>PVJL010000027.1:367556-815358 GCA_004026885.1 Lyroderma lyra
GTAATCTGGAAGTTATTTTCCCTGACAAAAGGATCATGGCTCTAAAACTCCTCTTGGCATCATAGCATAGTAAAAATATAGAAACTTTCCAAGAACTAGAGCTATAAATCTATTTCTGGGGCACCTCAGAAAAAGATATTTGTGAAACATTTGGAAGAAGCCACTGTTTGCAACGACCTGGGCCAAATGAAGATTAAAGGCTGAAAATTATCAGTAAATAAGGCCTGATCAGGCTGATGGTAAAGGGGCCATAATTGTCCTGGATAAGAGATACTCCAGAGAGTTATGCCAATTCTTTAATGATGAATTAATTATTATTAATTTTATAGCTTTATTCCTATCACATATAGTAATAATAATTATCATACTAATAGCTAACATTTTAAGCATTTTGCTAAGCACTTTATGTGAACTCTTTGACTTAGTACCTATAAAGTACTATATTATCCCCTTTTTATAGAAAAAATGAGTTTAAAGTGGATAAATGGTTAGTCTGAGGTTGTTCAGAGAGTAGGTGGCAGAGGTAGACTTTTACCCTTATGTTCACGTACATACTCATAGCCACCATGGATTGCACCTAAATTTCACAGTTCATTTTTCATAAAGTAAGGTGAATGCCATGAAATTGTCATTCCACAAAGTGGGTCTAGACTCAAGGAAACATCTTGTTTTTCCTTTTCTCTTTATATTTTCATTTTAGCTCATTAATAAGAAAATCCTCATCAGTATGTCAAGTTTATTAAGAAAATATAGGGACACAGTGTTTATGTTTTTCTGGGTTCATTTTTTGTTTGTTTTTTGTTTTGGAATTCCTCCCCCTTGAGGTAGATCAACAGCATTCATTATAAAAAGAGTCTACAACCAAACAATGAAGGTTTTACCTTTCTTTTGTGTCTGACAGCAAAGACAAAACACAGAATGCTTAGGACCCTTCTTCACTTTGTTAATAACTTTGAAAATACCTCTTGGTAAATAGTAAAGGAATTTTTCATTTGGATTTTTGACTAAAGATATGTGCTATGACTTATTTTCATAATTGTAATATACCAGGGGTGCAAAAAATATATATACGCATTTTAAGAGATGTTATCTATGTATCGCTTTTTGAAGTTGAATTGAATCACAGTAGCAATGTGTAGTATGATGTGTGCTGAAAAGATGGCACTAATCAAATGAATGCTAGTGTCACCATGCAACAGGTAGGGCAGTCAAAAATAATGGCAGAAGCACAGTCATCGTTTGAGGAGCGCAAGACCATTTTGAAGTGGTATTTGAAATTTTTAGAATGTTGTTTGAGTTTGCCCCACATTCTCCTGAGCTAACACCCCTTGGCTTCTACCTATGGGGGACCTTAAAGGACGTGGTGTACTGTAGAAAACCAGCTACACTGGAGGGACTTCGGGAAGAAATTGAAATGGCATGTGTAGTGGTACAAGTGATATCAAGCGGTAGTTTACTGTAATGTAATTAGAAGTATCTGAATGCTGAGGATAACCACTTTGAGCACTGATTGTAATTGCAGAAGTCAAATGATAATTGTATTCATCTTTTATTATTGGTATATATTGGGTATTACAATTTTAATAGTTTTTTACTTTCTTAAAATGTGTATACTTTTTTTTGGCTCCTTCTGTATATTATTTATTTAAAAATATAGCCATTTTTCTAAGGCTTCTTGTTACATAGATGAGTTACTATTTCAGGTAAAATTCTGTAAGCCCTCTTGGAAACCCAGTCTGGACCACACCCTCATCTCTATATATTGTTGTTAATGGATAGCATCACTGTTTTTTTTTTTTTTTTAAGTGCAGCAGTCTATATGCAAATGGTAACAATCTGACCAAATGTGTAGAACGATTTGGCCTGGAGTTCTAAAGCATATTTGAATTAAAAAGAAAAGAATTATCGTATTTTTTCCTGTATAACACACCCCCATGTATAAGACGACCCCTACTTTTCTAACCCAACATTAAGAAATTCTCTCAACTGGTTTCTCCCATTTATGTGATGACCCCAAATTTTTGGTCTAACAATTTTAGACAAAAGTATCGTCTTATACACAGAAAAATATGGCAACTGGTGATTTTATGAGTAGGGCTGTTCTAGCACTCACAGTTTCACTATATATCTCCTCAATCATGAATCAGATTTCTCAGACTTGACACCTTTCACAACACATTTTCAAATCATGGATGAAAACTCAGGCTTTGTTCTTCAAGATTCAGAAAAATTTTGATGTTCAACACTGTAAAGTTATGTTCTAACCTAGCTACTCACTTGAATTTTTCATCTCTTGCCAGTTATAAAATTAAGTCGTTGGTTGGATTATGTACTTGCCTTGCTTTTCCTGTCTCATCTCTGGGCTGTGTATTATGAATTGTCTTTGTCTTTATTGTGGTTGGAGAATTCCAAACCAGTTTGGTTGCCCAGTTAAGCTCCCTGAACCTCATTTCAATCCAGAACTTTGAGCTGCAGCTCCTTTAGGAAGGATCTGTTTGATGAGACAGCACAGCTACAGGGCCAAACAGCAGGGCAAATACAGCCTAGAAGCATATCCACCTACTGAAGCAGAGCATTAACAGGGAGATTGATCTTGCCACGGACCCTCATAGAATAATAACGGTTGGCAAGGCGGAGTTCCTGTGAATTCCTCTGTAGTTGGAGGCATTCCAGATAGTCATTGAAGTTTCATGTTGGATGAAGAAGATGCAGCCAAGTGAGAGCTAACACACCTTGGCCACACTCGGAAGTCCTATAAGAAACAGAGGCATCAGAGACAGCTGTCTATGATAATGAACATAGCAGCTGATTATTTATGGGAAGGCTGCTGGATTCATTCCAGAAGGAAATCAGACAATGGAGAGATTACCAGAATTAAACTTCAAGGGCAAGAGGACAAGAGGACAGCATGCAAATACGGCCACGCTGGGGCAGGAAGAAAAGGAGCCGCAAGGTTTTCTGCATGAGACAGATCACAGTTTCTGAACAGTGGTCAGATCAGCCACATGAGAGTTACGTCTCGAGGACATGAGACTAAAACCGAAATTTATTGCATGTTGACTACTCCCCACCACAACCTTTGCCAGGCAGAACCTCCCCCCCCCACCTTCAGGGGAAAAGACTTAACAAAAACCAGAAGCAGGGGGTCACTTGTTGTTTCCTGGATTAGTCCTTATTCTCTCTTCTTGCTCCCTCTCTCTGTGATGGATCCCATGACAACCTTGTTTTGTGTCCAACCTCCCATCTGCACTTGGCTTTGTGTTCAGTTAAAATTCTTCAGATCCGGAGCCTTGGCTTCCAGACTTGGTTCTTGGACATGTTGCTTGCTTGGCTGTGGTGTTATTTTTGTCTTTGGGGTTTTGTCAGGAATGATACACTGCTATCCTCAGTCCACCCTGAATTGTAGCTAGGTCAGGCAGTTGTCCCGCTATTGTCCTTCGTGCTGGGAAGTGAAGTCAGGCATGGGTAGAAGTCTGGTGCCGAGCCTACAGCAGTAATGACTCTTCCCTCTACTCCTGCCACACACTACTCTCTGTGTATGAAGGAAAGTAGACCATCCTACAGGAACGATCGTTATCTAATATTTACTAAGGGTCTATGCCAGATATTATGTCACCTACCCTTCAAAATAATACCTGGGCCTCTTATTCAGTGTTTTTGGAATTTTGGTTCTGCCAGATCTTTGGAGAGGTAACCCCTGGGATTAAGGGATTTCTAGAGTACAAGATGGTGTAAGACAGAAAGTTGCCTGGGAGACGTGATGCTCCTAGCACACGCAGTTGTCCAAAGTATGCTGGGAATTTTATACAAAGCAAGGCTTTGTTCTTCTAGGCATTTGCATCTGTAGTTCCAGATCAGCAGTCTGCCTTTCATAGGATCATTCATCCTCTTATGTATTTGATATCGATGAAATCATTTAAAAGTGTGTACTCGTTCATGTCACTCTCAGGAAGTTTTGAGTAGTGATAATCAGAACATCTTTTGCTTGATTGGCCCAAACTAAATAGTCATGTTTATTGTAATCAGTAATGGATTCAAGGTACCTACTTTTTGAGTCAGTAGCTGAAAAGATCTAAATTATTTTGGGAAGGAAAACGTGCCTCCCCAATGTTCATAGGTTGACTTCCTAATCTGCAGTACCTCAGAATGTGACCTTCTTTGAAGATAGTCTTTACAGAAGTCATGAAGGGAATGATATATGGTCAGTAGGATGGGCCCTAGTACAATGTCACTGATGTCCTAATACAAGCAGAAAATTTGGACACAAGCACATTCAGAAGGAAGACAACACAGAGACACGGGGAGAGGGCAGCCAAGGAGAGAGGTCTGGGACAGGTCCTTCCTTTCTGTCCTCAGGAGGAACCGGCCCTGCCACCGCATTCATCGCCCCCATTAACTATGAGACTCTAGTAAGTTTCCTTTGTTAAAGGCACCAGTGTTTAATACTTCGTTACGACAGCTCTAGCGCACAAATACACTCGGGAATCCTTTCGTCCATTTTGGTCTTAAATAAGAAATAGTTAAAAGTAATAATATAAATCCAGCAGTGATAAATGCTGTAAGACATATCCCAAGGCCTGGGAGTTTGATGGTAGACAAGAAAAATGAGCACTTGTGCCAGGTTTGCTTGTGTATGTAGTTATAATAGATAGTACATACAGTGTTGCTGTAAGTATTGCTGAAAAGGACTCAAAACCGTTATTGCTGTTGCATAGTTCTAGTTTCCTATAGTAATACTTATTTATATAATAGTTGCAGAGCATTTTTCTAGAGACTTGCACATACAAGGTCCGGCACAAATAATGCCCCGGAGCACAGAGATGGTTGTTCCCTGTAACATCATTTGTCTAACTTGGATACGTACACCTTCTGAGTATGACACGGCACTAGCACTTCACTTTGCTAACAGTCTTAAAATGCCTAGCAGAAGAAATAATTCTACTTTACTGCTTTATACTACCTTAAAAAGGGCATTACTTCTGCCTGACCCTATTTTTACTTAATTATTTATTTCCCTATCCCTGAGAGATAGAGCACATTTATCCAAATTTTCCAAAAAGAAGTCTGAAGCTCAGGAAAATTAAGTAGCTTTTGCTGAGTAAAAACCTTATCATGTAGTAAACCCAAACTGTAATGTCCAGATGTCGACTTGGTCTTATGTTGAAATTAGCACAAGCAAGATAGACGGCATTTGCCTAAAATATATGAGGTTGGACAATTAATTTCACAAATTCATCCTAGAAAAAGTGCTACATACCTCATTGCTGAATGTCACTATGGTCACCTTCGAAGCACTCCCCTTAGGAAGCTATGCACTGATGCTAGCACCTAAGTCCACCCTTCAAAGCATTTTTGGAACTCTTTTTCTGGAATGGCCATCAGAGCTGTCCTCGTGCCTGAAATCTGACAGTGAAGTTTGTGAACTTGCCACCATGTACTTACATTGGCAGCACTGCACAAACGACTTGGTAAGGTGTCACAACAAGCACAGCTTCCTAAGGGGAGGACTTCGAAGGTGACTGTGGTGATATTTAGAAATGAGGTGTACAGCACTTTTTCTAGGATGAGTTCATGAAATTAACTATCCAACCTCGTGTATAAGGTCTGTATTCTTAATCTAACATTTTACTATATCAAATCTATATTAGAAGTATCCGACAATCTCACACTATTTTATCAGGATGTTGATCTTGGTACTAGCCGCAAGTAAAGATAATTTCACTTTTTTCAGTTAATAAACTGTTCTGAATTTTCAGTTTGACACCTCTGGGTTTTAGATGTCGATTCGCCCATTCTTTCGGGTAAAAATTTGCAGATCTTCATTATAAGTAATCCTGACATGTTAGTGCAGCACGTCAAGAGAGGGAGCAGGTTGTGATATTTTGAGTTGATAACGTACCATGCTACATACTAAGAAAAACTGGGGCTACCACCGAAGAAACCAATGACTGTATTTCAGGAGAACGTTATGATTTGGAATGGATCTGAGGGGTCTAATTCTATAGACCACAATTGGAAAACTTGGCTGTAATGAACGAGAAGTGTGAAAGCACCATTCCAGACTATGATTATTCTCATGCTCATTGTTATTACCACTGGTAGATTCCCAAACAGGAACTTAGCTTTGTAACCATCCTTGTAAATCCTAAACTTGCTCCCTTGACTTGGTTAGAAAACTCAGCTCCTATGGTAAAAATATATTCTCTTACTTTCTCACTGGTAGGAACTGAGAAAAGTGTATAGAGGTGTGAAACTTTACCTTTTGTGACTGTCTGTCTCATTTTGCATCTATCTATCTATCTATCTATATATGCATATATATGTGTATATATACACACATATGTGTGTATATATATACATATATGTGTGTGTGTGTGTGTGTGTGTGTGTATGTGTGTGTATTGGCATTCCCCTTAACCCCTGTAAATTGTTCCATCCACCCTTGCTCAGCTGCTTATGAGAGTGAATGCCCAGCTTTGGTCATTTCCATCAACAGGAATGCATTATATATTATTTGAAGTCAAAGAGGAAGCCGTAGGGAAATCAGAACAAGTTGAAATTTTCAGGGCAAGTCTTTGGAGATCAAGCAGAAATGCCAAGGCCAAGTGCAATTATGAGAACAACTTGTTAAACTGTGATAGAAACACAAAGAAAGGGCTCTTAAGTGACTTCAGGACAAGAGGCCTAGTGGATCCATAAACCAGTGGAACAGAGGAGGGCGTGACCCTGGGGAGGTGGCAGAGCAGAACTACGGTCCTTGAACAGGGCTCAGTGACTCCTTCCACATTTTAAGCTAAGTCCGGGCGAGGTAAAATTAGAGACAGTGTTGGGGTAAATCACCCCATTGCCTCTGCAGACGCAGAGGGCTTGAGAAGTATCAGCACCATTGAAAATGACAATGTGGAGTGGAAAGAATGAAATTTAAAGCCAGAACACTGAGATCAAGATCACAATCTGCCTCTGACTAGCTGTATTCTTAAACGTGAGATTACATTTCTAAGATACAGTCATTTTGTTGATTTTGATAAAACCAAGATTTTATGCCAATAGTTTCTATGATGAGCTTACAAACTATTTTAAGAATAAGATAATTTAAAGAAAAATAATTTAAACTTGCATCACACATTTAGTTTTCATTATTAGTCATAATAATTTAGATGTATATCAAAGTACTTGACAATGCACCTTTTAGGTGCTAAATAAATATAAATTTGTTAATATTTCAATAACAAAACCATTAATGAAACTAGTTCTCTTCTCCTTTTTAATTCCAAATCATAATCAGAATAGTAAAACCAGGGCAGTGTATCCTGACTCACTGAATTTTCTGATTATCTTAGAATTTACTTTTATCAGAAAGCAAATATATAATTATTTCTGTCTTTTACTGAGTTTAGTGATTAAAAATAAAGCTAATATATATTGAAAACCAACAATGTCTGGCACTGTGCTGGCACCTTACCATGTGTTGAATCTTGCCAGTGACTCTGTGACATAGTTCTCATCCTTTTATTTCCAGTCCAGATGCTGAGACTGGGAGTGGTTAAGTAAGTGGCCCAGAAGGACCCAGCCGGGAGATGTGAAGGACGTGCTCTAAGTAGAGTGAGAACGGGGAGGCTGAGAAAAAGGAAGATCACCATAACTTAAAGAGGCCGGTGCATTTCCAAAATGCAGACTAGCCATAAAAATACGCAGAGAACCTAAAGGATGTTCAGCCAGCAATTTGTCATTGACTAGTGTTAGGAGAAAACACTGTTTTTACCCAGGGCGTTGTTGCTAGAAGTCAAGGGAAAATTTGTATGTCCTCTGAAAAGTAAACAATAACAAGAGGGAGTCAGTTTGAGAGAATCCTGGACTAAGGGTGATGCTCGTGCTGGTGATGATGAGGCAGCAGACTCATGAAGGAGACTTCTATCAGAAGATCCTAAGAAGACTTTTGCGATCTAAATATCTTTTATTTCTTACTCCCTCATCTCCTTCATCCTTAATTCTGCCCCTCACACTTAGAGGCTATGCTGGAAACAGTTACAAGTCTACAACCGTAGTAATGACTGACTATCCAGACACTGTCAGTCTCTTTCATATTGCAAATCCATGTCTCTGTGGCCAGCCCCCACCCCGCACCCACCGCCAAGCAAAGATATCCCCATCATAGGTTATCTTCTAGAAGCCAAGGTCCAAGGCCATACTACTTTTGGGGCAAGACCAAATTTTTCCTTATACACTGATCATCCCGATTAATATTCATTTTAAATATTCTGATTGGTTGTCTCTCTAAAATTTCCCCTAACTCTATATTCCTGTATCATTCTCATCCATTAGGTTTTAGCTCAAATCTCACCTCTCACAAATTCATTCTCTGACTACCATGACATACAGAACTTTCTCTCTACCCTACCTCATGTTAGTTGCTCACTGTTGCATTGTCAGTTTATTTCCTTCATGTCAATTATTGCTTGTCTCCTTCTTTATTGTCTGAATTATGACAGATATAAATACAACAGATCAGGGACTTGTTTTTTTGTTTCCTGGCAAGAATGTTGAGAAATTGGAATAATGACTGTGTACTGTTGATGGGATTGCAAAATGGTGCAATTGCTAGGCAGAACAGGATGGAGGTTCTTAATAAAAACAGCTACCACATGATCCTGCAATCCCACCTCTGTGTATATAAATAAAACTGAGTTCTCGAAGAGAACACCCATGTTCAAAGTAGCACTATTGACAATAGCCAAAAAGTAGAAGTAACCCACATGTCCAATAATGGATGAATAGGTGAACAACATGTATTTTATACACACAGTAGAATATTATTTAGCCTTAAAAAGGGAGGAAATTCTGACGCATACTACCAACTTTGTTGGTATTAAGTGAAGCAGCCAGTCACAAAAGGACGAATATGCATGATGCCACTTACATGCAGTATCTAAAGTAGTCAGATTCACAGAAATAGGAAATAGAATGGCGGTTCCCAGGGGCTGGGGAAAGGGAGTGGTGGTTCCTTTGGTACAGAGTTTCAGATTTGTAAGATGGAAACGTTCTGGAGATTGATTTTATAACAACGTGAATATATTCAACACTTCTGAAACATACGCTTCAAAATGGTGATGATGGTAAGTTTTGTGATATGTGTCTTTCCTTACAATAAAAAAGGTAAAAACTGTGCGTAAAGAAATTTTTTTAAATGATGAAAGAGACAAATTCTATAGAAAAAAATGGGCTCAATATATGAACAGAATTCCACAAAAAAGAAATACAAATGTCCTTTAATTAATTTCCAACCTTACTTTTAAATGAAAAATACAACTACAGTAATTCACTATTTTTTACCGATGAGAGTGTCAAAACAACAAAAAATATGACAACCTACGATGTTGGCAAGACTATATAAAACTGGCTTTCTTACTCATTTCTGCTGGGCATGTAAAATCCTTTGTAGGGGAGTCTGACAATATATAGCAACATTATGTATTCTTTTGTTTTCACCCCAAAATCTAAGAATTTATTTTAAAGATTATACTGAAAAACCTGTAAAGATATTTTGTACGTATGATTCATTGCAGTACTATGTCTAGTAGGAAATGCTTGGTAAAAATACAAGTATTTTAAAATAGAGGGCTAGTTGAGTAAGTTGTGATGCATGCGTACAATGCTACAATATACCCTTATAAAAGGGAGTGAGAAATACCTCTAAATACACTAAGGAGGTATTATTAACTGAATAAAACAAGTTGGAGAAGTGTGTGTGTATACTATGCTACTGCTTATCTATGAAAGACAAGCAGTTTCTCTCTACATCTGTCTGTCATCTATCATCTTGCATTAAATCCTTATACTTTTAAAAAATGTAAAATAAACCATGACTTTAAAAAATGCTTAGTTAATAGGATATTAGGTAAACTTTACTAAATATACCTTGTCCTGTACATTTGACTTTGGAACCACAAGTATTAATAAAGTAATATTAAGTAATAATAAAGCAAAAGTAAACAAAAAAAAGCAATTACTAAAATCCAAAATCAAATAAACATGAACTTAAACGGTTACTGGGCCATTGACATAGCCACATAGAAATTATTATTTCAATTGATTTTAAAACATTATAATCTTCATCTACATCCTTCTGGTCTATACCCAAGAGAAAATGAACCAACAAGGGTGGGAAAAAAAGCTCCTTAATTTGGACTGGGCCAGGGGATATCAGTGAGGGTGAATCCGGATGCTAGTGTTTGAATTGGTTAAGTCAGGCAGATTTTCCTCCCCAGTGCACATGGGCACCATCCAGTTCTTTGAGGGCCTGAATAAAATAAAGGCAGAGGAAGGAAGAATTCGCCCCCTTTTCTGTCTCGGCTTGTGAGCTGGGACGACTCCTCTCATCTTTTGCTCTTAGACTTGTGTTTACACTATTGTATCTCCTGGTTCTCAGGTCTTTGGACTCAAAATGAATTACTGTCAGCTTCCAGATAGCAAGTTGATTATAGGACTTCTCAGTCTCCATAGCCTTCATAATTGTGTGGGACAATTCCTCATAATCAATCAATCAATCAGTCTCTCTCTTTCTCTTTCAGTCTCTCTCTCTTCCCCTCCCTCCCTCTCTCTCTCTCTCTCTTTCTCTCTTCCTCTCCCTCCCCGCTCCCTCCCTCCCTCCTTCTCTCCCCCCCTTCCCCCCCCCATCCTAGTGCCCATTTGGGATAGTTTGAGCATCCGCAGTAAGAATAATTACAATTAAGTCACATAAATAAAATTTAAATCTATGAGTTTATATTAATACTTAAAAATAAGTGAAAATATCTCATTAGTCATCTTTGGAAGATGCAAAAGAATTAACTCATTATGTTGAGAATTGGAAAACTAAGGAAAGACCTTTCTCAAATTTCTTTAGTAAGGATAGTATATAAAATTATAAAATTAAAGGAGAAATAATGAGTTGTTGGATCTAATTTAAAATATTTTTTCTAAATGTATCACATAGGACTGCGATAAAATTTTTTTGAAAGTGAAGTGTTTCTTTAGTCAGTGTTGAATAGTGTCTCTTGAATCAGATGTTAGCTCATCCCTGCCCTTTGCCTCTTTTCTTAGATGGTTGTTTTGCTATCTGACATAGTTAATGAAGATTGAATATTGCATAGGGGGTGTGTGTCTGGGCCCTGTGTTCCCTTACTCATGGGTTGTATGACTTTGGGGTAAGTCAGGTCACTAAGCATCTGACTTCAGTGATTTAGTTCTAACACAGATAGAATGAGCTTTTCCTTATCTCATAGCGCAGTTGTGATAATATATTTTGTGAACTGTATGGGTGGCTTTTAAATGGCAGTTATTTTTTTATTTTAACATTTATGAAAGTATTTATTTAGAATGGTCATTATTGTATCTTGTCTTTGCTAGAGTGTAACACTACAGAATGAGGCATTTAAACCCTACCTGAGGACACTCATCTGCACCTATTAAGAAATAACTCATTAGAAAGCCGCTATTGATCAGTTAAGGTTGTGGAGTTCACCAAAAGTGGGAGAATTATAATGGCAAAACATGAACCACTCACTTTAATAGACTTCATCATCTTGGGATACTTAAATTTAAATAGAATAAACCAGGACTAATCTCCATTTATCTGTCTACTTGAGTAGAAAATAGTATTGTCCAGAATATTTCTTAGCATTTATTTTCAATTGGTCATTTCCACCCAAAATACCATTTGCAGGCGGTAAACAACTTACATAATAGAATAAAAAGGGAAAGCTTATTAAGTATTATAGATGAGGATATTCATGTAGAAATGTGAAAATTAATTGAAATCTGCTTGGCAACTGCAGAGCTAAAGTGAGCAAAAGCATCATGACCCATCTGTCGTTATCCATAATGACTAATACCATGTTTCAGGTACCGTATATAAAGCAATTACCGTGCAATTAACTGTGTTCTCTTTCATTTACTAGGTACCCTCCTGCGTTAAAGCAACTTTATTTCTAACATTATTATCACCATTCCATTAGAGGTTCTGATGAAAAAGTACCTCCAGGTTGAAACATGGTAGTTAAGCTGTCAGCTTGAGATCATTTTCTTTCTTTGATTCTTTTAAACCTCAGAAATACACATTATGTGGCTTTGAAATGATTATATGAGTTCAGACACCTTTCAGAAGTCATTAATAACTTCCAAAATAAAATATTGCTTGTTTCTTTGTACACAATTGGCAACTGTATATAACTAGACAGTCTTGTACAGTCTTAACTGGTAGTGCAGCAAGAGTAGGATTTTTTTGCTTCACACAGCAAGGGCATGCATCTTTAAAATCTTGAGTTTAAAGATGAATAAATGCGGTATGTTCCATCTTTTCTTCGGAAACACCTTCTCTTTGCCTTTCTAACCAACATCAGTGGCGAACAGATCCCTGGCCCTGGATCAGAACGCTTAGCATTAGATAAATGGATGCTGCCAGAGAGCGAGTTGAAGGATAAAGAGCTTCTCAGCTCACATTTGAAGTACATGTAGGTAGCTTCGCATTGTGAGTCAGACTATCCCTTTCCTGTCTCATCCTCTCCTGTATACTGTCTTCTCAGGTGTTAAAGTTGTTTTTGAAGAAGGTTTTGGTTGTTTTTTTTTCCTTCCTTCCTTCCTTCCTTCCTTCCTTCCCTCCCTCCCTCCCTCCCTCCTTCCTTCCTTCCTTCCTTCCTTCTGTCCTTCCTTCCTTCCTCTCCTTCCTTCCTCTCCTTCCTCTCCTTCCTCTCCTTCCTCTAGAATAGGGAAAACAGCTTATATAAACTTCTCATATCTGGAATTTTTTTAAACATAAAAGGATAGCCTCAACCAAACTAAAACTCAGCTGTTAGCATCATGTAAGAGGCAGTTTTTAAAATTTACATGTTTGGAAGGGTATATATTCCTAAGAACTTGTCCATTTCTTCTAGGTTGATGAATTTGGTGGCATATAGTGCTTTAAAGTGTTCTTTTATGATTCTTGTATTTCTGTGATACATGTTTGGATCATTATATGGAGTTTACTCAAAAGCATTATTTTAAAATTTTATGTAAAAAGTGTCTTATGTTGTTTTTCCTGCACTGATTAACTGTTACTTGACTCAGAGCCAAATTTATGTTTACAATGGTGATGTTACCTTGTGCCAAATGTGTTCACTCACATTTTGAAAGTATCTGCATCAGTAAGAGCCTATAGGGTCTCCAGATGTAAACTTTGTAGGCTTTCTGATTGCAAGATAAAGAGAAAAATGTGTAAGAAATTTAGTTCTTGTGGCAGGCCTATATTTTAAAATATACTTCCTCTAGCTATAAAAGGTCTAAAATTTAATTTGAAGTGAGCCACTACATTGGTAAAATTCCTAAAATTATGTACATGTATTTATTTTCAAAAAAATGTTTTTTTGGTATGTTTTTAAATAGTTTCACATTATCTTTTATCTTTTTAATTCACACTATCACTGACATCAGTTTTATGAGCTCATTTCAGTTCTATTTATTTTTTGAGAACTTTGTGTGTGTAAGATACTCTTCTATAAGTGTTATGATCAACAAAATAGGAATTCACAGTCAAGTAGAGAGATCAAAGTTTAGTGTTCTTAAACATTTCTTTGTAAGGATAGAAATCAATACATCCATATGTTAGGTGACCAAGGTAACAAAATTAATCATATTGAAAGTTGGAAGTAAGTCTTTATTCTTCATTTGGAAATTTTAAAGCAGTATTTATGATTAATAAAATTGCAAATAACACAGATTGGCTTTCACCTGTTATCACCTGCTTTTGGTGCCATATCCAGAAACTCATTGCCAAAACCAATATCAAGGAGTTTATCCATGTTTTTTTTTTAAGAGTTTCATAATTTCAGGTCTTTATTATTTATTTATTTATTTATTTTATTTTTTTATTCGTTTTTATTGTTAGACTTATTGGGGTGACATCTGTTAGCAAGGATTACATAGATTTCAGGCATACAATTCTACAGTGCATTGTCAACTTGATGTTAGGTCTTTTTAATTCATTTTGAGTTCATTTTTGTGAGTGGTGTTAAGACAGGGGTTCAGTTTCATTCTTTAGCCTGTGCATATCTAATTGGTATTCTTGGTGCCCTTGTCAAAGATTAATTGACCATATATGTTCAGTTTTATTTTGGGGCTTTCTGTTTTGTTTTCTTGACATGTGTCTGGTTTTATGCCGGTACAACATTGTTTAGATTACTATAGCTTTGTAATATAGTTTAAAATATGAATGTGTGATGCTTTCTGCTTTCTTTTCTTTGTCAAGATTGCTTTGACTGTTCAAACTCTTTTATGGTTCCATAGGAATTTTAAGATTGTTTTTTCTATTTGTCCATTGGAAAAATGCCATCAGAATTTTTCATAGGTAATGCTTTGAATCTATATATTGACTTGAATAGTATGAAGATTTTAACAATATTAATTTGTCTAATCCATGCACATAAAATGTCTATTTGCCTTCTTCAAATTCTTTCATCAATGTCTTATGATTTTAGTGTACAGATTTTTCACCACCTTGTTTGCATTTATTTCTAAGTATTTTAACTATGTTAACACGTTGTAAATGATATTTTTTCTTACTTTTTTCTGATATTTAATTGTTATGTATAGAAACATGACATTTTTTTGTATATTAATTTTGTATACTGAAACTTTACTAAATATATTTATTAGCTCTAACAGTAATTTAGTGGAATCTTTAGGGTTCTCTGTGTATAAGATGACATCATTGGCAAATGGAGACAATTTAATCTCTTAATTTCCAATTTGGGTAACCTTTTTTTTTCTTGCCTAATTGCTTGGACTGCAACTTCCAGGGTTGAATAGGAGTGCCGAGAATGGGCATTCTTGTTTCTAATGTTAAAGGAAGAGCTTTAAGCTTTTCCTCATTGAGTATGACGTTAGCTGTGGGCTTGTTCTATATGGTCTTTATTAGTTTGAGGTACATTTCTTCTGTATCTAATTTGTTGAGAGTTTCTATTATGAAAGGCTGCTGTATTTTGTCTTTTTCTGAATTTACTGAGATTATTATATGGTTTTTGTCCTTTATTATTTTAATATGGTGTATCACTTTTATTGATTTGCATATATGTTGACAAATCCCACTTGATCAATGTGAATTATCTTTTATCAGGCTATTGAATTAAGTTTCCTAGTATTTGGTTAAAGATTTTTGTGTGTATGTTCATCAGAGGTATTAATCTATAATTTTTTTTTTCTGTTAGTGTTCTTTTCTGGCTTTGATATAGGAATAAAGCTGGCCTTGTAAAATGCATTTGAAATTGTTTTCATCCTCTTCGATATTTTGGAATATGGTCATGTGCCACTCAACAGTAGGGATATATTATGAGAAATGTGTCATTAGGAAATTTCGTCATTGTGCCAACATCGTAGAGTTTGCATTTACCCAAACTTAGATAGGATAGCCTACTACACACCTATCTATATAACATAACTTATTGCTCCTAGACTTCAAACCCTTACAGCATGTTACTATATAAAACAATGTAAGATTTAATCAAGCACAGGAAAAAAGAATGCAATCAAGAGATGTGGTAAACACTAGATGTATGAAGCTGATGCTAGCATAATACAGTCTACTGTTTTGTTCCTTTTTTTTATAAGTAGAAACCCTACATTTTAAAAATAATGATGAACAGTATAATATATTAAATACATAAACCAGTAACAGTCATTTATTATCATTATCAAGTATTATGTATATGATTGTATGTGTTATACTTTTATGTGACTGACAGTGCGGGAGGTTTGTTTACATCAGCATCACCACAAACATGTGAGTACTGTGTTTCATTACAATGTTAAGACAGCTACAACATCATTAGGCAATAGGAATTTTTCATCTTCATTATAATTTTATGGGACCACCATCATATGAGCGTGTGTTGTTCGTCATTGACCAAATAGTATGTGGCACATGACAACAGTTAAGTTTCCTTTAAATGTTTAGTAGAATTCACCTGGGAAGCCATTCAGTGTCGAGATTTTTATTGTTGGGAGGTTTTGATTACTTCTTCCATTTTCTTGTTATCATTCACTTCAGGTTTTCTATTTATTCATGATTCAATGTTGGTACTTCATAGGTTTCTAGGAATTTATTGATTTTTTTCTAGGTTATCTATTTGTTATATAATTGTTGATAGTAGTCTCTTATAATCCTTTGTATGTCTGTGTGTCATTTGTATGTCTCCTCTTTAATTTGAATTTTATTTGAGTCCTCTATTTTCTTCGTTATCTAGCTAAAGGATTGCCTATTTTGTTTACCTTTTCAAAAAACTAGATCTTAGTTTTATTGATCTTTTCTATTGTTTTTTCTAGTTTCTGTTTCATTTATTTTTGCTCTGATCTTTGTTATTTTGTTCCTTCTGCTAACTTTAGGCTTAGTTTGTTCTTCTCCTAGTTCCTTGAGTTATAAAATTTGGTTGCTTTATGAGTATTTGATGTCTTTCTCTTTGTATTCTTAATGTAGAAATTTCTCACTGTAAACTTCCCTCTTAGAACTGATTTTGCTACATATCATATATTTTGGTATGTTGTGTTTCTGTCTCTGTTTTTAGGTGCTTTTTGATTTCCCTTTTTATTTCTTCTTTGACTAATTGGTAGTTGAGGAGTGTGTGTTTAATTTCCAAGTATTTGTGAATTTTCACATTTTTCATTTTTCCAATTCTGAGGTGGGTTACTATATCTTTGCTAGTTTTCTTCAGTGGTGTCACGTTTGCCCGACTCTTTATGACCCATGTAGCCATGTGTTGGTATCTGTGCATTTGAAGGAGGAAATACCTCTTCCAGGGTTACAGAATGGTTTTAGCAAGTACAGATTTCTTCTTGTCATGTCTCAGGCTGATGGTATTGTTTCCATTGCAGTAGACTGTGGTTGGAACCAGTCATGTAGCTACTGCTAGGTCACAGTTGGGTCTCTGTTTGGCAGTCCTGTTATCAGGTTTAGGCTGGCATAGATTTTGGCTGGTACCTGGTTGGATAAGACTCCCTTGCCAACCTTGGTTTGGAGGGCTGGCACTGGGACAATGATATAGTTTAGACTTCACAGATGTAGACTTGTCACAAGCATGGATGTGTACAACTCTTGTTGGATTCTCAGGAGGGCTTCCAGTGGGTCACTGGGAAGGTCCCTGCGTGGGCAACATTGACCCTGATCACAGGTGAGGAGGACTAGAATGAAGTTGCAAGGCTTCTTCAGTGCCCACAGCTGAGACTGTGCTATGGCAACCTGTCTCCCGGGGCATGAATGGCTATGCCTCCTGCCAGGTCCCTGGCTGGGCAGGACTGTCCCCAGGCCATAGCTGTGTAGGGCTAGGGTTGGGCACAGGGCCCCTTTAGGATCCATGGCTGAACTAGTGCAGGTGGGCTCCCTCCAGAGAAGCATCAGAAAGCATCTCCCTTGGGTTCTTAGGACTTCTTCTGGAGGACTGTGGCTGAGAGGGGCTGTTGCTAGGCCATAGGACTGCTTCAAAATCGGACTCAGACCCAGATCTGTGGGCTTGCCTCCAGGGGCACAGCTGGGCTGACCCGGCTTTTCTTATTGCAGGTCCCCCAGGGTGTCTGCCTCTTAGCTTTTAACCATTTTTTCTAAGCCTGAAGGATTATTGTCTGGATATATTAGACAGCTTTAAAACCTCATCTCTCTGGAAAAAATAAATGTTACGATTTATTTTGTAAACATGGATGTCAATAGAGAAGACAGACTCAACTTTTTATTCAGTTAAGTTATTCTGAAAAATTGATTGAAGTCTTGATAGGATATCTGAAATGTCCAAAAGTGTGTATTCTTACTTGTACAGGACTGGCCAATGTCAAGTGGCATCCGAGGGATAATATTTGTCTGTGAATGTGTCTGATACAGATCTTTTATACCCAACATATAAAAATAACTTTCAATGTCTCATCCTTTTCTTGATCAATCTAAAGATAATTTCAGAGAAGGACATCTTATAGCAGATTATAAAATCTTAGCAAGAACAAGTTTTCATTAAATTAGGGTAGTGAAGTTAGCATATTTCCTTACTGAAAGCTTGGTGGCAAAAACATATGTGAGTCTGAGAATGGGTGCATACACACACCTTCCCCCAGTGAGGATAGAGAGGCCTACTGTGGCGTCCTTTCTGGGCCACTTTCAGTAAGCAAACAACTAACACATGATAAAAAGGGATTGATGATACCGGGAAAGTCTGTGTCTTACACACATATATTTTTGCTTCTACCACCTGTTTCATAAGCAATGGCAGATTTCAAAAATCAACATGTAATTATTAAGATTGACAAAACATACTGAGAATACTTGTTTACCTTAAAAGATTTTTTTAGTTACTAAAAAAAAAAAAAAAAAAAAAAAGAGGTACTCGTCCTAGGGATCTAAGCATTTATTTAGGACTGCTGTTTGAGTGACACACGTTCGAATCATCTGCATAGTTCAAATTTACACCTGTGGTTCCATAATAAATATTAGTAATGCTGCAATTTGGATGATAAATTATATGTTACCCTTGTTATTGTTACCTTTGAATCTCCTGAGTAAGTAGAGTCATGAGATAAAAATTTTAAATGCAAGTACAGTGGAACACTAACAAAAATCCATCCTAATGATAATAAAGAAATGAAGCATATTTAACATGATATAATAAATCGATAAAATGTCTAATTAAATGGCAATAAAGTTAGTTTACACCTTGTTTAAAAACTAATGCAACTATTACATTAAAGCATACATAGAAAATATAACTGAAAGTTATATGTCACCCTAGAATTCATTTATTCATCTTTTTGTATTTTGCAGGCAAATCAGTGAGATTAGTTATAATATCAAGTATTCACACTTGTAAGTATGTCATATCCAGGCTAATTCCATGCAGATATTAAAAGCTGCTGAATTGTACAAGTTTATTGTGATCTGATTTTGTTTTATCATGCAGTTTCTCTCAGATACCTACCATTATGTCATGTTCATGGAATTTTTATGTAGAAATTTTCATGAGGAAACGTGAGGAAATGTCATTTCATGAAAACGCACATTTTTAATTATAAGCTTGACCAGTTAACCTCATCCTGGCTATACCTTTGAATCATCTATAAAGTATTAAAGAATTCAGCTGACCTGAGTCCAATTCTCAGAATCTAATTCACTAGGTCAGACTCAAGATTCTGGGCTTTTAAAAAGGTCTATGGATAATTCTGATAAATGGCTTTTTAAAAGAACATTGCTCAATGGCTTTGGCTTTGGCTTTGACTCCCAATTTTTATGTGGTCTCCTGGTGATTCAGGCTGGACTCCTTTTATAGTCTTCATCTACAGCTAGGGTTCGACTCAGGCTAACGAGTCTCATACTTGCTTATCTACATAAGTCTGTGCCCTAGTTTCAACCTTCAGAATATTATGTAATGCTATAGCTATAAGTGAAGATGGTAATAAATAATACAGAAAGGAAAGGCCTCTTTTTAATGAGAAAAAGGCAGAGTTCTAATGTTTCCCTTTAAAAATTTTTTTCTCTTTTGAAAGAAACACTACTTTGATTGAGTTTCCCTTCCTAGGGAAACATTACATCCTGCTAATAGGATATAAGAGGAGATCCAAGAGACCGGCTCTCAAAAAACAAATTTAAAAAAATGTAAATGGTTTGGTATAGGAGAAAAAACCAAGAGGAGATTCTCACTATTTTCAGCACAGTTCTTGTTATAATATCTGCTAATTTTTTACCTGCTCACAAATTAATTATCTCTTACTACGAGTTACATAAAAAAATACTGTTACTAATAATAAAAACTTTCGGAATTTAAGGAGACATTTTATTGGCCACATTTTTGAGAAGACTATCAAACTAAATATTGAGCAAATATTATGACCCAGATAAAGTGAAAAACTGTCTGCTGAAGCTGCAAAAGAATTCACCCAAATTTGAGTGAAATGGTAAAGTCCGTGACTTTAAAAATTTACTAATATCGAAATGTATTTTCTGTTCTCCCAAAACAGTTAGTCAAGTGGTTGTACTTTTTTATAGTTATACTTATTCTATTCCTTTACCTGATGATCTGTTCAAGTAGAACATTTTTAAAATAGATGACCATTTATGAGAAAATCTAATAGTGTTAAGTTTACTCTGTAATACTTCTGAATGCCAAAGAGAAATTCCAACACCTTGATTGAAAGAACATTGTATACTTTTAAAACAGTGGTTTACTACTCATAATTGTTGAGGCACATTTAATTCTGAGAAACAGTAGGTGTATTGAGTTCTGTCAAATAGTGGAAGCATTTATAACAGTAAGAAGTCTATTGTTGGCAAATTGTCAATATTAATTGACTGGCAAAAGCAAAACCATTTAATGATATAAAAAATTCAGGAAACTGTCAAAGAACTTTCAGGAACATAGCGTTAGGAATGTTGTTTTTATAAATTGTATTGAAACACAAATCAACAAGTATTTTTTTATGCCATTCAGAAATGTGTATTTTAACCAAATGCAAAATTTATTTTTAGATTTAAAATGCTTCATAGTCATAGATTTAAAATACTTAAGATGAAATGCTTCTGAGATTGTAGATTATCTATACAAATTTATGATTACATAAGGCAAGATGCCTCAAAGCAGGCCAGCACAATAATAGACTGATTCTTGGACTGAGCTTTGAAATTTCTGTATAAATGTGTACACATACACATATGTACACATGTAAATGTAAGGGCTTTAGACTTTACTTTCTTCCTCTCTAATATGAACCAAATACAGTTCCTTAAAGTGCTAGTGTTACTGTATAGCTGGCAAGTTGGTTAACAGAGTACTCTTCTAGCTTCAGCTTTTTGTTTTCAGTGGAGTTAATGTAATGTTAATACTTTCCAGTTAGGATTATAGAAGCTAGATGTATATTATTCAAGGATGTCTTTGAGGTGCTAATGCTGCAAAACTAAGAGAGAATAGAGAAGATGTCCCTTTGGCTTATATCCTGCTCTTCCACTGTTTCTTCTTTTTTATTTAATATTTATTTTTTATGTGATTTGGACTCTATTTTTATATAAGTATAGGAAATGATAATACCAAAAAGAGCGGAGATGACTGAAAAGGAGGTGGCAGCCTTTAGAGAACTGAGGCACGATGAAGCCAAAGGATCTATTGAAACATGCTAGCAACAAAGCAAAAAAAGTATGACCTCCAGAATGAGCTAAGTTTTCCTTCGCCCCTCCCAAGAAGGAAAGTCTAGTTCTGGGTCTCACCAAAGCAAGGACTTTGGAGCAGGTTGTACTGAGAAGCTAATCCTAGGAAGCACCAGTGAAGAAGTGGGGACAATAAGAAGGAAGGGAGAAAACTATGACAGAGTGCAGTGGTGACCAGGAATGCTAAGAAGCCATGAGGAACACAATAGAATTGTCCCTTGTAAGTCTTTGAAGGGCTGGGACACTGTGCTCAGGCCCTGCAGGTGCACCTGTAGCAAGCTGCCTGGTGTCAGAGAGATCCTTCAGGTGGAGAAGTAGAGAGACCCTGAGGTGGAGTTTCAACATGTAAAATGTTGCCTACCATAGATTCAGGTGCAATTAGATGTGGGCAGATGAAGGTGGCCTAGCACATGTAGAATATTAAAACATAAGCATTGGGAGAACATTAGAAGTTTTGTGAAGAGAAATACAATAAAAGGATCTGTTGAATTCCATTACAGGGGTAACTGAGGCATGAGTTGATATACATATCTGGGACTTTGTAGGTAGTCCAGATGAATGCATTTCAAATCTGATCACTCAGTGATTCTCTTTGTAAAAAATCTGCACATTTAATATTGAATGTGTGTATTTACAATTCTTCTTTAAACTATATATAATTTAACTTGTTTTGTACTTTGAATATTTCCAGAAATTATTGAAATTGGAAACTATGTCACCAACAATAATCCAGAAAGCTTTGATATGGATTTAGGTGCTAAATAATTAATTAGCAACAGCATATTGAATATGTATATACTATACTCTAGGCTCAGTTAACCACTTCTGTTAACAGAGAGTCATAGGCATGTGAAGTGGTGGTCAACAAATAAACAACAGCAAATTCAGATATCTGTAGAAATGGCTGTTTAAGGCCAGACGCCAGTATAACTGAGACTTCAATGAACAGTGTGAGAAGGAGAGAGTTTTCTGCTTGGTTTTGTAGCTGCATAGATGTTTCCTTTGAAAGAAATAGAAAACAATGTTACAAATTAGTATGTAGCACATAATAAACAATGACAATTCCAGGAAGAAATATAAATTCAAAAAATATTCACCATTTTAATAGTATTTTTCTCTTTTTTTACTTCTTTGAAGTTTCAAAATGAATTTTTCAATTTTCTTTATATAGGTCCCAGTAATTTTATTGTTTATTTTTAGGTAATTTATATATTGGGCCTCTAAATTTTTTTTTCTGATAAAAAATAGCTGTCACAAATAAATAATTATTTAAAAAATATGTGTCACACACAAACATTTGTATTGAAGTACTCTTTATTCTGGATATTTATCAAGTGATTATTCTCAGGTTTTCTGAGCATGAAATTATATTGAAAGTAGTGGTTATAAAGTAATCTTTAATTTCTAATTTGCTAAAAGCTTTTAAAAATCAAAATGGAAGTTGAATTTTATCATTTGCTTTTTTGGAATCCTTGGAGATGATCATAAGTTATTTTCCTTCTCTAAATTATTTATGTCAAGAAAAGCATTAATGGATTTCCTAATGTTGAATTGTCCTTTTATTCCTGGAATAAACTTTCACTTATCGTCCTGTATTATTATTTTAATATACTACTGGGATTACCTTACTAATAATTTATTTACAGTAGATCTATCTATGTTTTTAAGTCAGTGTACACTATAGTTTACTCTTTTGTAAGCTATGAGTCATCAGATTTTAGTATCAGAGTCACCAGCTTTGTAAAATGAATTGTAAATTTCTACCATTTTATACTCTTCACAAGTATATATAACATTCTGATCTGTTTGGAAGTTTAAAAGAGTATGTCCATCTATTTGGGCCAGTATTTCTTGTCATATGTTTCACATCATTATTTTTACCATACTCTTTCATTTAAAAATATAAAATTTTATTCTTCATTTTGTCAAAAGGACTTACAAATTATTTGTTTTATTTTTCTACTAACATTTTAAACTGCAGTTTATTGTGCCTGAATTACTTTCTAGGATTATTGATTTCTTCTACTTAACCTTTATTCTTAGAGAATCATTGTGAAATAGGTATTAATATCTCTAATTGCATTTGTGAAACTGCAACTTAGTAAGTTTAAGTTACTTACTGAATGTCTGGGTATCCTAGCTCTTTGTTAGACTCTAAGCTTCTGGGGACACAGCATCCTGTACATTATGTCCTGAATTTCCTTCATGGCTTCAGGCAGTTTGCAGACTCCCAGTAATCACTTGTAGAACTGAACAGAGCGCACTTCTGCCTGACTCGAAGATCTTTCCATGAGTTACTAGGTAATGAAGTATTGTTGCCACTTCTGTTTCTTATGATGATAATTGTCTCAACATAACACAAACCAAGTTACTATGTTTGAGTTAAAAAATTACAAGAAGCACAGGTTTTATGTTTCTTTTGGTTTGTCAGTTTTATGTAGGTATAAATTACTTATATTGTATGACATGCATTTTTAGTGTAGAGCTGGATTAGTTTTGACAAATATGTAACCCTGAGTCAAGATACACATTTCTATCACAGAGGAAAATTCCCACTGGACACGTTGCAATCAATCTGCCCTCGTCCTTGTCACTAGGCAACCATTGAACAACTTTCTGTCACTGTGAGTTAGCTTTAGCTGTCTCCAAATGTCATCTATAGGAAGTCATGCAAAAATATACTTTTGTTGTATCTGTCTTCTTTCATTTAGCATAATGTTTTATGAAATCCATCCATGTTATCAAAAGCTAATTGCTCTTTATTGATGCGTAGTATGCCATTTTATGACTATACTACAATTTCTTTGTCTATTTTCCTCTTAATGGGCATTTGGGTTGTTTCCAATTCGGGGCTATTAATAATATAAATAAAGTTGCCATAAACATTAATGCTGATAAGCTTTTGTGGGCCTGACATTTTTATTTTTCTTAACTAAATACTAAAGAGTTGGGTTGCTTTGTTTCCTCTCATGGAAGGAAAGCGTTTAATAGTTCTTTATTAAGTATAATGTTAGCTGTAAGTCTTTATTACATGCCTGTTATCATTTTGCAAACATTCCCTTTTATTTCTAGTTTCCAAAAAGTCTTTATCATGAGTAGATGGCATTTTTTCATATATTTCCCCCGTCTGTTGAGATAATAGAATTATTTTTATCTTTTAATCTGTTAGTAAACAATTTATGTTAATGTTAAAATGTTAAACAGTCTTTGTATTCTTGGGTAAACTCCATTTTATCTTGATGTGCTGTCCTACTTATACATTGTCCGCTTTTCCTCTGGTGCCCTTTCCCAAAGACTCCAACTGCTTCAGCAGTAACTCCTCCTCATCTCAGTAGCTGTCCTTTGCCTCGTCTCTAGCTTTCTGAGCAATCATTAGGGAGTTTTCCCTATGTTAAGAGCCAGGGTGATGCTAAAGATTTCTTTTCTTTTCTTTTTTTTTTTTTTTTTTTGCTTTTTGGTATGTGGGTAGCTCCCTGACTGGGAATCGAACCCAGGCCGCAGCGCTGACAGCACCAGCGCCGAAGCCTTAAGCCACTACACCATCAGGGAACTCCCGAAAGATTTCTTTTCTTTTAGGGATTCAGTATTTTGCTGTCCATTGTTCAGTGACTACTAACAGTCATTTCATACATCATACAGGTTTATTGTTCTATATGGAAGGAAAACTAATAGTCTATCAGTAGTTACCCTGTTATGGCCAGGAATGAAGCCAGAGGCACATATAAATTTAATTTATTTAGTTTAGTGGGAGAGATCAGCAGAATAAAATGCTCCATCAACTTTAGAAATTATATTTGGGTTATATGTGCTTAGGGAAAAATCTATAATTTTCCATGAAATTATAATGAATTAAAAGAATACATAGGTATAACTATGAGCTTTTATTTTATATCACTCATATTTTATAACTTCATGTATTACCAAAACCATTTTTCACAAAATTTACATAAATATAAAGCCTATCTATATTTTTATATTGATAGGTTTTTAAATAAATATGAAAAAGCTCATTTTACTATAGCTTGTGTTTCAAGAAGCTAGAGAAGATGTAATCCAAGAAGACATAAAACAAGAATTGCGAAATATCTTCTGAATAGAGGCCTTAATGTTCACCTTAATCTTCCAGAAGCCAAAGCCCTGTAATTACACTTCATTTGAAAAAGACAAAGGTCCATGGATTACTTCACAGTTTTTCTTTAATCACAAGCTTCCTTCTAAAGGGAAAAAAAACTCTCTTTACTTTATTTCATATTTTTTCTCCTTTGAGAACAAAATTTTACATTTCTCGATTTTCATATACAGATTATTTCTGTTTAAGTTGAGAAACTTTTTTTTTAAACTTTGTCACTTCTTGAAATACACCTTTCTTTCCTTCTACCTGTAACACACACGCAAGGGCTGTCTGGAAAAAACCCGCCCATAGATGCCTCTGTTTTTCATACTACATGGCTGGGTACTTTCCAGACAGCCCTCCTATACACACACATGCACACACCATGTAAGTGTGCACACACCTGCACAAATACTCCAATTTTATTATAGTATTTACAGATTACCTATTTGAAAATTATTACCCTAAAGTTCTTTCAGTTATTACTTTTTTGACGGCCATTCACTTTGTAACAATATACACAAATATTTTCTTAGGCTTAACTCTCTATTTACATAGTTAATTAAATTGGTACACCACCAGCCTTTCTTATGACAACTTTCTTCTTTTGAATTTCTAATGTGACACATCTATTGATTTGTAGGTATGTCTCATACAGTAATTTTTCAGGATGAATTTGTTCATGTCATGATTTATGAAGATTTACATATTTTAGATGATATTTTTCTTGCTGTTCCATGTAAATTCCAGTTTGATTGGGATTAAAATTTAGGTTATGGACTCTACAATTTATGTTAATAGTGGGAAAAGCCTGATACCAATGAATTGTTCATTTACAAGCATCTAGTATTCTTATTAGCAATAATCCTTGGATTTTTTTTTAACTGAGGAATAGTAGTTAGTGGAGAAAATAGTAATTTTTTAGGTGGTAATACTTATTGCAGGGGCCTCCAACTCCCAGGCTATGGACCAGTAGCAATCCATGGCCTGTTAGGAATCAGGCTACATAGCAGGAGGTGAGTGGTGACAAGTGAGTGAAGCTTCATCTGTATTTATAGACACTCCCCATTGCTTGCCTTACTGCCTAAGTTCTGCCTCCTGTCAGATCAGTGGTACAGTAGATTCTCATAGGAGTGCAAACCCTAATGTGAACTGCGTGTGTAAGGAAGCTAGGCTGTGTGTTCCTTGTGAGAATCTAATGCCTGATGATCTGAGGAGGAGCTGAGGAGGTGACACTAGTGCTGGGGAGTGGCTGCAAATACAGATGATCGTTAGCAGGGAGGTTTGACATCACAGAGACCACAATAAACCAATTTCTTACAGGCTTCTATCAAACCTTATAAGTGAGTGGTTAAGTGACGATTAAGCTGCATCTGGTGCTTGAATCATCCCCATACCATCCCCCGCCCTCTTCCCCTAGTCCATGGAAGAATTGTCTTCCACAAAACTGGTCTTTGGTGCCGAAGAGGGTGGGGACCACTGGCTTACACTATTAAAAGTATGAAGCTTTAATAGACTACAGTATGACTTTTTTCAATTCAGTATCATTGGCTTAGAGCAGATGAAACTTTCCTACAAGTTTTGTAACTAATGGTCGAATAATCTTTACAGTTGGTATTGCAAATTTTCATCACGTCTCTGTGTATTCTAGGATCTTTAAAAGAGTGCTTAGAAAGGCTTATAGGTTTTTAGCTATATGACATTTAAATTGGAAAAATTATAGCTATTCAAAAAATCTTCCCATGGACTGAGAAAGTTTCTTTGTGATACATTCCCTTTCAGTAATCAACTACAGAGATTACATTATAATTCTATAACCTCAATGAATTTGAGGTTATTTATTTAAACTTTATATAAGGGAGAGGATCCAAGATGGTGGAGTAGTTAATTGCTGTGCTTGCCTCCATCTGTGACCACATTAAATTACAACTAAATTATAGAATAATCAACCTGGAGAACTATCTGAAGTCTAGCTGACAGAAGATTTATAACAAAGGATATAAAAAAGATGACACACAGAGACTGGTAGGAGGGGCAGCCCCTCACCTGTGTGTGGGGGTTGAGAATCAGTGGGGACATTTCAGCCACAGGACCCCCCTGCCCCCACCCCCTGAGGAGTAAAGCGCCCCAGCTCCACAGCAAGCTTTCAAGGCCAGAATACTAGTAGTGCCAGGAAGAGGAACGCCCACAACATCTGGCTGTGAAAACCAGTGGAGATTCCAACCTTCTGAGTGAGACAGAATGCTGTGGTAAACCCAGACATCTGTTCAGGGGCCCACACACAGACTCAGTCACTTGCAGGCACTCACCCTGGGCTCCAGCGGAGGTATAGTGACTGAGGATGACTCAGAGACATATGGGAGAGAATGAATTGTGCAGCTTTAGGGTGAAGACTGAAGGGCCATTCGCCATTCTGCTAGCGTGGGGTCCCTCCTCCCATGCAGCCAGCAGGTGGGCACCACCTTCCCTGTGTTGAGCTCACCCCACACACAGCCAAATCTGAATCTGAATGGGCCTGGTGAACTCCAGTCACTCGCTCCACCCTGGTGATTACTTGGGACCCCACCGGACCCAACTCGCACAATGCAGGAGGCTCTGTGAAATCAACAGCCAAACTCATCGTGTTGCACATCTTTTTGTTTGGACAATCTTGGAGGCCTTGGGGCCCCAGGTGTGAGGTGAGCTCTGAGACTTTTGCTGAGAAGCTCCAGGCTCAGGACCAGCATCAAACCAGAATCTACATTAACATGTTGAATGCCACTCATCCCAGCCTGGTAACTCCCTGAGACCCAGCCTCTCCCAACTAGCATGCTCCCAAAATACTCTTAAGTGGTTGGGCCTTACGGGTTCTGGCAGGAGGCTTTGAGGTGTCCTCGGATTTTAGCAGAGCTACTCCAGGCTCAATACTGGTGAGGGCCATCCTCAGTTCACAGCGAGGCTTCTCCCACATTCCTCCAGGGCCAACACAGGGAATTACCAACCGTGGATTGCTCTGTAGCTTCTCCCAGGCAGTGGCTGACCTGGACCTGCACCAGAGCCCCAGAATCAACAGACCTGGAGGTTGGCTTCGGACCACAGCAGAGCACCACCCAATTAGCCCCACAAGTAGTACACCAAAAGGTAGGCTCAGTAAGTAGCAGAGTCCTCTGGGGTGAATCCCACTCTTTGTAGGGTAAGCTGTAAACATGGCCAAATTTCACAGCCAGAGAGTCTGAGAGTCAATTCCACCAGCACCGATTTGCCTATAGCAAACAAGACTCAACTATAACGGGAGGCACACACAACCCACATGAGGGACACTCCTAGAGCACCCAGAAGAGATAACGAGAGAGACTATATCACTGGGCCCCACAGGTCATCTAATTACATAAGGCCACCAGAGTCTTCCAGAAATACCTCAGGCTCAGTACTTGGAGACATAGCAAGTCTACCTAATACATAGAAACACACTCATAGATAGAGAAAACAAACTGATGGTTGTCAGAGTTTAGGGTGATTGGTGAAAAAGGTGAAGGAATTAAGTACAGATTGGTAGTTATGAAATAGTCACAGGGATATAATGTACAGCACAGAGAATGTAGTAAATAATGTTTCAACAACTGTGTATAGTGTCAGATGGATACTAGGCTAATCGAGGGGATCACTGCATAAATTATATAAATGTCTAGCCACTTGAAACTAATATAAAATAATAGTGAATGTCAACTGTAACTAGAAAAAACTTAATAACTAAAACATAAACCTCATATAAATAGATTTCTTAAGTATTTACTGTTGTGTGCTTTTTGCACTTATGTATCTGTGATAATCCTCCAAGTCATTGTACATGGCAGTAGCTTATTTATATAGTTATTTTGATGTGTAGAGCTACATTGAATAAATATACCATTATTTGTTTATGCTTTCTAATATTGGTAGATGTTTGAATTTTTTCTAGTTAGGGGATGATTATGAATGAAGATTCTATGACTATTATTGAAGAAGGCCTTCCATATATATTTTTTTCTTTCATCCTTAATGTTGTCAATAGAATTGTTGCATCATCAGGTAGGCATTTGTTTTGGGAACTGTGTAACGGTTTGGCACTTTGGATGTGCTCCTGTACACTCTCACCAGCAATGAATGAGAATTTCAGTTCCTGCCCATCCTCATCAACAATTGATAGTCTTTTCAGTTTTAGACTTCTAATAAGTGAGAGGTGGTATCTAATCATGGTTTTAAATTGTGTTTCCCTTATGACTAATGATGCTGAGCATCTTTTCAAGTTCTCAGTTGCCATCCATATATCTTCTTATGGTGAAGAATATTTTGCTCATTTAAAATTTATTTTTATTATGTTTTGAAATATTTTATAAATTCTGGGTGTAAGTCTTTTACCAATGTGTGATTTCTAAATATTTACTCCTTGTCTGTATCTTTCAAAGAGCAGAATGTCTTAATTTTGAAATTCAATTCATTAAATATTTTTCTTAAGGATCATGCTTTTGATGCCATATCCTGTTTTCTTCTAATGCTATATAATTTTAGGTTCCACATTTAGATCAATTATAAACTTTAATTTAATTTTCATATAATATGCCAGTTATGGACCAAAGTTCTTTGTTTTCTTCACTTTGATATCCAATTTTTCCAATACTTTTTTGAAAGACAGTACTTTCTCCAGTAAGTTTCCTTTATACCCATTTCAAAAATAAAGTGGCTATATTTGTATGTGTCTATTTCTGGACTTTAATCTATCTAGAAACTTTTTTATGTGAATATGACAGTGTTTTAATTATCATACCTTTATAATGAATCTTGAAGTTAGGTTATGTTAGTTCCCTAATTTTACTATTCTTTTTAAAGTTGTTTGGCTATTCCAGTTCCTCCGCATTTCCCCATGAATTGTAGAATGAACTTGCCAATTTCTACCAAAATAAACGAACAAACAAAAAACTTTCTCAGGTTTTATTTGGGTTCTCACTGAATCTATAAATCAAACAGAAGCAAACATATGACATCTTAACAATATTCAGTCTTCCAATTCGTGGACATAGTATATCCATTTCTTAAGAACTTTTTATTTTTTCAGTAATAAAAAGATACAGTGTTCCCTATGTAGTTCCTCCACATTTTAAATTGATCTCGCTACTCGTCAGGTAGTGAGTCATGGGGTAATCGACACCTACGGGACATAGCTTGCACATCAAGTACCAAACAAGCGATGAGGACCAAGACAAAATTTTCATGTCAAAATGCATCAAGTACCAACTTCAACGAGTTTTCAAAACAGTTGAGTACCGAGGTATAACTGTATTTAATAGCCTCATGAAGACATAATGCAATTCACTACTTAAAATTGACTTTCACTGTCATGATAGTGTTCTTTGAAGCATGAAAACTTCATCAACTTATCAATATTTTTTCTTTAGTTGCTTGTGTTTTTGGTGTCCTATCAAGGAAGTGATTGCCTAATTCATGATCATGAAAATGTGTACCGATGTTTTCTTCTGGCAAATATATAGTCTTACCTCTTACTTTTAGCTCTTTGAATATGATTTGAATTAATTTTTGTACTTGTCAGATCAGGGTTCAGCTTAATATTTTTGTGTGTGAATGTCCAGTTTTCCCAGCATACTTTGTTAAAATGATATGCCTATTAAGAATAAATGCTGGATTGTTACATACAAAAAAAGCCAGAGTTTTCATAATAGTGAGAAAGTCATTATTTCCTACACAGAGACAACCCCTGTACTGAGCCCTGCATGGACTAATGAATAAAAAGCAGACATGTCACTTTTCTCATGGTACTTACAGTCTATTTTGAAAAAAAGGTGCTTTTATTGCTGAATATTTAAAAAATATATAATGAAAGTTAGGAATGAAGTATGTTATAAACGTACCATATATATTCATTTCAGAATTCTTTTATTTTTTTTATTTTTTTTTTATTTTTTTTTTAATTCATTTTTATTGTTAGACTTATTGGGGTCTTTTATTTTTTGAGAGGGTGTAAAATTTGCATAATTTTGTGAAGTATCATAAAGTTCATGTTGTTGGATGCAAGCTTTAATATTTATTTTTATGATTGTGATTCTCATAACTCAGAATGTTTTCTAAGAGCAAAAGCAAGTCCCCCAAAGACTTATGAGATTATTTTAGGACCGTGCAGGGCATTTTTTTGCCCCCTGGAGAGACGAGAAGTCATGTCTGCCTTGAAGTAAGCGAACTCCACAGGACAATTTAAATTTGGTCTACAACTAAAAATCCCCAGATTTGGATTGGTTCTAAACATAGAGAAATGTTCTGCTTCCTTCCTTGTTATTATCCTGACTAGCCTCCTGCTGCTATATGATTACCAACCACAAACAAATGCTTTCTTCAACCTAACTTTAAATTATTCAACTTCTAAAGGATTTCTTCATTTAAAAAGGAATAAATTAGATTATGTCATACTATGTATCAATTGATTTATATTAACTCAATTACAATTCTCTATATGAAGACTAGCTGGTACATAGAAGGAAAATATTTTTATTTAATTTAATTGATATTACCAGTCCAAAACAACAACAACAACAAAAGAACCCTCTCTCCAATTGAAAAGCAATAGAAGTGGAACATAAGAAACTTGGAAAAGATTTAGAGGCCAGCCATTAAAAAATATCTGTCTGGAGTGGCTTAGCTATTCACATGCCGACAGAGCAGACCTGGGACAAAGTGTTCCGTGAGATGTTTTGCAACTCAGATGGGCATTGATTCTCTAAATCCATGCCTTAACATGAGATTAGGCAAGACAATGCAATAACCAGAATCCCATTATAATTCAATTGGAGATTGACACTTGTCCCCACAGCGGGCTCACAACGGTCACTTCTTTAACCTTGCAGTAACCCATCCCCATGTTTTACACATTTGATCTTTTGCACTCCACTACGAAATGATGGAGAGATTGTTTATATTACTCTACAGTAATATAAATACACATGGAAACTAGGGCTTGTGGGTAAACTACCCAGAAACAGAGATTACTCTTTCTCAAGAACAGTAACAGCAGCCAGGTGATCTGTTTGCACACGGAGAGGCAGTGGGTGTGCTACCTAATACTCTTCCCCAGATACGCCCTGTCTTGGTTAGTGAAACTGTCAACTTGGGATCATGAACCAGCAGTATCTTCTTTGCTTCCCAAGTTAATGACAAATTCATAATAATTTGATATAAGTATTTCTCACAAGAGGAATTTTCTCTTGTCACTCTTAAGTGTATAACACAGTTTTGTCCCTTGGCTTCTTTCAACTGTGCTAGTGCAATAGACTTGTAGAAATTATAAAACCTTAACCACATAACAATAGAAGGGATAACATGATACATGCTTTGTAAGCAGTACCTAGCTTAATAAATAAAACAGTACCCACACAGTTGAAGTAACTTGTAGTACTACTCCCCAGTGACATTACCCTGCTGCCCTAAACCCTGAAGAGGTAGCTTCTATTCTGAATTGGATTGTGTCATTTCTATGCATGTTTTCACATTCTTCGCTTTTGTGTGTGTGCTTACGTATATACTTAGCACAGATGTACTTGCTACTTTACTTTCTGTTTCTTTTTGTAACTTAGCTTTATCATTTAACATTATTTTGAGTATTATCTATGTTGATTTGTGAAATTTTAATTTGTTTATCTCTATAGCTGTTTGTATTCAATTGTGTGATTGTATCATGATTTGTTTATCCATTCTTTTGTTGATGGACACTTAGGTTATTTCTAGGTTTTCCTATTATAAGTAGGGTTGCTATGAATAGTCTTTTATCTGCTTGACTTCTTTAGATTATGTATCTAGAAGTGGACGTGGTGGATAAATAAATATATCTTTAGCCAATATTCTCCCTCAAGGGACTGTACTATTTTACACCTCTCCTACAGTGTCTACTGCCTTCTGCTCTGTGTCCTCTGCAAAATTAGGTAATGTAGACTTCTGGAGGAGGTCATCAAAACAAGGTGACTAGCAGTTGACCTGTGAGCTGGACCCATGCAATCAATGGCTCCTCCTCACCTTGCGTGTCCTTGTAGTGTATGTTCTGCCTATTGCTACCTCAATGGGAGTTGTTTTCAAGGACACAGTCTTGAGTGAGCAATGGGTTGATGAGATGATTTTGCCAGTCTATGTGACTTCACCCAGTTAAGGCTTCTATATAAATAAACTTTTAAGATTCAGGTGGGCAGACAGAGCGATCTCTTCATCTTGTGGCCTCCCAAGACAAGCCTCCTATATATTAATTTCCCTTGCTTGTTAAAACTGTCACCTACCGATCTGGAGTGGTCTGCCTTTCTTTAGTTTCTCCTTGCCCTCGGTGTATGGGGGTCAGTATTAGATGTCACCCAAGAAACTCCTGAGTTTCCAAACTAACACTGTCTTTTTTTTTTTTTTTTTTTTTTTGCTTTTTGGTATGTGGGTAGCTCCCCGACTGGGAATCAAACCCAGGCTGCAGCGCTGACAGTGCCAACGCCGAAGCCTTAAGCCACTACACCATCAGGGAACTCCCTGACTTCTTAATTTTAACATAATATTGAAGTATTGAGTTATTCATCACTCTGGTTTTGTGTTTTCTTGATTTCAAGTGAGATACGGTATCTTTAAAGATTTTTTGGCCACTATGATTTATTCTATGAATTGCCTCTTTATTGCATTTGCTGTTTATTATTAAGTTATTTTTGTTTTTCTTATTCATTTATATCTTAAATATCAATTATTTTCTGTTCAGTGTCTTGCAAATGTCTCTTGTTGTATTCTGGCCTGTCTTTCTCACATTTTGAATGGGGTCTTGTGATAACCAAACATATTTTATTTACTGTAGTGAGATTAACATTTCCTTTATGAATTATGTTTGTCTAAAAAAGTTTTATTCTAATCTGAGGGTAACAATTTTTCTATAAAGCTTAAATTTTTTTATATGTGCAGTGAAAACTCACAAGAATTGGTTTTTGTGTATATCATGAAGTAGAGAACTGGGTGTTGGTTTTCATGGTTGTTATTGTTATATGGAAAGGTATTATTAAAGGAGTTTTTCCTTTTCTCATTGGTCTGCAGTGACCATTCTGTTATGTCAGATTTTTATACATCTGTGAGGTTGTCTCAAAGCGCTCTATTTTGTTTCATTAACTTATTATTTTATTTCTGTGAAATACCACACTGCCTTTATCAATGCAGCATTATAATTACCTCGATATCCAGTTGAATTAAGTATCTTATCTTCTTCTTCTTTTTTTCTTCCTCTTCAGAAATGTCTTTAATGCTTGGAAATGTTCATTTCAATATGCCTTTTAAATTTCTCTAATTTTCATGAAAAGCTTTTGGATTTTTCTTGGAATTTCAGGAATTTATAGATCAATAAATAGAAAATTGTCATATTTATGATACTTCATCATCTTGTCTGATAACCTGCTACTTTTGCTTTCTCTATTTTGTTGCTTTCCTGAATAGACAACATTTTCTGTGAGAATAATTATAATCTTACACTGATAGCTAGGATCTGTAGTGCATTGTTTAATATAAGGGGCGATAATGAGAATGATGATTTTATAGGAAATACTAAATTTTATCATTTAGTATGAAAGTTTGAAGTACAGTTTTGGTTTTCTTTAAAGATATGAAAGAGGAAGTAATAAGGCAATGTGAGAGACACAGTTGTCACTTAAAGGTCCATGTTGGCACTTGGATAATTAGTTCTTTCTGCCACTTACTCCCATACCTGTTGCAGACACCCACTTCTTACTCAGCCAAACCACTGTTTTTGTGGAGGAGAAAATTGGACAATGATGTGAATTCCTTTAGTAGCAGATGTCCTATCATGTTAATTCACAGCTGTTTTGAAGACTTTATGTTTACTTTCACCTCAACTTATTTATTTATGAAATTCTGTATATATTTATGAAATTCATTATAAAGGAAAAATGATAAACAATGGAGAATAGAAATTCTATTCATATTTTCTATGCCATAATTCTTATTTTTCTTTTATACAGTAAAATGATTAAATTGTATGAAAAGGAAAAAATACTATGAAGTCCTGTTTTGAGGTCACTGAACTATTCATTATTTTCCATCTCATTTTTAAAGACTACTTATCCCTCTAATTAGACCCAAGGTTTTTCTAGGAGTTTCTTCCACTGCCAAATCAAGCAATTTATTAATACTCTGTGCACATTGGTATCTTTATTTGTGGTTCACTTTCATCAGCTTTATTCCCTGTCTTCCTTCTTGTCATAATAAATGACTGACCTCCTAATTATTCTCTGGTCAGCAAAGACGGTTAATGATTGCCCCACGGCATCCATCTCCACCTGAACCTCAGTCTTTCCATCCAGGGTGTGTGTATCCATCCACTTAGAATTATCATCGATAATGATCAAAACTCTCTTGCAAATATTTTTTTCCTTGATATCCTCTAATCTGGAAACCTTGATCTAGAAAATGTCCAACCTTGATGAACTCAAGCCCCTGAATTTTCTGTGCTGTTTCTGATCATCACTGAAGAAATAAATTATTCGAATTTAAATTATCTTTCAGTAAATATTTGAAAATGCCTGAGAGTGCTCAAAACACATTTGAGTGCCTACTTACAACACAAGATATATAAATACACTTAATTTCATAATCTATATTATGAAATTATACACACATTCACACAGACACACACACACACACACACACACACACAGAGGGTGCAAAAAATGTATACACATTTTAAGAAAGGTAAAAACTGTATTAAAATGACAGTACTCAACATATACCAATAACAAAACATGAATAAAGCCACGTTTGATTTCTGCAATGACAAGAGGTGCTCAAAGTGGTTACCATCAGCGTCCAGACACTTCTGATGATGACGAACTACTGCTTAAACAACTAAAGTGTCCATGTGTATCGCTGCTCATGTCATTTCAGTTTCTTCCCAAAGTTCGGTTGGTGTAGCCGGTTTTCTACGGTGCACCTCATCCTGTAAGGTCCCCTACAGGTACAAGTCACAGGGTGTTAAATCAGGAGAATGTGAAGGAAACTCAAATAACCTTCTCAAATTTCAAATACCACTTCAAAATAGTCTTGTGCTCCTCAAACGACAACCTTGCTTCCACGTTTTCTTTGACTGTCCTGCCTGTCACATGGTGACACTAGCATTCATTTGATTAACTTCTTTTGAGTGAATGTCATACTACATACACATTATTACTGTAATTCAATTCAACTTTGAAAAGTAATACATAGATAATGTGTATACATTTTGTTGGCATCCCGGTGTATGTGTGTGTCTATGGAGAGAGAGAGAGAGAGAGAGAGAATACAACAGAATGAAAGCACTATCTTATCAGATATTAGAATATCATTTACATCAATCCATCTCCCAGAACCTCTAATTTCCTGGACTCTTGACACCATATGAGTCATTTCTTCCCAATGTAGAATACAATGATTTTGTGAACTGGATTTTTTTATGGTGTGTGTGTGTGTGTGTGTGTGTGTGTGTGTGTGCGTGTGCGCACGCGCGCGCATGCATGCATGTGTACGAAGCTAAAAGAAGTACAGAAAACGTTAACTGTAATTTTTCTGAATTTTGAAATTGCAATTTTTTATACTTTTTACACTTTTCTGTGCTTTATAAATTTTCTGTGGCAATCAAGTGCTACTTTTTTATTAAAAATAAATATTTTTTAAAGTGTGTGAAACTAACACCTGTGAGAAACTGAAAGGTTTTTAGCTACTTTTAGACATAAACATAATCTAGAGATGTCAGCCTTTCTCATGCCTTCAATGAATATAACTACAACAACAGAACTTAAATTATTATGGAATTTGTAGTGACATCAACTCTTCAATATGTAAACTGAAGAATAGACCCATTCAAAGTTAGAACAGTTCAAAAGTCGTTATACTTGAATAGTTTCCACCCTATTGTCACACTGAAAAATATCAATATGTATGTATTAAAAAGTTACTCCATAATTCACATATTAGCCTATACCCAAATAATACAGAGCAGTAGACAATAGTATTAATATATATTTTTTAAGCTTTCTACATATTTCCATAGCACTGTCATTTGTTGTGCCCAATCTTAATTTGCTAAAAATTTACCTCTATTTCAAATACAGTTGTACTTTATAATGCTGGCTTTATGAAACTAAATCAAACATTTGTAGTTTATTTAGAACTGTATAAAAAGAGCCTACACACATAAAGCAAACTAGCCAATACGTTTTGTTCTTTACCCTTTGTTCTGCTTCAAGAAATCTATCATTATTTCTGTTGTTTTATAGGTTAGAAGAATTAGGCACACATATAACAAACTCATAACAGAATAATTTAAAACACAGGGCTTACAACATGATTTTACAAACATTACTTTGATGGTTGAAGACAGAGTTATGGACGGTTTCTTGACAGTTCTGTGGACTGGATATTGGAGTTTATCATTGCTGGAGATCAGGTTTAACTTTTCTAGCTGCGTCTCTTACATATATCATGTTGCCTTGTAGCAAAGGAAAGCGGACAATTTTGAACTCTTGTTTGTAGATAGATACCATGTTCATTATTTAGAGAGGTAAAGGGAATTCTCTTGTTTAATGTATTATTCAAGCACTATCATTTACTCACTAACATTCAGCTCTTTGCTACATCTACTTAAAAGAAATATACAGTGCTTGCCAGCATGAGCATTAAATACTGTAAAATTCCTGATTTCACTTATGGATTATCGTTATTTCAAAGCAGTAAGTGATTAGGGAAGAAAACAGTTTTTTTCGTTAGTGATAGATTGTGATATTACCCAATGCAGTTTGGCAAAGAGAGAGAACAGAATGCTATAAGAGGTTGTCAGTGCAGGAGACTTCAATGATATTTTAAGGAACTACTTTGAATGGTCAGTAGATGTAGTCTTTAAGTTTCGTATAGGTACCTGGCAGGAAGGAAAGACAGCAAATAAAAAGAAGAGGAAAAGGAGTCACACATCATAATGTTTATTATCCTTTGAGGAGGTTATTGTACCCCAGAAAGACTAGTTACCTCTATTTCCATTGAGGCTAGTATATATCCATTATAGCCTATCTGACCACTATAGCTAACTATTGATCACTTCTTCATTTCAAGATTTATTGAGGAATAATTGACAAATGAAACTATATTTTTAAATGGTGATCTGGTATACATAAACATTACGAAATGTTTACCACAATCAAGTTAATTAACACACCTATTACCTCATATACTTTCTCCAATCTCTTTTTTTTTTGTAATGAGAATGCTTAAGATGTACTCTCAACAGATTTCAAGTATACCATGCCATATTATTAACTATAAGCACCATGCTGTATATTAGATCCTCAGAAATTTTTCATCTTATAATTGTCTATCTCCCCATTTTTCTCACCCCCTCCACACCCTGGCAAACAACATTCTACTCTCTTTTGTTTCTATAACCCTGACTTTTTTTTTGGATTCCAAATATAAGCAATACCATACAGTGCTTGTCTTGCTCTGTCTGGCTTATTTCACTTAATATCATTTAGAGTCATCTATGTTGTGGCAAATGGCAGGATTTCCTTCTGTTTTATGTCTGAATAATACTCCATTATAACATTATATAATAACATACCATACATATCATGTTTTTTAAGCCATTTATCTGTCAGCGGACACTTAATTTCTGCAATGGAACAGAATAGAGAACCTAGAATTAAACCCACACGTACGTGGTGAACTAACCTTTAACAAGGGCATCAAGAAACACAATGCGGAAAGGATAGTTACTTCACTACATGGTATTGAGAGTACTGGTCATCCACATGCAAAGAATGAGACTGGGCCCCCCATCTTATGCCACAAACAAAAATTAACTCAAAATGGGTTAAATACTTAAATGTAAGACCTGAAACTAAAACTTCTAGAAGAAAGCAAAGGGGAAAAGATCATTGACATTGAACTTGTCAGTGAGATTTTGGACTCATTGCTGTATCACAGGTATTAAAAACTAAAATAAACAAGTGGGATGACATGAAGCTAAAAATTTTTTTGCAGGAAAAGAAATGATCAGCAAAATGAAAAGGTAACCAACAGAATGGGAGAAAATACTTGCAAAACATGCATCTGATAAGAGATTAGTAACCAAAATATATGAAGAACTCATGCAACTCACTTGCAAAAAGAATAATAATAATTGAATTTTAAAAATGGGCAAAGAATCTCCAAAGGCATTTTCCCAAGGAATACATACAACTGGCCATTAGGTTCATGGAAAGATGCTCAACATCACTGATCATCAGGGAAATGGAAATAAAACCACAATGATATATCACCTCATTGTTGTTAGAATTGCTAATATTAAAAAGATGAGATAAGTTTGGTGAGGTTTAAAAAAGAAAGCTTGAGTACTGTTGATGGAATGTGTATTGGTGTAGCCATTGTGGAGAATAGTATAGTGGTTACTCAGAAACATAAAAATCAATCATTAATAATGTCAAGTTCAAGAAACCCAGTCTTCTCAACACTTTCTTGCAAGTTGACCTAATAATACATAGTTTAAAGTTTCTTAGGATGAATCCTGAACATAATTTATTTTATAGCCACACTACTAAAATGGTTCTGAGAACTCTCTCTGGTGTCCAGTGTATTATGGGATACAAACTCTTGGGGATACAGACTCTTTACAGCCATCTGTGAGTCCTGGGAATATTTCAACTACTCCTTCTAGGTGATTCTTTCTCTGGCCTTAGATACTTTTCTCTCACATGTGTACATATGGGTGGCAGTAAAAGGTTGGGACTCTTCTGCCTAATTTCTGTAGCTTTTTTGGAAGCCCCCTCCTTTTAGAGACATTGGTCTCTCTGAGTTGATTTCTCTCTTATCAGAAAGTTCTATTTGTCCTATTCCTTCCTGTGCTGCATTCTGAACATTTCATACAAGCAATAAGCTGGTGTGATCATGTGGTTTCTGTTCGTTCATGGATCACATTCCTGAGTTTTCTGTTGTCAGGTGTATAAAAAACCAATGTTTTATAGATATGTCCCACTTTTCAGATTGTTCAGTTGTAAAAAAAGATTGTTAAATGGGTTAGTGTTGCTCTATCTTGGCTGGAAACAGAAATTCTCTATTTGGCATATTTTACTGTTTTCATTTTCAATTAAAGAATTATTTTTCTAAAGCTTGATATATTAATACAGTTCCATGTAGTTTTTAACCTGAAACATTTGTTTGTCTGATTAAAGAGGAAAAAAATATCTGAGTAGAATTTAGAAGAATAAAATTTTAATAGTTTTTTCAAGCTTGCACATTTTTCAGTATTTTGTATATTTCTCACATCAATAATAATAAATTCTTCTTTTGTTAGTGTCCCTCAAAAATTTGAATGTGAAGCCCTAACCCCCAAATGTAATGGTATTTGGGGATGTGGCATTTGGGAGGTAATTAGCTGAGAGGATGTCCTCATAAGAAGGGACACCAGAGAGCTTGCTGTCTCTGTGTACCTTATGTGCATACTAAGAAGAGAGAGATCATATGAATGCATTGAAATAATGGCTACCTATAAGTCAAGAGAAGAGTTCTCTGAATTGCATCTACCTTATGTATACCTTGATCTTGGACTTTCTAGTCCCCAGGACTGTGGGAAATACAAGTTTCTTGTTTAAACTTCTCAGTGTATGTTTTGTCATGGCACCTCAAGACAAAATGTACGTATAAAAAATTAAAATTATTTTTTTCTAACATAGACAAGTCCGAAATGAGATTAACCAATCTAAAGCAAAGAAGTTATTGTCCCTGAATGTGACTGTTAACATATATTTAAATAAAGAGTGTGTGTGCGTGCGCATGTGTGTGTGTGTCTGTGTGTGTGTTTAGATAGAAAATAATTCTTCCCTGAGCAAGGCGAAGCTGAATTCTGGATTTGTGATTTTCTTTTTTTTAACAGAGAATATTGGTCAGATGGGTGGGCTGTAGAATTTGGCTGTCTGAACTGAATCTGGCACTGTCACACATCAAATGCAAGATCATGTACAAGTTATTTACTGTCTCTCATCTATTAAATTGGAATAACATAATAGCTGTTATCACATACATTTTAAAGTATTTAAATAAAATAATCATCTAAAACTCATAGTAGTGACATTTTAATTTAATAATGATTTTAGTGATTTTTTTTATCACTACTAATTATGCTACTTGGGGCAAGGAAGTCATTTACCCTCTAAATTTGTTTTCTTATCTCTAAAATAGAGATAAGGAGTCTCACCTTTAAGAACTTAATAGAAAAGAGATAATGTGTGTGAACTACTAAACACAATTTTATTCAGAAATATTTATGTTAATAAATATTTTTATTTTATAAAATAATTTTAACTAATTCTATTTTAGAATTAAACTTATTGTTTCAAAATTGTTTTCATTGATAGCTCTTTAAGGTGTGTGTTGAGTGTGTGTGTGTGTGTGTGTGTGTGTGTAATATTTTTCCCTAGGAACATGCCATTTCTTGTTTTCTCAAAGATGCAATAGAGAAATAAACTTTATTTCAATGCATTGATTTGTCAGCTTGGTGAGAAAACTGACAATAAATGTCAATCTTATTTACATATCACAGGGCTGGGAGTTCTGTAGTTTCAGGGCATCAGAAGTATTTTTTGAACCACTGCATGAGTCCATACTAGACCAAATGCATTAAGATCACGTCAAAGTTATGTTCTTCTAGTTGCAGAATCACTGAGATAGAATGTGGAGAGGAAAAAAAAAAACTTTTTCAAATGGCAATGATTCTTCTTTAAATTAAGGCAAGTTTGATTTTTCCTAGTACCAATCTTAGTTAAATGAAGGACTTTTCTGCAAAAAATGATGACCTACCATTATCTCTAATGACATAAACCACCACAGTTTCAAGTTCAACCAGCAGGACCAATAATAGCAACTATATATTTATTGGTTTCTAAATTGTAACAATCTATTAAATTTACAATTTGAAATGGTTTAGAATAGCTCTCTTAAACCAATGCACTAGTAAACCAAGACGTGTCAGATACAGCAGTTCTTCTAGGAGCATTATTTACTTAAACTTTGTATTCTGCGATAGTTGTAGTGCAGTGGAAAGGAATAATACAGTAAAACCCCATGTACTTTTTACAGTTTTCCAGTGTGGCTTTATCATCACCATTTTATACCTCCACCAGCAATAAATAAATGATCCAGTTTCTCATGCTTTTGTTAATTTGTTTGTTTTAGTCATTGTGTGAGGTGAGTAATGATTAAAAATTACACTTTAAATTTGCATCTCCCTAATAACTAATGATGTTGAACATCTTTTCATGTGGTCCTTTACATTTCCTTTTTTTTTTTTTTTTGCTTTACATTTCTTTTGGCAAAACATCTCTCTATGTCTTTTGCCTATCTTTCAGTTAGATTGTTTAACTTTTCTAAACTGCCCTTTTATAGTTTTACACCTTACATTTAAGCTTGTCATCCATTTTGAATTTTTTGATGCATAAGTCATGGAACTTCTTTATTGCTTGTAGATGTCTATTTATTCCAATGCCTTATGTTGAAAAGGCTGTGTTCTATAGAATTGTATGCCTGAAACCTATGTAATTCTTGCTAACAGATGTCACCCCAAAAAGTCTAACAATAAAAATGAATTTTAAAAAAAAAGAAAAGGCTGTGTTTCCTTAAGTTAATTTATTTTTTATCTTTGTCATAAATTAGTTAGGTATATTCTTTTCCATTGATCTATGTGTCTGTCCTTATATCAATACTAACCAGTCTTGATTACTGGAGATCTATAATAGCATTTAAATCAGGTAAGCTGATTCCTCCCTTTTATTCTTCTGTATCAAAATTATTTTATTCTAGTTTATTTGCCTTTTCATATAAATATTAAGTGATGTCATTACTATGTTGTACCATCCAATTCTTGAACATGATGTTCATATAGATCTCTTTTATTTCTTTCATCAATGTTAGTTTCTCAAAGTATGGTCCATATTTTATTAGATTTACATATAGCTGTTTGTGTGTGTGTGTATTTGTAAGTGATATTGAATTTTAATTTTATTGCCTACATGTTCATTTCTAGTAATAGAAATACATTTGATTTCCTATGTTTGTCTTATATCCTGTGTAACCTTGTGGAATTTAATTATTAATTCTAGGAGTATTTTTCATATTTCTTGGGATTTTCTATGGAGAAAATCATGCCATCTTCCAGTAGAGACAATTTTATTTTTTTCTTTTCATTTGTAGGCTTTTTGTTTCTTTTTCTTGTCTTAATGAGTATTACACTGAGTGGAATCAAAGTGGTTAAGAGCTTCCTTGTTCTTGAACTTAGAAAGAAAGCATTCAATCTTTCACTATTAAGTATAAAGTTGTTTTAAACTTTTTGTAGATCTCTTTATTATATTGAGAAGTTGTTTTTCTCTTGATTTCTATCTTGATTTTTTTCCAGAAATTTTTTTGCATCAATTCACATAATCATGTGTTATTTCTCTTTTAGCTTATTCATATAGTGAAATACACTGATTGATTACTTACTGATTTTTTAATATTTAACCAGATTTACATCCCTGGAAAAACTCCCCTTGGTCATGGGATCATGGCATATAATTTCATATACATGTATGTAATTACAAACTTTATTACTGAATTGGGAGTTAGAAAATGCTTCCTCCTCTTTTATCTTCTGGAAGAAATTGAGTAGAATTGATGGTCATTCTTTAAAGATTAGTTAGCATTCTTCAGTGAAACCACCTGTGCCTAAAGATTTTTTTCTTGGGAGTTTTTAAAATTATAAACTCACATTTGATAATATTTATATGCCGATTAAAATTAAATATTTCATATTGTAGTTTGTGTTCTTGGAGGAATTGGTCCATTTCATCTAAATTGTCAAATTTTTGTGTGTAGAGTTGTTCATAATAGGCTCTCTTTATTTTTTTATGTCTGTATAATCTGGGGTAATAACCCCTTGCTTCATTCTTTATATTGAAAATTGTGTCTTCTCCCCTTTTTTGTCAGTCTTGCCAGATATTTTTGATTTTTTAATTTTTTTCAAATAATCAACTCTGTGTTTCACTGTTTTTCTCTATTTTTTGTTTTCAGTTTGACTAATTTCTGATCTTATATTTATTGTTTCCTCTTGCTTGCTTTATATTTACTTTGCATTCATTGTTGTAATTTCTTTCTTTCTTTCTTTCTTTTTTTTTTTTTTTAATGTGGGTAGCTCCCTGGCTGGGAATTGAACCCAGGCCGCAGCATTGACAGCACTGAAACCTTAAGCCACTACACTACCAGGGACCTCCCTTTTTAATTTTTTTTTTTTTTTAACATGGTTGTAATTTCTTGAAATGGGAGGATAAATAACTGACTTGAGACTTTCTCTTTTAACTAAAGTTTGCATTTACAGCCATTTATTTACCTACAGGGTGTGTGTGTTGGGGGGTGGGGTGCAGCTGAAGGGCTCAACACATGGATGATGGTAGCCCTTGCCCTGAAACCACACAGTTTAGTTTTTCCTCCTCTCTTGCACCTTTCAGAGCTGTTGTCTCCTTGCTAGACTTTTGAGTAGTGTTTGTAGGTGAGTGAGTCTGTGCTTCGGCCCGTTAAAAAGATTGGAGTTTGAAGCAGACATCTGTCTCTCCAGGATGGGATGGCATCCCCTCTGACTTTTATAGACAACTGCTTTGGGGACTCCGCTTCCTGGCCCTGGAGCGCTGGGCTGGGAGCCCCCCATGTGGAGCTGGGACCCTTCGCTCCTCAGGGTGCATCTCTGCAGCCAAGTTATCCCTCCAGATTCTCAACAGCCACACATTTGTGTGGGATCCGTCCTTTATGCCTCCCCGCCCCTCCCACCAGTCTCTGCTTGGCTTCTTCCTTCCTTATAGGAGTTCCATTCAGCTAGTTTTCAGATGGTTCTCCAGGTTAATTGTTTTATAATGTAATTTCAATGTGTTCATGGGAGGAGGTGGGCACAGCATTTATCTACTCCACCATCTTGTCCGAAACCTCTGCAGAAGATATGTCTAAGCAGTATCATTAGAGAAAAATGTCTGAAGCTGACTGCCTGATTGCAAATTCCAGATCCTTCTCTTACTAACTGTGTGTCCTTGAACAAGTTATTTAAATTTCTGTGCCTCAGTTACCTAATTTGTAAAGTAGGAATAACAGTACCAATGCATAGAGTTGGTAGGACTAAAGGAATAATAAAGTTGTTGGATCAGGGCTTACACACAGTAAGCACACCTGAACGTTAGGTACTATAGTTTGCTTCCTCTTGCTAGTGCATGCATGCAGCTGAGGAGTTGTAGTCATCTGATCATTTCAGTCTTCTACAAGCTTGTCCAACCTGTGGCACACGGCTGCATGTGTCCCAAGACTGCTTTGAATGCAGCCCAACACAAATTAATAAACTTTCTTAAAATGTTATAAAAATTATACAAAGATTTTTTTTTTAGCTCATCAGCTATTGTTAGTGTATTTTATATATGGCCCAAGACAATTCTTCCATTGTGGCCCAGGGAATTTAAAAGGTTGGACACACCAGTCTATTATTTAATGGGTAGCAAAACCCCCTCACACTCACTATTGGTAGCTTCTTACTTGTTATTCACATATCCAACGTATCACCAAGTCCTATTAACAGTAAATTTTTTAAAATTAGCAAACTCTTAAATATGTTCACTCTCTTTATTGCCATCAAAACCAACCCTGTCCTAGATTTTATCATGTCTCATGTGGAGGTACCTGGACTAACCTGTTAAATAATCTCCCAGAAGCTATGCTTTGTTTCGTTATGTTTATTCTCTACAATGAAGCTTTTCAAAATGCAAATTATACCATAGCTCCATTGAACACTTTTTACTACTCCACAATGGCTTGCTGTTGCCCCAAAGATAAAGATATAAATCTTTGACACTGCATGTAAGGTCCTGCGTGGGTGGGCCTTATTTCTTCAGATTCATCTCAAGACTTTTTTCCCCTTTTCCTGCACTCCAGCCATCCTGGACTTGCAGTTACTCAAATCATCCATGTTCTTTTTGGCCTCAGGATATTTGCACATTGTGTTTCCCCTCTGGAAAAAGTTTCTCTGCCTACCATCCATCTCACCTTTACTTAGATGACCTGTTGTATAGATATCAAAATAAGCCGTCATCAGTAACTTCAGACAGGGTTGGAAGCTTTCTTTACATTTCTCAAAGATTCCTATTCCTTTCCTTCTTAATGTTTGGATCAGGTTGTAAATGAGCATTTGTTAATGCAATTATTTAATTTACATCTATCTTTTTTAGTGCTAATTTTGTAAAAAATAGGATATTTTCTATTTTCCTCACTGTTTTATCTCCAGAGTGTAGCACACATTGTGAACTGCAGTGACAGGCTTATTAGCTATTGAGCTGTAATCTGTTGCCTTAGATCACACAATATAACTCTTATTATTTGGTTCATGATATTTACAGGAGACTTAGGTTTCCTGTGTGCGTTTATTATATAACTTTAGCCAAGCTACTTTAGTTTTCTCGAGGCCATTTTTTCATCTTCTAGAAAGGACTGACACCGCCATCCTATTTTGCAGTTGTCATAGATATAAAATGAGATGAGGTATATGGAAGTGCTGTACGAAAACATTGTGGTTTTATAGAGCATAAGTTATTAATACAATTAAGGCCTGGCTATGCCCTGGATTATTAGAACCAGAGATAGCTCAATACTCATTAAAACTTGAAGACATTCTTTTCCCTAAGAGTTTTTAAACACCTTTGTAACATCTCTCTAAAATAGATTTTTGAAAATAGACCTGTGCCTCTGGTAGTTGTAACCTAGATTAATAACATTGTTACACTACAAAATTTGAGAGCTCAGAAGATATATAAACATAAAATAATCAAATATCTTTAATAATATACACAACCGGGCCCTTTTCTTAATGAACAGTGCTAGAATTAGACATTTATAGCCAATACTAGATTAAATGAAATGATCAATTTATAACTAACATTATCTTTGTAAGCCTGTAGCTATTTGACTCACCACATATATATATGACCATGGTCCATTAGCAATTGGCAAATGAATGAGCTGTTCTAACATCACCATTTTTTTTAATCTAATACTCTCTTTATTTAGCTAATGTCCAGGCTTTTGCATTTTAGAATTTTATCCTCTTTTTAGCAAAATGTTGGTAATTCCAAAGGCATCTGCAGATAACAGTGATGCACAATGAAACAACCATTAGGTAATAGGCAAGTGTCAATGTGAGCATAATGTGCTATTCAGGAATCATTGGTGGATGCCATTTCTTTTAATACCATTAACTACAATGTTCATTGTGCAAGATCTCTTAATTGGGAAGGGATTCATAATCTATGCGTTAAAATTTTGTGAAAATGATATTGGTCTAAGCAGATGATTTTCCTGGCATATTATTCACTTGGGGGTTACTGAATTTTGAATCATATAGATAAAAAGTCAGGACAGAAATTGATAATGCAAAGGGAAAAAAATGAGTAGCATTATCCAAGAGATAAACCCCAGATTGAAGACATTAAGGATGTTCACCAGAGGGAGTAAGAGGAAGATTAAAAGTAACCTGAGGCATTTTTCTGTAATATAGTCAGAGTAACAGAACCATTCAGGCCTCAGAAATTGAATTTATTTGGCACCAGGAAAAGCTCTCTTTCACCAAAAAAACAAACAAAAAACCAGAAACAAAATAAGCAAGAAAGGAAAGACTCATTAAATTAGAAGACCAAATAAAATAGTTTTCTTTACTTTTGCTAATTCAATGGAGGATAATTACAGAAAGTTAATCGGGAAAAACACAAAACAATATTTGTAGCAAAACTGAATTCCAAATAAAGGTGCTTTGGAGAAAAGCAATCATTACTTTGATTAGATTAGTTGCTGAAAGAAGTTATAGTAGACCTTATTTTAATTAGAATATATTTTTGTGATAGAACTACATCTTATTCTAATTTTTCTTCTCTCTGTTGTATCACATACTCATACATTAAATACTTAATAAAGTTGTTCTGAAAGATGAGGATTTAGATGATGGTGAGAAGTATGAAGCAGCCCTCTTCTCATATTTGGGATTCAAAGAGATGATTTTATCTAAGCAAATTAAAAAAAAATACATGGGTTATATTTAACACTTACTCAAGTGTTACTTTATTTGCAGAGATGGGCTGTGTCTGGGTTCTGAGTTAGATTAGGTAAAGGTTGAAAAGAGAAGAGGTTCTGTATAATCTCTACATTTTTCTACACATTGGTTTTCCTTAAGTTATATTATTGATTATTTTTACTATTGACTTTCATATGTAATTTTTTCTTTAGCAGGACTATACATTCATAATAATCAAGTTTAGCTGGCCTTTTAATGCTTTTCTCTAACTTTGTCATCTAGCTCCCTCATCATGAGGGTGCACCGTTATTTTCAAGTGCCCTGCTTGATGCCTGCTTACTCACTAGCAGCAGAACATCTGCCTTCTCTTTCATCAGGAAATGGTTCAATCTCCTTAAATGTCCCATCTCCCTCCATATAGATGAATTTTGAGTGTTAGGTGCCCAAACAGATATTTAAGGCCATGAGTGACGTTGAGTGCAAGGGACATGGGTGCTGGATCAGACAGACCTCAGGTTTAATGTCAGTTATGCACCTTACTAGCTTGGACAAGTGTTTACCCCTCCAAATCCCAGTTAACTCCTATATTGTAATGGAATGAATAACTTTGTTTTTAGGCTTGTTATGAATAGTCAATAAAATAGCATATAAAAATACTATAACAAGTAAATGTGAAAGTCAAACACAGGAATTTGGTTATAAACATGAACAGAAATAATTATGGTTCATTTATTTCATACAGACTATTATTACCTTTAAGGTTATATTTAGCATTCAGTATGATCTTATCAGATGAGAAAAATACCAGTTTATGTATTCTATGAGCTGTATCTCCTAAAAATAAAATATCTTGAAAGACTTTAAGGAAATATATTGTTGGCAAAATGTTGCTGATGTAGAAAAAGCCATAATTTCTGAAATGGTACCAATAATAAATTTGAGATAAGTTGATTGGGGAAAATAAATTGATTGATTACACCTCCAGCACATAACTTGGATTTCCCATTACTAAACAGTAATGAGTTTGAGTTGGGGTGTCCATCCGTAAATAGACAATCTAATTTGAAACAGACTCCTCCTGGGTTATCTCAGTCATTCCTTTTGCGTTAGCTCATGGTATGTTTGAACTGTGGTCAGATACTACTGAAGTTACGCCTCAGTTTTCAAAAACACAGAGGAATTTTCACTTGTTTGTGGGAATGGACGGCAATGAGGAACGTGCAGCAATCCTGGCACAGCCATTAATCAAGGCAATTGAAAAGGACTGAGTATTGGGAGGGATATTCTTTCCTTTCCTGCCCCCTTTTTCTCCTTCTATGTTTTGTCTTCTTGTCCTGCCCATTCTCTTCCTCTGCAGTGACTCCTTTTTTCTCTCTCTTTTCCTGATTTTCTTTGTCCTGTTTATGCTTACTCCTGTCTAGGAAAACTTACACGTGTCTCACTATTGTTGCCTTTCTGCAGGGTCAGGGAATGGCTGACTCCAGAGGTGCTTCAGTTAAATTAGCAAGTGAATTGTCTGGTCCTGAGGCAGGATGCATTTTCAGAATGGTCCTCCAGGGGTGTGACCTACAGTTAACGCCATTTACAAACTCTGCCTCACAGCCCGCAATTTCGAGTTAGCATTTCCCTTTGGAAATAATACCTTTTCATGCACCGATCAAGTTATTTTCCTTCTGAAATGCACAACAGTCCAAAACCTGTTTTGTCATGAGACTGTCATTCCTGTTAACATGCCACTGGATGTCCTGGAGGAAAGCATTTCAAATCAAATCACAGAATAGCTCACGAAAAATAGCAGCTGTTTTGGACTCATTTCACCATCGTATGTAAATAAAACAGTTGTAGCAGCTGGAGGAACAAAATAGTCTCTGATAACAGTAATTATTATGATGGCTTTGATGTAGCATTTATATGCACACAAGTTATATTTTTAAAAGCCAGGAGAAAACGAAATAAACAAAAGAATTGCGCTTCTGACCAACTTCTCTGCCTCGAGGTTATTATAATGGGGCAGCTGCGAAGTATTTGTCATGTTCTTTCAGTTCCTTCGTGCTGTCGGATGTGCACAAAATTACTACGATGTTTAAAATAAGACTTAGAGAAAAATGTTGTTTTTTTCTTTTAGTAGAAATAAAATCAAACAGACAAAACAAAGCAAATGTTAAAGCGTATTGAGTACGCAGTTACCCTCCAATTCTCATTCCTTGACTATTACAAATCCATAAAGAATTTTTATCCCCAAGCACTGTCCTTGTTGAGTGACTTTAAGGTAAACGATCTTTCGTATTGGGACATGAGTGGGAAAATAAAATAAGGTCCTAGTAATGGAAGAAATGTACTCAACCATTTAATATCCTTGGGGTAAAACTCTTAAAAAACCCAAAATATGGGAACAGGATCTTGCAGTTTTTACCACTTACATAGAGAAAGCACATCTAATTCAAAGAAAAATGGTTGATCAAAGAAGAAATGTGTGGTAAATAATACCTTGGGATAATATGTTCTGTTTCATATTAGTATATTTGTCTGAAGATGGAAGTTCGTTAAGATCCAGAAATCATTCTTATTTGCACAGTTTGTTGCAGGTGATTTATTGAAATGGATTTAATGGTCAGTTGGACGTCTCAGAGAAATGTAAAGTTACTCTCACCTTTTTAGTGAATGAAATAGACATTTAAAAGAGAAATGGATTCTTCATGCGTCTGCATTAATCAGTCAGGCTGAGAGAATGACTCGTCTCTAAGAAATGGAGGGCTGTAATATTTGTACAGACAGGCAAACCAAAGGGAGGAATTGTGGTATCCCCAAAGGTACAGGGAGTTGAAGACCAGGTTCCTGAGTCAGAGTCATCTAACTAGATGCTCTAGTAAATGACACAGGGAGTAAGAGGAGTGGTTAGACATCTCCGCAGGTTAATGGCAGACACGGGAAGTAAAACCACTGTTCTTGCACACCTCTCCCAGGCTGTTCATTCTTTCGTTATTGCTCTTTATATTAGCATTTTTCCCTCCCCTGTGTTTTCTTGTATTTCCTCTTGTGTCTCAAACACATTTCTCCCATTCTCGAAATGCAAAGCCTTCACCATTCTCTTGGTACCATTGGCATTTTGGTCCTAATGACTCTATTGTGGGGCTGTTGTGTAGAATGCTGAGCAGCTTCTTTGGCCTCTAACACCTGGAAACCAGTAGAAACCTCCTTCCCCAAGTTCTGGCAACCCACAATGTCTCTAGCCATCGCCCAGTGTCCCCTGTGGTTCAGGTGCCAATCATTATGATTGAGAGACACTGTTCTATATACTTTACTGCCTCTAGCCTTGCTATGTAATTTAATATATGCTGACTTCAACTGAATTCTGTAGATATTTATTGACCTGTTCCAGAGTTAGTTGCTGGGGCTGCAAATAGGAATTAAAACCTGCTGCCAATATTAGAGTGGGTTATTAGGCATCTTTGCATATGTATACCTCAGGCTTCTTAGAGGAAAATAGTTAATGAGGACAACAGAGATATATTGAGCTTTTTCTGTGTATACAGTTCTGCTGTAAGTGCTTTTACATCATGTATCATTTGATTCTTATAACAACCTATGGGATCAAACCATTACTATCTTATATTCCCTACTCTTCATTCATTCTTTCAGCAGATTGTATGGTGTTTTGTTTGTTACTCAGTGGATATTTACTAACTGATTGATGCGAAAAGAAAGACTCTATACCTGTGTGTGTTTGTGGGGTTTTTTCTTTTGTGTGTGCGTGTGTGTGTGTGTGTTTCTCTAAAAAAAATCTTTTCTTACCACCCTTTCCCCATTTCTGAAGGGATGGTAGCATTTAAAAGCACTCTTATAAATGTGTGATTGGCTATCTGTGAGCTATTTTTAGATTTTGGGAAAGAAGAGCACTTATGAGAAACACCTCATGCTCATGTTTTCTCCAAATTGAGAAAGTTCGTCTTTGGTGATAAAAAAAGTTCCTACAAATTTAAGGAGTTATAATAGCCTTTCCAATTGCCTTCTTCTGTCGTATCAAGTCAGACTCACTGCTTTTTCAATTATTCATATTTTCCAAAAGAAGCATCTCATAACTTTGAAATGAAGAATGAGGCACAAGTTTACAGATGTGCAGAGAACGTAGCCAAGATCTGACAGCTGAGAGAGAGGCACTGGCTGAGATTGAAGGTGAAGCCAGGCGGCTGGACTCGGCTCCGTTTCCTGGAGACCCGGTAGGGGCCGGGTGGCTGCGCCCATGAAGCTGCCTTTATCCGCCATCTGCTTAGAGGTCAGACCGAGATAAGGGGAGCAGCAGCCTGCTGGGAGGGTGGGCGGCTCCTCCGTACAGTCAGCACATGTTGACTCACCACTTTACTGGTGCTTTGAGACGGGGCAGTAGCTAAGCAGTGCTTAAATGGATCCTAATTGTAATTGCCTTGACATTTGCCTACTAGATTCCCCCGTGGGATGTGGGAGGGTATTTCCTCCCTGAGCAGGAGTGACCAAAATGTTTTGTCCAAAACGTACACCTCATTGCACTGATCCTGCCACATGTTCTGAGTTACGCAGGGTCACTGAGCAGGTATATCTGTTAACTTATGCAGTGGAAGCTTCCCCCTGCCAATATGATTATGAAAAGATACTCACTTGTGTTTCTATAAAAATACAGATATCTGCAGAAGTCTTGGTTTCATCTTAGACTGACAGAATCACAATTCCCAGGAAAGAGACTTAGCAAAACCATTATAAGTAAATAAACAATCTTATTTATTCATCAGGTATCACAGATGATTCCTATAACTTTTTATAAAATACCAGAAGCAGAATTGTATATAAAATGTTATCAATACCTTTAGAATTTTTCTTCTCTTATCTACTCATTACTGAATACTGCATCTCAGTGGTTAGCATTGCTGCTCACCAATGCTGTAAAAGATTATGCTGTTACGTATGTTATACATAAGTGCAATGCATGCACTACATGACACATCTCATCTATTATACATGATTTAATATACATATTAGATGCTATTTTTTTACATGCTATTTTGGGGGTGGGGGGTAGTTCCCTGGTTGGGAATCGAACCCAGGCTGCAGCATCGAGAGCGCTGAAGCCTAGCCACTGCACCATCAGGGAACTCCCTAATACTGTTATATATTAATACCTATTAAAAGAGAGAGGGAAACAGCGGTAGCTTTCAACTTTAATGTTGAATTGATGTTTTAATCACAAGAAACAACTGGAGTTTGAAAGAGCCTTTGCAGATAGGCTTTGAGATCAACCAGGCGTGGGTTTAAATTCTAATCTGTTGACTTATGGATTATGTTGTTGTTGTTGTTGTTGTTGTTGTTATCATTATTTTCTCTTGGTCCAAGTTGACATATAATGGAATGTTTTGGTAATTCTGTTTACACCTAATATCCTGACAAGTAGGATATCTGAATAATCTCTACACCCTACAAACACATTTAGCAAATAGAGCAGGAAGGAAGGAGGGAGAGAAAGGGAAAATAAAGACAAAAAGACCACTTTAAGGTTGCTTTGACTTGAATAGAAACCACAGAAACCTACAGAAAATTTGACACAGGATATGACCACAGAATTCATAGAAGGCACCAATGGCAATTAGATTGATAAAGAAATGTTCAATCTTACTAGAAATGAACAAAATGCAATGCAAAACAATAATGACATAACGTTTTACATCCAGCTGACTGGCAAAACTTTAAAAGGCTGACTTCTGTTGGGATTGCTTATTGATATTACCACTTAAGAGAGCAATTTAGCAATACCTTTGAAGACGATGTGTGTTCGTTTCTCAGCTATTCCATTCCTTTTTCGGTACCCTACCGCAGTGCTTTTCAAACCCTAGTGCGTTTCTGAGTCACCTATGGGTGTTGTTCCAAAGCAGAAATGCAGCTTCTGTTTGAGATCTGAAATGGAGCCTAATTCTGCATTTCTAACAGGCCCTCAGGTGATGCCAGTGCTGCTAGTGCACAAACAGGCGAGATGGGGCGGGTCTCTTGCTCATGCAGAATGGGAGTTGTACAAGAACGTTTATTACAGGATTAATTATAGTAGCAAGAAATTGGAATTACACATGCGCAATAAAGACTTTAACATGCTAAACATTAACATGTTAAATAGTAAACATGTATGGGAATGATATCCTCCAACTTCAGAACAAGGGTTATCTTTGCAGAGTGAGAGAAAAAAATTAAGTGAAGAGAGATAAGCAGGAGACTAGAATTGTTTATATATGTGTATGTGTGTACAGTGAGCACATATATATTTTATAGGTATAATTTACATACCTACATATATGTGAATATTTTATATATATCCAGCTAATATTTTATACACACACACACACACACACACACACACACACGTGTATAGATTTTTATTAAAATAAATAAATATCAAATAAAATATTAGCTAGGTAGTAAGTACATGGGTTTTTGATATATGGGGGGTTTTTCATATTTTTGTATGCCATATGATACTGTATAATTTAGACAAAGAAAAGAAGAGCCTTGGTCATCCCAAATAGTGGCAGAGTGGTGTATTATTTAATAATATTAATCCTTTAAATATATAGTCCATTTTTCAGCTTGCAGAGCTTTTCAAAACCTATTTTATATAATCCTCATTTTAACTCTATGCTGTAGGCAGGTAATAATATCTTTTTAGAGTCCTTTACAAATGAAAAATCTGAAGTCTTAGTCCTACAAAGCTAGAAGGTGAAATCAGGATTTTAATCCAAGTCTCCTTGTCTGCAGATCTATTATATCACTGCATTTTCTTCCTTACAAATTGTTGTCTTCCAGCTCACAATGAAAATCGAAAAATCAATCAATTGCAGAACATGTCTGTTAGACAGAAACATTTTCAGGGAAAGAAACATGGTCCTTTGTAAACCAACTTCTCTCCTCCTGCTTTCTCATACGTGGTAAGCAGAGTCTCAGGATTCTTCAGTGAGAAAATGTGTAGCCCGCTGTGGGACAGATGGTAATAACTGGTTCCTCAAAAAAGGGACCAAACATCGGAGAGCTCTGTGACACGAAGACCAATCAGTACTTTATTCCTGGTCCTTGAGGACTGAAAAATGTGCTTGAATATCAATATGAGGTCCTTTCATCTGAAAGGTGGTGGGATGCAGTAGAGAGGGTTGCAGAATATGCCATCATGGTCTGGGTAGCAAAATTCAGCTTTAACTTTTATCATACTGGCAGCTTGGTCTTTAGCAAATCATCCAGACTTGTGGAGCCTCAGTTTCATCATCACTAATATAAGAATCATGATATCTACTACCTTAATAACACAAGAGACACATTTGCAAAATTCCTGACATTCAAAAAACATTCAGAAGAAAGGCAAAAAACGAGCTTGAAAAACAAGAACATTTTATAGGGGCAGAAGATCATTTTAAAGCAGTGAATAAAGACTAAGCTCCAAACTTACTGCTCTTGCTTGTATCAGCATAGTTGGTCAGGAGAGATGAAGAGCCCCAGGCAGCATGGCCCAACCTACCTTAGCCCAAGGTTTTTGTACAAATTATATGTAAGATCATTTAAAAACAAGAGATACAGCAACTTTCACACACATTTAAATAATCATATAAACTGGATAATCCTATGCTGGGGAAGGTACGACAGGGGGCACAAATTAGAACTACTGGGTGTCCCAGGCAATCTGGGTTCTGATTTTTATCCCTTGATGCATTGCTACGCTCTAGTAGAAGTCCTCTTGGGGTGGAAGAAAGTGGTTAAAAATGAATGATACTGTTGCCTGTCTTGTTGATTTGCCTGTTAAAGAAAAAGACAGTCTATCATTTCTTCTATTTCAGCATCACAGACGTTATGCGGCTACCTTTCCATCACCTTACTGTACTCGGGTGCACGCCTGGGTAGCGACATGCCCCATTACTTTCACTTGACTCCTGTATGTGCTGCTGCGAATTTCTCTCCTTAATTTCACAGTTCAGTGCCACTCTTTGGATTTAGTACTTTGAAATTTTCTCTCCAGTTTATTTTCTGAACTACTTTTTTATTTCCACCCACAATAGCTTCATAAAACCGCCAACACCTCTAAAGTCTGCCTTTTTTTCTTACATGCCCCTCTTCTGACATTGTCTCAGGATGCACTTTAGAACTTAAATTATTTTTCTCTTCTGAAAAGTTTCAAACACCTGTTTCAGCAGGGCTCTATAGAGGGTGTAGGCAGTGTGTTAGGATTTAAGTTAAAATTGAATTTTCCTTCTCTGCTTTTTAGTTTTCGGTAAACAAATGACAGGTTTCCTAGAAATTTAAAAGGGCTCTCTATTATTAATAAAGATAATAATTTTTTAGAGAAATTAGTTTACTTAATCCTGTGTGAGGACAGGTACAAACCAGGAATTTGGGGTTCCAGTTCAGACACCTGCAGATTATTCTGTTATGTGGTTGTATGGACAAGGGTGTGGACATGTGAGAGTCTCATCTGTCCAATGAGAATGCTTGAATTTCTTCTTAAAGAATCTCTGTGGTATCAAGTGAATCCGTTATGTTTTTAAAGTTCATTATTAAGCGTCATTATTATGATTAACAATAATGTGGCAGATCCAAAAATTGAACTCCCAACTCCTCAGATGCAAAAGGAAAAATAAGCTTCTGAGTTTATTAGTTGATCAAAGCTCCCTCAGGAGCCTCTGTTCTGTTGGAAAGTGGAGGCGACTGCTGTAAGAGCGAAGAGGAGCTCAATTCTAAACAAACAGTGGCATTTCCCTTAACTTTGAATAGTCTACTTTGGCATGATTCATTCTCTTTTTGAGAAAGTCTGTCTTTTATATTATTCTTCTCTTTTCTGTCTTGTTCCAAGATGGTGTCTGGGCACGTAGTTTGGTTTAAAGTTTTTTTTGGGGGGAAATGTGTATCAGCTCTATAGTAGGCGAGAAATAACGGGGGTCCCCAAAATGCTCATACCCTAATACCCAGAGCCTGTGAATATGTTAAGTGACAATGCAAGGGGAAATGAAGATTGTAGATGGAATTAAGCTTGATAATCAGCTGATCTTAAAATGGGGTCGTTATCCAGAATTATTTGGTGGACCCAGTATAATCACAAGCATCCTTGTCACTGAAAGAAACAGGATAATCAGTGTCAGAGTGATGTGGGGTAAAACAAGGCTGAAGACGAAAGGGGACCATGAACCAAAGAATGCAGGCAAAGAAATAGATTCTGATCGAAACTTTCTAAAATACTGTAGCCCTACCAGTACCTTGAGTTTAGTTCATTGAGACCCACTTGGGACATGCGGCTTGCAGAACTATTATAAGACAATACGTTTACATTGTTTAAGCCTTAAAGTTGATGGTCATCTGTTACAGTAGCAATAGGAGTCTAATACAGAATCTATTTGATATCTTCATCTTTGCTGCTCCCTGCAGTGAAACAGTCTACTCCGATGCTTACCACTGCGGTATACAACTGACTCTGATTTCTCCAGACATCATGCTGATTCTTATCACTAAAGTCCGTGGTCTCCATTGTTTGTGTCTCACACAGAGCCCTGCACTTTGTCTCTGTGTCCTGATCTCTTGGCCGTCTTAAGACCTCCACTTGTCTTACTGAAGCATGGCACGTCTATTCTACATGCAGACTCTAGAGATCCAGGAATGCTTCATGCTCATCCATATAAACACTTCTCCTGGCTGTGCTGGCCTGGCTGTGCAGCCCTACATGGTAGTTTTCTCCCAAGACATTAAGTGGGAAATAGGCAGTCTTTTTGCTCTAGATTTCCCATCAATCTGTCTCATAAGCACACAGTTCAGTCTGCTTCCCAGGACCCTGTGTCCTTTCTCATTGTCATAAACAGCAAGCTTGAACAACTGTGCTTCCTGAGGCAGTAAATAAAATGTGTGATATGGTGGGCAGGCTTGAATGTTGTTATGTTAAAGGCAGTTAAAATAATTTAATAATATATTCTTTATTTCTCAGTATAGCCTAATTTTCAAAATTATTGTTTTGATACAGGCTGAAGCAATTTTACCCCAGATGCTAAAACCAGATTTGGGTCTCGCTTTGTCTTTGCATCTATGTTGTATAATTCTGATCTTTCGTGAGGCAAATAAATTCATGCCTCTAGAATACTATCAATGAGGCTGGCCAAAGACAAGAAAAATAAAAGGGAAAATCCCTTGAAGGTTATTCCCCTGCATCAAAAAATGTTGGATTCTTTGCTGTGCCTATATTTGAATGAAATAGAGATGATATAAATATGAGGAATAGTGGTGAGCTCTGTTACCTAAAATGCTTCCATATACTTAAAATGTATTTTGGTTATTATGCTTGTTATTAACCTTTTAATTAAATCGCATGCTTCAGTTTTAAATTAGGAAATTCAAGAAAGCTTATTAAAATGTGGACTCTAAATATGGTATTTATTTTATCAAACCAGTGACATATTCCTTAGGGTCCTTGCTTAAACTGGATTTGTGGACTGACGAGGCTAGTGTAGACCACAAGAAATCATTTAATACAATCCCTTGAATCCTCAAAGTACCATTTGCAAACATGCTCAAAAGCATTACCCTCAGTCCTGTAGACATCACCATTATGGCTCCTCAGTGTTAGGAAGATATTTCTGCACAAATGAAAGCGTGTCCTATTACTTGTTTTTATCCTATAATATAGCCGTTGACTATTGAAGATCATTTCTTCTGTTTCTTATCCTCTCTATTTTCTTCTGTAGAAGAAATTCTTTTTTTTTTTTCTTAAAAATTAAATACATCTCATTTTGCAGAAAAACTATATGGCAACAGTAATACTTCTCACTCTCAATAGGTTAAATGGTCTTTCCATTGACCACCATTACTTGGGTTACCTATGTATTAGAAGCAAAAGTAAGCAAAATTATTGGCCATTCTCAGAATGATCCTGACTTCTTCTCTACATGGTCTCTATGATTGATTCCACACAAGCCTATGGCTTTTATTACTAACTCCATGTCCCCTTTTCTAAGCTGTTTTCTTTTGTTCAACCTTCAGACCCATATTTAACTTTCTGTGAGATATGTCTATTTTACTTCAAGTTCTAAATGTCCCAATCATCACTAATATTTTCACGCATTTGACCCCTCAAACTTTCTACTTCCCCTTATTTTCAATAACTCAGTTAATGGTTACTCTCCTACTGGCCATTCAAAGTAGAAACTTCAGCTATCACTGTGACACCATCCACACAGATCCAGGCCAAGGCCCCAGACACATGAGAAAGTCCAGTCAAGTTCAACAAAACCAACTCACAGCAGCCTGCTAGGTGAATGCAGACACATGAGCAAAGCCATTCTCGAATAACCATCTCTCAGTGACCATGCAGGTCTGAGAGCTAAATAAATGCTGTTGTTGGATACCACTAATAGGTGGGTGTGTGCGATGCGGCAGTAGGTACCTAACAACCATGTGCCTTTCTTTTTTCTTTACCCTCCACAGCCAGTCGGTTACTGAGTCTTCCTCATTTAACCTCTGGTTATTGGACTCTGTATTTTTTTTTCTCTTCCTTGCCACTGCCGTAATTCACATCTCATATGTATATATTACCCCCCTTCTAACGTATTGTTAGATAACAAGTACTGATATTTCTGCTTGTGGTATTTTCCTTTCTGTTGAATCCTCTACAGTAATATAAATTGCAGTATGAGGTGGTGGCTATGTTCTAAAATTCTGGGTTTGAATCCCAGTTCTATGATTTTGCATCACGTAAACCTTCTTGCTTCAAGTTTTTAATCTTTGAAATTGGCCATAAGGTAATTATCTGCCTCCTAGAGTAGTTATGAGCATTGCCTAAATTAGAACAATTGCTGCCAATAATAGGCCCTCAGTGAACATTATTATTAGACATATGAGGACTGTCTGGAAACTATCCAGCCATGTAACATAAAAAATAGAGGGATTTATGCCTAGGTTTGTTTTTGTTTTTTCCAGACAGCCCATGTGTATTGATTATGTTATTGAAAGTAAATGTATTTCATGAAATGTGTTTTAAATAACAGGTTTCCCCAGAGGGTTCTAGCAGTGGTTTGCAAACCACTGCTAAACACCACTGCTTGAGGAAAGTTGTAACGCTGAATTCTTTCCTTCTGGTTGGTGTTGGAAAAACAGCAAACTGGATTTGAGTGCTACAACTGGGAAGAATGGATCCTGCTGGGGTGCACAGGCAAGACTGAGAGAAATGGAGAGACAGCAGAGAGAAAGCAGGAGGAGGACGGGAAAGAGCACGTCCCTTCCTTCTCCTCGTGCCTTGCATTCTCCCTCTTGCACACCCGAGTGGGGAGCCTGCTTAGTGAGGGGACGCTACTATCTTAGATTTGAGAGACAACAGATGTATAATTTGCCCGTAGTATAAAGAATACTTCTTAGTATGATCATCTTTAACTGTGAGTGTGAAACTGAGAAGATGTACAAAACAGGTAAAAATTCTGGAAGTGCCAAAAGATAAATACTGAGATTTACAAGAAGTCGCAAAATATTTTGAAAACATTAGTATGCTTTACAATATCCCTTTTGCAATGATGAACATTGAATACATTCAGATTCAGAAATTGAATATTCCTATTAAAGCACTGAAAACAATTTCCAGGAATCAGTCATTAGAATTTCAGAAAATTGATTATGCAGTGAAATAAGTTTTAGGAAATGGATTTCTGTGAGTTGACCTCACTAGTCTTCAATAAATGTTTACTATGATCATCATTTCTATTGCTATAATTATCATTATTAGCTACAGAAGATAGTCCAAGGGCACAAGGGTAGCATACAGACATGCTTTTGCCAATCTTCCCTGTATTTTACTCTATACCTTTCTTTATGCTTTCTTCTCAGTCCCTTTCTCCATGCTTTTGGCTCTACTATAAGTGACTGCTTAACCTTTATAGTAAATAGTAACTAGGCTACTAATTCTCTTTTCATGACAACTTTTTGAAGATTTGCCTGAAACACCTTGGGAAAGTTAAGTATTCCCGCTTGGGAATTCCCTTTCTGTGTATTTTTTTTTTATTGCACTTATGTCATGATATTAGAATTTTATGGTTATGTGTTTTTCTTTCTTCCTTTTTACATTGTTTGATTCTTAAAAGTAACAGTGTCTTATTTTTCTCTTTACTTCTAGGCAGAAGCATAATAACATGAACATAGTAGAAACTCAATGAATGTTAATTTTAGAAAGGGTAGTTTAATAATCTAAAACAGTCTTCAAAAGTTAAACAAATAATGTTATAATATAATGTACATTATCAGTCTAACACCTGAGTCACAAAGCATGGCCCTCACCTGGGCCAAATCCAGCTGCCTCCTGTTTTTGTACAGAAAGTTTCATTGAAACATAACCCCATTCTCCTCATTTACGTACCGCCCATGATGGCTTTCAAGCTAAAATGGCTGAATTTTATTAGGAACAGAGATTTTGATTGCCCACAAAGCGTGAACTATTTGGTATCTGGCCTATGACAGGAAAAGTTTATCTCCATAAATCTATGACTTCAAAGGTATTCTTATAATCACATGTTTTTTTCTTCCTGGAAGACCAGAACTTGCCACTGGACTGTGAAGGCAGTGAAAAACCTCTGAGAATTAGCCCTGTGTATAGGTTATACCTAGCCTCTTCTCTCATAACCTCGTCAAAACTCCCAATGGTGAGGACTCCTCATTTGAGCCCTGTGACACAGCCCTTCCATTCAAAACACTGGTTCAGAGCAAAATGTTAGTTGCAGTGCCAAGCACTCATTACAGAGTAAACGTGGGAAAACCTGCATTTGTCCTCAAGTGAAATGTGGTCCCGTTCTCTTTTATGCTTTACTTCAATGATGATGGCATTGCAAACATGCTGGTCAGGCTTCATATTTCAAAGGTAGTAAGAAAAGACAGGGCCTCTCCCCCAGCTCATTCTGGCCAATGCAGGCCTAGACCAGCAAGGTCATGGCTCCTTATTTCGTCACACAGTCTTTGCCCCTAGGAAATTCTCCATGTTATGGTGGCCTTAAAGGTGTTCAGGTTAGTTATACACTTGCCCACCTTTACCTGCCCTCATGAAAGTTTAGCCTTCGATGGTCATAAATCTGGTTTCTGGGCTCCTTGGTTGACGTATCTTTTGGAGAATTCTTGGCTCCATTTTCTTCTAGATAACCTTATTCAAGATCAACTTCAGTCCATCAGAAATATTCTAAAAACCCTAACTCCCAAAAGCAGAGGGTTTTTTTTTCTTTTTTCTTTTTTTCTTAAAGATCTTTATTCATCCCTTTTGCATTTTTGCATACTATCTTTTTAGCATCTTTAGAGTTTTGTGTACCAGTCGGTAAAAGATGGGACATTCATGGTTAAGCCAAAACACTGTTTCATTACAGTCTTTACCTAGGACACGGATGCTAATTTTACATGCTCGAACCAATGGTGTGATCTCTCCCTTAACAAAAGAAACTGCACTGAATTAATTTGGTCTCTTCACCTCTTGATACCAAGGAAACTACAAATTTAAAATGATAATTCTTTGTAACAGCGATCACACAAAAATATATATGGTCTGCCATTTTGGAGCACTGCTATATAAAGAAATTGAAGCAAAATTCAGCAAAAAAATATGTTCCAAAGATTACATGAAATGGCCCTCTGTATACAAACGTACTTAAAATTAACTCCCCACATTTGGATAAATGCTTTGTAATTGGTTTGGAGCAGCAAATTGTCCTAATCCAATAATTCAATGGGCCTTGGCTATTTTTAGTCACTCAATCTTTGGGGTTCTTTTGCAATTTCTTCTTTTACTCCTATCTGGAGTTTGTTGAATTATCTCTGCAGTTATTTCTACAAGTTTTGGACTCAGCTTACTATTGTCAAATGTGATTTAAGAAAGTCTAACTTTTCTATTTAAAAAAAGTTACTTTGTGTTTTAATGAATTTAGAATTTTCAACTGCCCACTTGCCCTCACCAATGATTGGTTTGTTAGAGGCTCAGAGAGAATTCTTTGGGAATGGAATAAAGGAAACCCAAGTGGAAATGCGCATTCCCGGTCTGGTGAGTTCTGCTGGCAGAACGTGTGCAGGAGAATAAAAATAGCTGTTGTTGCCTAGAAATGGACTGTGATGGCACTGTGAACAGGGGTGCAAGTTTCATGTTTTTCAGGGCGTGTTTTCTCCCACACTTGCTCTTAAAAATAAAGCACTTCGTATTATCCAGGGAAGTCATCTTGTAAAAACTTATGTAGAAATGCTTCAAAATGCATTAGCTTCTCCAAGATTTGGGGCTTTTATTATTGAACTGAGCTATATTATATAGCTAACATATATAGCTATATATGTTAGCCCTTTTCATGTTTTTATATCTCTTTTCATGTTTTTCTGCCCTTTTCATGTTTTTATATCCTTATTTAGTCCTAAATACATCAGAGATAGGCCACCTATCTATAAGATGCTTGACATCTCACAAAATCTTTTTGGATTTCAGTGTCCTTCTTAATTAAATGAAGGGATTTGGAGACTACTAATTATTTATGGCGTTGATTGCCACAGACAGTTCATTGAATCCTCTAGAGCAGTGGTTCTCAACCTTCCTAATGCTGCGACCCTGTAATACAGCTCCTCCTGTTGTGGTGACCCCCATAAAATTATTTTCGTTGCTACTTCATAACTGTAATGTTGCTACTGTTATGCATCGTTATGTAAATATCTGATATGTGTTTTCCGATGGTCTTAGGCGACCCCTGTGAAGGGTCGTTCGACCCCTAAAGGGGTCGCAACCCACAAGTTGAGAACCGCTGCTCTAGAGTTATATGATTCTATGAAAGTTAAAAGATGTTAAGACTTCTTACCCATCCCTGAAGATAGGAAAATTGTAGGCTACCTGAAACACGTAGCAGAAATGACAACTCCCAGAGAACTGAACCTTCCCAGTGCTTTAGAGGGGACTCGTAACAGCATAGGTAAAAGGCAAATAGCCGCTGGGCAAGGAAGCAAATGCAAACAGATGCTGTATAAATATCATCAAGCTCTGAAGGGATAAAACAGAGAAAACATGTGATGCAAACAAAGCTGTGTAGTCTAAAACTGGGGGTGGGGGGTGGAGATAAGAAAGAAAACACATAAAATAGTATTGTTAAAGAAAGCTACTGGAAAATTATATGCATGGTGTCAGGAGCATCACGCAAATATAAAGATAAAATGACAAGTGTGTTGATAAAATACTAGCCCAGGAACAAGGGGGAGCCAGGTCAGCTGGGTCCTGCTCCATAACCCTTTTTATTTTTATTTATTTCTGTCATTTTTAAATTAAATTTGTTGCAGTGACATCGGTTAGTAAAATTCTATAGGTTTCAAGTGTACAATTTTACAGCACATCATTTATATATTGCAGTGTGTGCTCACCACCCAGAGTCCGTTCTCTTTCCATCACCATGTATTTGACTCCCCCTCCCTCCTCTTCCACTGACCTTCCCCCCTTACCCTCAGATAACCACTAAACTGTTGTCTGTGTCTACCGAGCTTTTTGTTTGTTTGTTTGTCTTGTTCCTTTGTTGCTTTCAGTTTTATATCCCACATATGAGTGAAGTTATATGGTTCTTGATTTTTTTCTGCTTAGTTTGATAATCTCAGGGTCCATCCATGTTGTCACAAATGGCAGTATTTCATCTTTTCTTATGGCCGAATAATATTTCATTGTATATATGTACCACAGCTGCTTTATCCAGTCATCTAGTGAAGAACACTTTCGTTGTTTCCATGTCTTGGCCACCATGAATAATAATGTGGCAGTGAACATAGGGGTGCATATATCTTTGCAGAAAAAAAGTTTTCAGATTTTTTGGGTAGATACCCAGAAGTGGGATTACCAGGTCATATGGTAATTCTATTCTTAATTTTTTGAAAAACCTCTGCACTGTCCCACCAGCAGTGTACGAGCATTCCTTTTTCTCCACATCCTCTCCAGCACTTGTTATTCCTTGTCTTGTTGATAATAGCCATTCTCACAGGTGTGAGGTGGTAGCTCATTGTGGTTTTGATTTGGATTCTCCTAATAGCTAATGAAGTTGAGCGTTTTTTTATATATCTGTTTGTACGTCTTCTTGGGAGAAGTGTTTGTTCAGGTCCTCTGCCCATTTTTTTAAATTGGATTTGGTTGTTGTTGAATTGTATGGATTTTCTCATATTCCTTTTTAATCGCTAAGTAATTCTGTTATTCTGACCTCTGCTCTGCATCTTATTTTAGCTTTTGCATGATAGAAGGGAATGAACATCTACAACATGCAATTTAAAAGTTATAAACTGTTTATTTCTGGAATTTCCCATTTAGTATTTTCAGACTGTGATTGACCATGTGTAACAGAAACTGTGGAAAGAAAACCACGGGTAAGGGAAGACTACTGTATATAAATATTTTAGCATCACTTTTCCAATCCTATCAACTGCTTCTGTGAACTCACCTGGACTGAAATGAGAAGTACACTAATCAGCTGTTTCTGTGACATCGAACTCCCAAATCTTAGTGACTTGCAACAATAAATACAGGGCTGCACATCAAATGTAGTTCAGTAGGGTCTGGCTGAACATGGCAGGGCTTGGTCTAGTTCTGTTCACATGTCTTACAACCTGGGCCCCAGGCTAAAGAATAGCCACTGTTGGGGCATGTTGTTCTTTTGTTGGATGGTGGGAACAAGAGAGTGACCAGCAAAAACAAATGATAGCTACAAATGACACCTAAATGGAACCAGCACACAATCACTTCTTCTCACACATCCAAGCCCAGATGCAGTATTGTATGATGGTACACATTACCCATAGTACACCAGAAAAAGAGTGGGGGTGGGGGTGGGGAAGAACCATGAAGAAATAATACAATCCACCACAGGCAATTTAACACCCAAGGACCTTTCAGTAGTATCTGTTTGACATTGCCCGGAAGCCATTAAAATATGGGTAATTCTATTTTTTCCTAACTTTTAAAATTTAAGAAGCTAAGAAATCATACCTTGCACTACCTCACGTTTTACTTGTTTTTTTAATGGCCCTGTGTTCCAATAACGAAATCAATTTGTAAAATCTGCACATTACCAGACGTTGAAAATGCCTCAGTGCAACATCTGAAAGGTCAATGCTACCTATTGATTTCATTCAAGGACATTCAAGCTTTTCTTTTCCCAGAGGTAAATTGTATTTTCAAACAAAATGTCCTTGTTCTCACTTTACCAATTAGAATGCAGATTTCCAACATGCACATATAGACATTTGTGGAAGGCAAGGTGATTTAGATTTATAGAGTCTAGAAAACTAAAATTTTCTGTGGCACCGTTTTGGCTAAGAAAATGTAAGTGACATCTTTTGAAAGGAACTTTTATGAAAGATGTTTTAGAAAGGAAAACTCAGCTGACATAGCCTCTTCGGCCCATATTCCTGCCTGTCGTATAGTGTAATGCCTAGAACTAAAGGCTGAGCAAGCAAGAAGACAGAGGGGTCTTGTTATTGATGACACGGGTAAGCCACACACTACTCACCCCTGCTACGTCAGCGGTACTTTTGCATGTCTCCCCCTGAACTGCAGTTAGACCTGGACCATGAAAATACGTATTATCGATGCCTAGATAGAGTCTGGGTTTCTTCAGAAGCTCCAACATAAGGAATCTTTTTGTTGCCTCTTATTTGATACTTCAGCACCTCCAAGAACCCTGCTGTCCCACTTTTCTGTAATTCTAAGTAACTATCAAGACTATAAGATATCTGAAGTTCCAGCTGCACTACAAAAGAAATTAGAATTGTAACTAAACCTTCAGCCACACACAGCCATTGCAAGAGAATCCAAGCACCTTTCCCTGTTCTTTGTTTTGCCTTGGCAAAAGAGGACCTTCACTTCTATATTAATTAGGGCTCCAGTTGCTAATGTGTTATTTCCCATTTTCTCCCATTCTGCACATATGGCCAGACCATACTCCCTGGCCTCTTGTGGTTGGTTGCGGTCATATTACCAGCTCTGGACAAACAGTTGGGAATGGGAATGATGTGTGTCACTTTCTGGCTTGATTTTAAAGCATTTTCATGGAAGAGGCCCTCTTCCCTCTGGCATGACAACTGGCTATATCATTTCCTCGAGCCCCCAAATGGCTTGATAAGCAGGACTCTCCCTGCCAATCCCTGATTGTCATGTAATATGAGAAAGAAGTAAAAATTGTTTTTAAGGCCATTGCAGTTGGGAGTTGTTTGTTAACAGATCATGATATAATCTATTTGGAATGCTTCAAGCCCAAATCAAGGGAACTTCCACACAAGGCCATATGGATTAGTCCATTGGTTCTAAAAAGGCTTTGGATGTTCAAACCACAGAAAGAGCACTTATACATCTGGGGAAGAGTTGGAACCAACAATTAAATATTGCATCTCTCTCCTCTCTCTCTCTCTCTCTCTGTCTCTCTCTCTCTCCCTCTCTCTGTCTCTCCCTCTCTCCCTCTCTCTCTCTGTCTCTCTCTCTCCCTCTCTCTGTCTCTCTCTCTGTCTCTCTCTCTCTTTCTTTCTGTCTCTCTCTGCCCTCTTGATTATATTTTTCTTGGTCTATTTAGCATTATTTCCTCTCATTGCAAACTTGCCTTCTTTACATGAAGAGAAATTTGACCTTTGGCAGTCTCTGAGTTTTTTAAATCACACCTTCAGTGAATAGAAGGAAAATTATATTTTCTCTGGTCTCAGATTCAAAAAATGTAGGAAATTTATCCAATCAGCTTACCCTAAGTAACCCTTAATTAGCTACTTTCAGAGAAAGGGGTCATAGAAGAACATGACACAAAACTATGTGAATGTAGTAGAGGAAAACATATTTTCAGGAAAAGAGAGCGGGGTTAGAGGAGCAGCTCCTAAATGTATGTATGTAGGTATATATGTATGTATGTATGTATGTATGTATGTGTCAACCTTAAAAATAAAAGAGCCAGTTATTTTACCAGCAAAAAAAATGAGTTTATTGAACAATGGTAGAGGAATTACGGTTCGGGACATGCAAGCTGTAGCAAGCCACTGGCAAGTGCAGAGAACAAAGAAGAGGAAGTCTTTTACAGAGAGAGGGGAGAATTGGGTGGGGCTTTATAACCACGTCTGTTAGAGGAAGCCAGGAGTTTGCACAATGCAGTGACTTCCCACTGGCTGAGTCATGGTGGCTTCTTATTGGCTAGGTCTGTTGCTAGGTGAGGGGAAGATCCTCCTGCCTCTTGCTGGAGTACTAAAGTGAGAGCTTCAGCCTGTGGAAGTCTGCAAGGTCCGGTGAGTGGCCGTGTGTGATGTCTCCCTCTTCAGGGCCTTCAGACTCGGATTTTAAATGAAGTTTCCTTTATTCATTTTCACAATGTATATACATACATATGTATATTTATTTGTATAGGTATACATGGAGATAGATGCACATATACATTCAAATAAATTTGTTTAGCAAGAATTTATAGTGTACTTCCATTAAACCAGATAAAAATTTCAGATTATTTAGCATGAAATATGATATATCAAATAAAACATGAACCAAACAAATTAAGATAAATGAACTGTAGTAGAGGTCTGTTTTAGTTGGTAAGACTGAAAATTTATATAAATTTATAAGATACATGAAACATAAACTTGTATGTTTCTTGCTACATGTTTAACTCATTCTGTCCTAGTTTATTATTTAATGTTATATTTCAGTTCACTCCTTGCTGGTGTTTATCACACTGCATTGGAAATTATTGTTTCTACTTGCTGTTTTGCTTGAGGCTGTGTGGTTGTTAAATGTGACGATTACAATTGTGCCTTATTTCTTATGATATTTCAATGTGTAAATACAGAACCTAGCAAAAGATCTTATTGTCGGAATACCTTATTTTCCCTATCAATCAGAAAATACCCAGTTTCGTTGCTGAAATCACGTTTACATTGCAGATAAGTTTTTTTCTGGGTTTTAGATTCTTGCTGAATCTTATATAGCTGCTTATATGGACATTTTGTCTTTTTCTGAAACTTAGCTGTTAGTGCCTATAAAATATATGCAAAAGCTCCTTTCGATTTTCACAGAATTATCGAAGCAAAATCAAGTTTAATTAGTGTTGCTAAGGAGAGCAGGAAGAGGCATAGCTAATCTTAAAAAATTATAATAACTTGGCTTGGGAATTCACGCAACAACCACACATTTTGAATCTATTAATGTTAAGTTTGGTTGTGAGATGCAGAAAACCCGAAGAACAGTGTCTTAGGTAAGAGACAAGTTCATGTTTCTCTCACAGCACAGTCTGGAGGTAGGTGGTCCACAGACAAATGGCGTGGCCCTGGGTGGTGTTAGGGACCAGCTCTCTTGATTGCCTGTTATGCATAACCTCCACTCCCAAGTCATTTCATCTTCCCAGCTGTCCACTCATGGCTTTCCACTGCCACTTCTTTGCATTTTACCTAGCAGGAAGAAGGAAAATGAAGGCTAAAGATGCTCTGTCTCCTTCTAAGAACACTGTCTGAAACGTGCACACACCCTTTTCATTTCTATGTCATTGAGCACTTAGCGTTAGGGTCAAAACTCCACGCCAGGGAGTTTAGGAATTGCTAACTTTGTTTCAGGTAGCAATTCGCCCAGCTGAAAATCAAGGGCTCTATCACATAGGAAAGGGAGAGCAAAAACTTTTGAGGCAGCTCGCAATCTCCGGTCACATGTAACAGTGTATCCATATTGGCAGCATGACGTCTGCCTGTCCCCATGGGGATCTCACACCTAGTGGACCTGTGGTTACAGCTTGACTCCCACTTGCACTAATGATGAACATTTACTATGCTGGTGAGGTTGTGTCACTTTCTGCAAATGGGTAGCTGAGGGCACATGTCCTTTAGGAGGTGATCCCGTTGCAGTAACAGCCACTTTTACTCCGCATTTGTGGACAGGGCCATGGCGGATAGCTGTGCCCACAGCCTGGAAACCACAAAAGGCTCCAGTCCCTGTGGCCAGAGTATCTTTTTGTGACTCAGATGCTTAGAAAAGCCGCCCTGATGACAATTTTTATTTCAGCTCTCTACCCTAATGAAATGTTGTTTGCTAATTTGTACAATTAGACAAAATGTGCCAGTTGCAGCTTTAGTTAGGTGGGAGTGTACAGATACATACTAAGAACTGAAATGACTTCCAGAGTATGGATTTGAGAACATTAATTCCTCGGAAATGTTAAGAGACCGTCAGAGGAGAAAAAGTGTTTCATAGTATAAATGTAAGTCAAGGTCGGCTGGAGTTGACTCACTGGCCATAGTGTGCCAGCCTTTGCCATTTGTGTTCCCACTGGCTGTGTATGGACGGTCGCTTGTGCTCACACCATTGCCAATACCGTACACCCCCATTTTTCCATTTATGCTAATTTGACATGTGACAGTGCGTCTCAGTTTAGCTTTATTTTGCATTTCCCTTTCTATAAGTGCTGGGGAAGAGGAGTTTTCCTCTATCCTTCTTGTTTCTTTCAGCTGCTGTAATAATGAGATTGACAGGAGGCAGATGAACAGGAAAAAATGACCGAATTTAGTTCCATAGGGACTGATGGGAACCGCACGTACGTGAGAGTCGGAGACGCCACATGCGTGTGAGGTGCAGAGACAGGAAGGTCAAGGGAGGTGTGTGTGACATCCTGAGCTAAGGACTGAGGGAAAGGGTCCAGGGCTACAGTGAAGAGGAGGGTAATTCCCAGGATGGTGAGAGGAGCGAAGGTTCGTGAATTAGGGTTTTGACCCTCCACAGAGGTAGGTCATAAAAACTTATTTCTGATAGTAACTCTTACTATGGGCAAGGCCCCCAGTTGTAGGTTTTTAAGGGAGAGGTAAAAGTTTCTCTTGAGCCCACAGGGTTTCCATGGCCTTCAGCTTAAAATAATCGACGTACCCAAGTGGCACACTTTTGGGGAGACCTGTCCCGAACCCCTTCATAAACAAGTCAATCACCTTTTCTAATTAAAAAAAAAAAGTCTAAGTCAAAGAATGTTAAGAATTTTCTTTGCTCCCAGAAGACCTTGAAGAACCTACATTACGCTAATCTGTGTTTGGGAAGCCTCAAGGACTCTCCTAACAAATTCACTCAGTTCTCCAGACGAAGCTATAGCTTTGACAAGCAGCCCCGACCACTCTTATCCCTAAGCAGCTGTTGGAAACCTTGATTTATTCAGAAATGCTCGTGCACTGAGGCACACCAGCACCACCTGGGAGAGCTTTTCAAATAGACATGCGCTTGGTCCCTCCGACATTCGTGAGTCAGACGGAGGTGTGGTTCCTCTCCAGCCGTTTCCTTGTTTTTTTTAATTGTCAAATTTATTGAGGTGACATTGGTTAGTAAAGATTACATAGGTTCCAGAGAATCCAATTACAAAATGGGCAGAGGACACCTGAACAGACACCTCTCCCAGGAAGACACACAGATGGCCAACAGACACATGAAAAAATGCTCACTCCAGACTTTTCTTACAAGCGTGACCGTCTTAGCCCCAACCCCCCTTGTGCTTTGTAGGTTACTGTTCAGTTCTACACCAGGGGACACCCACATTTTCTTCTTTGGAGCCATTCCTTCCCATTTCCCAGCACGTTCGTGCCATTCACTGTTTCTTTCACTGCAAATGAGAAGAGGTCTTTCAGTCACGCTTCACCTCAGCAGTAGACACCGGAGGCCGTGGAGGAAAACCCAGCCCGCACGTAACACTTTTCGAGAACAATGAAGAACTGACTGCTTCAGCACGGGGCGTGTGTATCGCTCACGTGCTTTGAACGCGTGCAGTGGGCCTGACCGGGGTGGCCCATTTTTAAAAGGAGCAACTGAATTCAGTAGATTCCCTTGTGTAAAATGCTCTCTGAGTGATCTGTTTTCCAGATGTTTCCATGGCAAATGTTTTCTTAATGTGAAGCCCAACCATTAAAAGCACCTGGGTAGTGTACAGCTTTTCCAGACACAAATCGTCTTTATTTTTCCCAAAGACTTAGAGTAGGGAAACCGCGTTTATTCAACCACAGGCAAGGATGAGCTTCCTTCCTATTCATATGGGAATGTAAAGCGACAGAGATGTTTGTTTAAACATCACTGTTAATATAGAAAGAGCTTCATTCACGTCTGCAAACAACACAGTAGTATACACGTCCTACAAGTTATGCAGACCTGTTTGTCAGCCGTATGTGAAGCATTTACTTTTAATATTGGTATTTCTGCGTGGGTCCTGGGTAAGAACACAGAGGTAAAAGGTAATAGAGTGTAGCTGTCAACATCGGAGCTTTCTGAGCCAGAAATTCTGGGTTTGAGTCCTTCACCACTTACCAGCTATGTAAACTTTACCCTCTATGCTTTATTATCCTTAGCTGTAAAATAAGGATTATAATACTTACCTCAGAAGGCTGTGATGAAGATCGACTCTGTTAACACACGTAAATGCTCAAAACAGTTTCTTAGACTATAATAAATGCTCAATAAAGTTCAGGGTCATAAAGTAGGTATCTCTAGTGGATAGTTTCTTCAAGATTAAAAAAAAGACAATTGTGATAATTTTTAGCTTGACGTTTTACTTTGTCAGAGAATAAAAAAACAGTTGGTTCACAAAGGCTTTCTTGGACTAAAGCAACACCTAGGAAATGGAGTGATAAATCATAGACATGCACCCATCTGAAATATGATACTTGATCCATTAACAGGGATACTAAGTATTTTCTTTAATATACTGGTATATATTATAATATATTTGTATATATTATAATATAGTATATTTGCATATATTATAAATAAACTATGTATTTGTTAGACAGTTAAATCACAGACATCACCAGAGAGTTTGGGTGCTAGGGGTGTCATCGACCCCAAACGTGAAAGGAATACAGGAGAGAAACACCTGAGGGAAGGATGAAGAGAACGGGGACATGGAGTGAGGAAGGCCAAGAGAGGTTTGCAGGGGTGCTGGCAGAGGGACGAATACGCTGCCTGTCGGGCACCCCTTTGTACCGGCTGTACGCGGTGCAAAAATGAAACCAGAACTTTTCTACTTATTAGCTAGTCATTAACGTGAGATTTGCTTGAAGAAAAGGTGTCACATTTCACATGCTCTGCCCAGGCACAACTCCAGGTGGGCTGGTGGTTCTCCAAGTCATTTAAATAACAATTAACGCCTGGCGAAGGCTAGGTGGACGCCTGAAATTTGGGCTAAAAATTATTTTCCTTCAGAGAAGATATAGGTCTCTCACTGTTAGTTGTCATTCTGTCACATTAAAGGGAAGTGGTCAAAAACACATGGCTACACACTGAATTTCTCCCACCCACCTTTGCTTTTTCTTCACATAAACTTTTAGTTTTATGATGGCTTTGGATTTCTTTATTGGTTTTATTTTCAACATGAAATAGATGTTCATACTTGCTCTTAAATCATTTTCTTCAAAAGAGAAATGTTCTTTGTGTTCAAAGTGTAAAAGAAAGCAATGACATATAAAGATTTTTACAAGTGATTATTAATGCTTTGAAGTTAAAATATTCAGCTCAACCCTTGATGAAGGTGAAATTGCAGGCAGCCTCCTGCTTTTGTGGAAGTGAGGAAGTTAGTTTATATTTAATTGCATGAAAATCAAGTTCCTTGTAAAGCATAGGCCTGTCTCATTCTAAATGTATTCGAGAAACATTAAAAATAGCAGATCTCAGTATAGTTTCTTGAAGAAAGCAAAATCCTAAATATAGTCCAAATGCATTTACTTTTATGATGCGTGTCATATGCTTTCCCTGGGCTGTCTGAATAGGGGCATTCCAGCAAAGTCACAGTGGTTCATCATATAAAATGAATTATAATTTCCTCCTTATGGCAAAGCAAACAAACAAAAACAGAACAAAACAACCTACAAATCTTTGAGAAGGAAGAAATTAAAATGGTAGCCTTTCCCCTAGGACGCTGAGACACTTCATGTGGCTGTCCTGCTCACATTTTTCCATGGTTTTGATGACTTCAGCTTGCCTGAGTAATAAGGATTTCTACCTCATGGGGAGGATTTCTGTCTTTGTTCACTTCCTTTTCTTCTTTTTCTTCTAGTTGTCATTGTGAACAAAACTGGACATTTTGTCAGTAGGTGATTTCAGTTAATACGGGATATACTTCCGTGTGAAAATTTTCCTGAGAATTCATGACCATTCAAATAAATTAGCAGCCTACTTTTTATTAATTTGGTCAGTTTGGGAATTTGTGTGTTGAATTTCTGTTAAATACTTTGGAAAGCCGTATTTACCAATCCTCGACACATTGCGGCTCTGCACAGAGTATGATACCCGTCTTTCTTCCGGGCTTTCCTGAGGGGCTTCCTGGGGAGGATCATAGAGTGTTCACCTTGGGAAACATGATGTTAGAGCTCTGAGGTCCTTCCATGATGCTGGTGGCCATCACCACCTGTCCTCCTTGTGCCCCGGGGCCATCTGCCTGGGTTAAAATCCTGGCTTTGTTTCTGACTTTAGCTGTGGAACCTGGGCAGTTTAATGGGCTTCTCTGTGTATCAGTTTTTTTCATTTATAAAATGAGATAATAACTGTATCTGGCTCATAAGTACCAAGGACAGAAGAAAATCCGTTAATGAAGATTTTATAATGCTGGGTAAACAAGTATGGAATAAATGACAATTTATATTATCATAATTATTATTAAAGTAAAAACATTGAGAAGTCGTGCTATGTATGTGGCTCTATTCAGCTCATGCCCGTGGATTCAGGGGGGCCGTTCTCCCTCCAGTTAGTCCTTACCTGAGGGTTGGAATCTGTTTTTCACCCTTCTTCCTTTTGAAATTCTATTCCCTCATGTATTCCTACTTCTGTCACAATACTTATTGCCTTTTTCCTGAGTTTATCAAGTTTATCTGTCAGTTTGCCCTGGGGTCCAACTTCTAGCATAGATACTGACCTGAGTCACCCCTGTATTTGCCATACCCTTTCTTTGGCTGGTCTTGCCTAGACTGTTCTCCAACCAAACACTTGTATTTTGCCCTAAATTTAGGGCAAATGCCGTTTTGTGTGAGGTTTTCTCTCTTTTCCTCCTAGCAGTGTGCGAGGTGAACATAAGGAAACACCACAAAGCAGTGTATTCTTTTGACCTTGCTTCCTTTGCATTGGAACATAAACTTTACATGCCACCTCTAATGCTCTGAGCTTTTTAATTCCTCTCTCTCTTTTTGGCACACTACTTATAGAGTCATCTCTCTTCTCTTAGTGTTGGATAAAACACCTCAACGGATGGTGTAGTTTCTGGCTTCTTAATTAGATGCAAAGAGCTGGAGAGGCACCCAGTTGTTCCAGAGTTGTGTATCTTGAGCAATGAGGAGTGAAAGACGAAAGGAATTTGAGCACTCTTCCTTGCTTTATTTGATGGACTAGTCTGAGTGCCAGTTCCTCCTCACAGCCTTTGTGGAGAAGACCCACGTGCTGAACAAATAAACCTGCTGAGATCCTTTCTGCCCTTTCAATCTTGTCATGAAACTATGGCTGGAACAATGACACATCTCATTGCATTGCTTCACATATTCTCATTTCACTCCGATTTCCTTTCTCTTAGCTTCACCTCCCTGGTCTGGTGCTTCCCAAACATACTGGTATTAACTTAATCTTTATCTCTGCTTTCTAAAGGGCATGCTAAGACATTCTTGATGGCTTGCTAGAATAACTTTTTATTTAATTGTAGAGAAGCTTAGCATTGGTATTTTTTCTTTCCATTTCATTGGGGGGCCACTAGGCAAAGAAAATTTAGGGGCTCTATTATAATCTTATGGGATGCGTTCCATCTTTGACCCTAACGTTGTTATGTGGCATATGGCTATAATTAAGTTTGTGGATTGTCCACCTACCTTACCTACCACTCTGTACCTCACTCAGTACTGCATATATCACCTGTAAGACTAGTAAAAGTGAGAATCATGTATATGGTTCTATATAACTAACTGATTCCTGAAGTCTCCACACCCAACCTGTTGGTCCTTTTACAGAATACTGCACACATACTAGTCATCTCTGTGCAATTATGATAATTTTTGTTCATTAAAAACAAGACAGCCATATTGGTTCGGTGCTTAGTTTTTCATTTCAGATCCCGATATAACTGGATTTTCTGTTTGCTCTCTGTGTGATTTGGGACACGTGTCTTTACCTCTCTAACCCCAGATATTGTTAATTGGAAAAAGAATTATAAGAATACTCCCTTCTTTATAAGGTTGTTGTGTGAATTAAAGAGAAAACTTAAGTCTTATAAATGCTTGTTGAGCATCTAATATACAGGGGCTATCCAGAAAAAATCCAGCCAGGTCAATATAACAAGGATGGTTACATGGCTAGATACAGCCCTTGAATATCAAGAATGTATTCCCTATGAATACCAACAAAATATCCATAAAAATAGTTATTTTCATTGACTGACCCAAAGCAGACAATGAATGATAACAGTTTACTATTAACATTATCTTCAGCTACCCCACATGACTTTCATGTCACTGTACTCTCTAGTCCATCACTGGGTACTGCCCCCTATTCGAGTCTTTCTTGGCAGTCACATTGTAAAACCTTGGAGAATCCGTATTTGATATTTTTCTCTTTTGTGCTCTTTGTGTCCTTCACAGTGTACTCTGTATCCATTTGCCTGGTCAGAGAATTTTCTTCCTGAGATTTCTTCATTTTAAGAAATATATCAAAAAAATGTGATTATAAATCCTAGGCCATCTTCTAAATTAAACACATACTTGTGTGCCTGTTATGTACTAGGTGCAGTTTTTTTGTGCTTGGGATACCTCAGTGAACAACAGCAATAGGAGCAAATCACACACCCACCCCATAGAGATTATGTTGTAGTAGAAGGACACAGGTAATAAGAAGCATAATAAATAAATACATGTTATAATATATGTCCAAACTCTTTGACTCTCCCTCCCTAGGAAAAAAATTATAAATACATTCTCATGTTTATCTACTATTCAAGAACAATATTCATGCAGTACTAAACTAATAGATACATTTTACATTTAGAAAGATAAGACAAAAGTAAATACTAGTTGAAGATTTTTCCCTGCATTCAATGGATTATATTTCACACTATGTCTAGTTTGCAAATCTTGCTTTAGAGATCAATTTGTTGACTATTGAAGACAAAGTAATTATTTAAAGATAAAAGAATGAGCTGACAGAAACATTTGCAGGTTAATTGTAAGCATGAAATTCGTGACACCTGGTTTAGGAACAATAGTCTCATAAACAATACAAAACAAAACTACTAGAGAAGTAAGCAATTCAGGTTATTTTGACTCATGGACTGCCAGATTCTGAAGCAATATCATCTTTAAGAACAAATTGTTGGCACAAAAACAGACACACAGATTAATGGAATAGAATGGAGGACCCAGAAATAAACCCCCAGGTATATGAGCAGATAATTTTCAAAAAAGGAGCCAAAAACATTAGAGAAAAGAAAGCCTCTTCAATAAATGGTGCTAGAAAAATTGGAAAGCCACATATAAAAGAATGAAACTAGTCTGCTGTCACTATATACCAAAATTAACTGAAAATGGATCAAAGACCTAAACGTAAAACTTGAAACAATAAATTGCGTAGAAGTAAGCATAGGTACTAAACTTACGCATCTTATGAATTTGACCTCAAGGCAAGGGAAGTAAAAGCAAAAAATAAATGAATGGAGCTGTATCAAACCAAAACGGTTTTGCACAATAAGGAAACCATCAACAAAACGAAGAGGCAACCAACTGAATGGGAGAAGATATTTGCAAACAACACCTCCAGTAGGGGCTAATGTTGCAAAAGTATATAAAGAACTCATGCAACTCAACAACAACAAAAAACAAACAGTATAATAAAAAAATGGGCTGAGGACCTGAACAGACACTTTTCCCAAGAAGACATATAAACAGCTAACAGATATGTGAAAAAATGCTCAACTTCACTAGCTATTAGGGAAATGCAAATCAAAACCACAATGAAATGTCACCTTGCATCTGTTGGAATGGCTATCATCAACAGGACAAATAATAACTAGCATTGGAGAGGATGTGGAGAAAAAGGAACCCTTATACACTGCTGGTGGAAATGTAAATTGGTACAACCACTATGGAGAACAGTATGGAGGTTCCTCAAAAAATTAAGAATAGAATTACCATATGACCCAGCAATCCCTCTTCTGGGTATCTACCTAAAAAAATCTGAAAATATTTATCTGTAAAGATATATGTATGTGTATGTTCATTGCAGCGTTATTCACAATGGCCACAACATGAAAACAGCCCAAGTATTCTTCAACAGATTACTGGATAAAGTAGATGTGGTACACATATACAATTGAATATTTCTTGACCACAAGAAAAGATAAAATACTGCCACTTGTGACAACGTGGATGGATCTTGAGATTATCATACCAAGTGAATTCACACAGAAAAAGTTGAGATCCCAATGACTTCCCTCTTATGTGGGATATAAAACTGAAAACAACAAACAAACAAGACCAAGAAACAAACAAACAAAATCATAGACACAGACAATAGTTACCTGGTTACCAGAGGGGAAGGGGCAGGGAGTAGAGGAGGGTAAAGGGGTCAAATATGTGGTGATGGAAGGAGCACTGACTCTAGGTGGTGAGCACACAATGCAACACGGAGATGAGGTACTATAGAAGTGTACATTTGAAACCTATATAATTTTACTAACCATGTTACTCCCAATAAATTTAATAAAAATTTAGACCTATATATAATCAAATGAGATCAGTAAAAACAACAAAAAAGAACAAAAATAAATAAATTGCAAAATTTTTGCAACCTTAGTTTTATAGATTCAAGGCAGTGGTTCCCAACCTTTTTCCACTCGTGTACCCCTTTTAAGCCCATTTCTATGAATTGTACCCCTTGTTTTGAAAACAACTATTTCTAAATAGTGGCACTTTTGTTCAGTGCCTATCTTAATGTAAAATAGTGGAAATGAGATAATAAGTTAGGAAAGAAAAATTACTACACTAAAAGTACAAGCCACAAATTTAATTTTACAATGTTTGTAACACAGTTAAATATTGATGATCAGGTATTTAAATATTAAATTAAAAAACTGCTTGAAAAGAATCACTATGAAAGACAATGCACTTAATCTTACTCAGTCAACTAAACTGGTCAAATAGACTGGCTGCAGATATGTTTATATGTTTAGGGAAGTGCTAGAAATGTTGCAGATGGATTGTTCCGAGACTGGGTATAATAACTGATGGAAGAGCGGTTTGGGGGAAGAATTCACAGCCACGCCCTCACCAATCAGCGTTCGCTAATGTGATCTAATTTTAAAGTGTCTCCATTAACAGTGATTCAAGCTTAACATTTATTGTTCCATAACTGATGTTTTGCATTAATTTACTTTATTTCCTTTTCCCCATTACTGATTATTTTTCGGGTACCCCTAAATGGCCCAGGACGTATCCCCAGGGGTATGCGTGCCACTGCTTGGGAACAAGTGATCTAAGATTATGTAAATAGATCTATACTGTGAGCTTGACTTTTGTGTATTTTTGTTCCATTGATGGAAAATAAAGCTGACTTTACTTCATATGAATTTCTCTCCTGAGAACTACAGTGTGCCTCAGTATTGACTATGTCAGAATAATCTATGTTTCAGTTGCTGTGATGAGATTTTCTGCTGGTGCATTTATCACCATTAGTGGAAGTGGCAGTTTTAAGTATTAAAATATCTCTGAAGTGACATGACCATATTAATCTCAAATTTGTTATACCTGCAACAGAAGTTCATGTGACACTTAGAAGCTGTTCTATTATATACATAACCCAGTACCTTGCACTGAATCTTTTAAAAATTGAAGAATGAATAAATGACGACTGATACTCATTCTTATAAATCGCATGCAATTATAAGGGATAATTATGTTGATTCTACCTAAGAATTTATCTAGAATCAGATCTTTCCAAATTACCATGGTTACCCAGGTCTAGGACATCAATACCTTGTGTCAAAAAATAAAAGCAAAAGCTACAACAAACAAACAAACAAAAATTCTAAGTCTCTCTGCATCTGCCTTAGCCTCTAATAGTATGGCCAGTAGACTCTTTAAAAACAGAGTGGATCATATCACTGCTGCTCAAAATTCTCTCAGGATTCTCTGTCTCACATTGTGTGTTAAGCCAATGACCTTGAAGAAATGTAGAAGGCCATATGTGATCGGGTTCACTGTCCTTCTTGGTTCTCATTATTTACTGTTTCCTTCCACTTTCCTCCACCATAACTCCTCCATTTATCAACCCACTGGTCTTCTTGCTGTTACTTAAATTTGTCAAGAACACAGTCTTATTTCAGGGTCTTCACGTTTGCTGTTTTGTATTTTTGTTTGTTTGCCTGAAATATTCGTGCTGTGGTTATCCACATGACCCCCTATCTCTCTGCCCACTCAGATGCCTCTCAACCACTTCATGTGAAGTAGCACATGACTCCAAACCTTTAATCTCGAACCTCTACCCTCCCTGCCTTATTCTTTTCTAAGACACCCGTCAGGATGCGATTATGTATTTACAGTCATGCATCACTTAGTGACAAAGATGTATATGTTCTGAGAAACACTTCGTTAGGTGATTTTGTTGTTCTGCAAGCATCATAGCGTGCACTTATAAAACCTAGTCGGGATAGCCTACTACACTCCTAGACTGTATTGTATAGGCTGCTGCTCCTAGGCTATACAAGCCTTTATAGCATGTAGCTGTACAAAGCAACAGGGGGGTTAAAACATGCACCAAAGAAAAATGGTGCAATCAAGAGACAAGTAAACACCAGATACATGAGGCTGCTGTCGGCATATAGCACAGTGTAGTGTTCTATGGCAAACTTATTTTGTCATTAAGTAGAAAAAGTATTCTCTAAAGCAATAAAAAGTACAGTATAGGAAATACATAAACCAGCAACATAGGCATGTATTGTCATTATCAGTTATTATGCACTGTACATAATTGTATGTACTACACTTTATACGAGTGGCAGTGCAGTAGATTGCTTACACCAGCATGACCACAAACACGTAAGTGATGCATTGAGCTACAATGTTACTGAGTGATAGGACTATTTCAGCTCTATCATAATCTAATGGGATCACTGTTGTATATACGATCCATTGTTGACTGAATTGTCATTATGCAGCACATGACAGTATATGTTTTATATACTTTCATATAATAATATATAAAATATTATAACTTTGTAATATATAATTAATATAATATATGAGGACTGTCTGGAAAATATCCAGCCATGTAATATGAAAAATAGACACATTTATGGCTGGATTTTTTCCGGACAGCCCTCATATAATTAATGTAATATAATCTATTGTGTGTAGTTTTTGTTGTTTATTGTTTGCCTCCCTTATGATAAGGTGTAATTCTCCAATGGTTATAAAATATGTCTCTCAGACTAATATAAAAAGGACACATACCAAAAACGTTACCCTATTTCTTAACTAAACAGGCAATCTGAATAATGTTAAAATCTCTTCAAAACCATTGGGTGAAAGTAGGCACTTTAATGAATCAATATCAGGGTAGCGCTGCTGGGTTATGTACACAACCAGATGATGTCTTACAAGGAAAGAAAATCTAACCTTCAGCACTGTTTGTTCCATTGGACAGAAATTATTTGGTCTCTACTGCACAGAAGTTTACAAGATAATCTCTGCTCCAACGAAGTTGTGAAATTGCCCAGTTGATGGTAAATCAAGCCCCGGGCTGCTTCAAATTGATACTTTGTTATCAATTGTGCCTGGTTCCAAGTTGCAAATAATTTTTCTGACACTTACAAAGACAGGTAGTTTAATTTTTTTGCTGCTGTATCCTTAGATCTTTCAACAGTAACAGGCAGGTAACAGCATCCTTTTGTCTTAGAATAGTTTAAGTTCGCTATGAAGCACATCGTGAGGCAAGGATTTCAATGCCGGTAGGTTAAGGAGTGATGTAGGAAAACTGGCAGGCACGTGAAGAACTCAGAGAGCTCAGGAGTGTGGCTTGGGTCAGTGTGTCTGCATGGAAAACGGGAACTCAGCCCCGCGGTGCAACGTGAGGGAGTGCAGGGCATGCCTCCTTGCAGTCAAAGAAAGGAGCAGCGGGGGTATTTACTCACCGAGTCTGTTCATCATTTATTGAGGGCTGCTTCCTGGAAAATTAGCTCTGTTTTACACTTCGTCTGCCCTGTGTGCAAGCTGACTATGCTCCTCAGGGAAAGCAAAACAGCAACAACAAAACTTTCTGCAGAGAGAACAGATATTTCCAGTTAGCAGTGAATCCCAAGGAAATGTGAATGGGGCACTGACAATATCTGCTCTGATGCCCCATAAGGAAAAAAAAGTATTGATTGCATGAATACGTGAAAAAATATTTCCAAAGATCTTGTAAATTTCATCCTTGGTTTTACAGGCCGCTGTAGAGTAAAAGGGACAAGGTAATCAAGCACAGGAAGTGACAGAGGATCTTGGAAACATATCAGCTTTTCTGTCCAGGTGATTAAGGAAAAAAAAAAGTCATATGATTTGTTATCAGATAATTGTAATTATGACATCTAGTAATATGAACTGTATCAAGGGACTTCTCTTAAGTTTCGATTTTCTTACTTGTAAAATTGGAATAATTAATCTCAACCTTTCAATTATGAAAGCATCACCAAAGCTCAAACAATGGTAAGCCGAAATGACAGAACTTAAAATTATCAAAAGCTGGACTCTAACTAAAGGGTTAACGCATCTAAGTTGAAACCATGACAGGCTATCTGTGTTGGTCAGTCGTACACTTGGACCATTAATGGTCTAACTGATAAGTCTCTTTCTCAAGTGGGGAAGATGACCTCATCCTATTTTCGATGAAGAATATTTCCAAAGATCATCCAACTTACTTCTTTGGTTTAACAAGAGACTTAGTAATTGCATTTCTGATTGTGGTTGTCTTCCCACGCAAATATGCTTCCAGTGAAAAACTGTGAGTGTCATACCCAGAAGAACGTTTTATCCCTGGTGAAGGGTATGTTTTGAATATTCCTGATTTTAAAAACTTCAGTTTTGATTTGTTCATTAGTTCCTGTGGTCAGTGAGAGTTAGGAACATACAATGCTGAGGATAAGAGCTGAGACTTTGCTAAATGCCACACTGTGGGGACTTACAAGAGATAAACGACCACTTCTGCTTTGTGTCTTTATTTAAAACTTCAACAATAAATAGGTGTGGTTCCTGACAAATGAGACATGCTCCCCATTTAGAAAGGACTGGACAGAAGAACCACCACATGATCTCACCTGAAGTGAAGCAAGCGGTACTCACTTACTTGGACTTCCTTATTTTGGAAGGTTAGCTGAAGAGGAGAGGAGAGGAGAGACAATCATAATGACCAGGAATAACCATCAGCAGCAAAGGAGGATCCTCTGAGAAGGCAGGAAAACAGAAGGGCACCCAGAATCTCAACTGCAAGTTCTCTTCCCAGAGATAAATAAATATGGGTGCAAATTATCACATGAATATAAAGATAATGGGTATACATTCACAAATATTCAGGAATCCATAGCTTAACTTTCTGACAAAATAAATAAACAAAGGAACACAAAACAACAAGCTACAGATTGACCATAGCCGTGGTATAATAAACTGATGTTGATAAATGTACCTACTTAAACAGTGCACTGAGCACTAAGTCAAAACAGAGGTAAGTATGGTGACAAGAAATATATGCTATAAACGCTGACACTACAAAATAATAAAATGAAACCAAAACTCAGGATAGAAGGGACTGGAAGGAAAAGGAAATTTAGGACAATCATTTTCTAATTCTGGCTTAGTAGGATGTAGCTGTTACCTGGAGTGGAAAAGTCAAGAGATATAGGCTAAGTTTGCTATTTGAAATCATCAACAAGAAAATGTGAATGAAAACTCTGTCTCTCCCGAGGGTGATGGGGCTTGTATTATCTAAAAATAAAATAAATTAAGAAATAAGAGTTTTACATACGATAAAGATAAAACTACTCTAAAATAGAAATAGTAGATTATACAAAAATACACACTATCATTAGAAAAGTCACTCAGCTACAGAGGAAAAGGGACTTCTGTCTATTTGGTTTACTCTTATTATTCCAGTTCTAAAATAGTAAGCACTTAATAAATATTTAATGAATGACTAAATAAATGAAGAAAAACAGGGTCAATTCAGTTAGCAAAATATAGGAATGAAAGTATTAAATTAAGAAAATATAAAAAAGCATGCTAAAGTTAAAAGTCAGGAAACATCTTTTATAACAAGATATATAAATGGAATAAGCCTGCCTCTTAAAATTAGTCTCAGATTGAGTCAAAAACCAAAACTTAAGGCTATTGTGTCTCATTAAAAAGGTACCTGAAGAAAAAACAAACCTAAAATGATTAATAAAAATGTGAAAATGAGGTCATAACTTGAATATGAGGAGGGAGTTGAGGAAAAGAAGAAAATTAAAGATGATATAAAATGTTGATGTATTTTTTTATTTCAACTTGGTCAGCTGGGAGGAATGTGATATTGTATATTCAGATGGGAAGACGGTCTACTTTGATATTCTAGCATTACCAGCATTTTATTGTAACTACTGAGCAATTTTGCTAAAATTCCTTTGCCTGAAGTATGTGTCTGTGGAGGAATTGCTCCTCGAGGAAAGTTTTAGTTTTTTCTTTTTTTTTTTTTTTTAATTTCACAAATTCCTTTCACCTGTCTTTACTTCCCTGACATAGTCTACAGATGTGCACTCCAGAGTATTTCATTTTGTACCCAGGACCACGTACATAATTTACAGAAATTACTGCAGAACGTACATCTATTCAGTAAACAGGAATTGGATATTCAGAGGCAAGTGTTCTGCTAGGCAGAGGTAACAGACCCTGAGAGGAGTGCTGGATGGAAGAACCCACGGACCACCAGGAGAGTCTGACGTGAGACTTGTGTTTTAGTCCAATGAGATAAATGTGGGGTGGGGCACAGGGTTCTGGAGGAATAGAAGGGAGGAACCCTATATTACAGCATAGGGAGGTTGGAGGCCACGAGAAGCCTCTCAGAAATTATTATTCCTGACTAATAAATCAGGCAGAACAGGTCAAAAATCATACGACTTCACTTATATGTGGGATATAAAACTGAGAGCAACACAGGAACAAGACAAACAAAGAAACAAAAACTCATGGACAGAGACAATAGTTTGGTGGTTACCAGAGAGTAAGGGGGCAGAGGCTTGGTGGAGGAGGGAGGGGGAGTCGATGCGTGGTGATGGAAGGAGAGCTGACTCCGGGTGGTGAGCACACAGTGTAACACACAGACGATGTATTGTAGAATTGTACAGCTGGAACCTATGTAATTTTACTAACCAATGTCACCCCAACAAATTTAATAATAACATAATTACTCCTGAGCTGTTGAAAACTAGAAAGAGAAAGAAAAAGATTGAAACAGAGGGAAAGAAAGAAACAGAGGGAGGAAAAAAATGAGAGGGAGAGGGAGAAGTGGAGACAGGAGGGGGAGATGGAGGGAGAGACTGTCTAGAGAGAAACTGGGTTATTACAAGTAACTAGGACTTTAGTGACATCAAACATCCTTAGACTTAAATGAACAGTTATTACTATTTTTTGTTACCACAAAAAGGAGAAACTTAGATTAATTTGGTCATTCATTTGTTGGTATTCAAAAATTGAAAAAAAACATACAGAGGGTGCCAAAAAAATGTATGCACATTTTAAGAAAGGAAAAAACTATTAGATTATAATACTCATTATATACTGATAACAAAAGATGAATACAAGTCACATTTGATTTACAAGAGGTGCTCAAAGTGGTGACCATCAGTGTTAAGACACTTCTGATCACGGCAAACTACTGCTTGAGCAACGATGACCAAAGTGTCCATTTGTATTACTGCGCGTGCCATTTCAGTTTCTTCCCAAAGTACCTACAGAGTATCCGGTTTTCTATGGTACACCACAAGTCAAAAGGTGTTAAGTCAGGAGAACATGGGGGAAACTCAAACAATGTTCTTGAATTTCAGGTACCACTTCAAAATGGTCTTGTGGTACTGGTACGACAGCCGTGCTTCTGCCATTTTCTTTGACTGTCCTGCCTGTTGCGTGGTGATGCTAGCACTCATTTCATTAACACCATATTTTGAGCAAATGTCATACTACGTATTGCTATGAATTCAATTCAGCTTTGCAAAGTGATACATACCTAACATCGCTTGAAATGTGCATACACTTTTTGGCACCCTCAGTGTATAAAAGCATCTGCTAAACGAAGCATGGAAGGATGGCAATGCACACCGCCTTACTTGTTTTTTCCCCACGTGGTGTTCAGAAGCATGTAGCAAGATAGAAACAGAAACATTGTGTACAAGAAACAAGAGAGCCATACCAAGACTAACATTTTTAATATTGTGCCCTACCTGAGATGGCATTAACTTTTCCAACTAATCATATAGTTTTTATGTGACTTTGATCCATTTTACCCCTCTGTCTTTACATGTTTTTTTCTGATAAAATATAACCAATAATCTCACTCTCCTAATAGTTCCTTGTTTCCTGGGAGTAGCATTAATTCTTTCAAAACAAAACTTTATTTTAATGATTTATAATATTAAGCATTAAATTTTTAAAAATATTGCAGAAAATTATAATACAGAGAAAATTTTGAATTTTTTAAAAATTGTTTTTGCTCTTTGCTTTTCCACACGGATCTTAGAATTAGCTTTTCAGTACCTACAAAAAAAGCCTGCTGGGCTTTTGATTAGAATTGTGTTGAATCTATAGATCAGTGTAGAAAGAATTGATATACAGGGTCTGGTAGAAGTAATGCCCTAAAGTGAAATACAGTGTGCTTCAGTGTGACACTGTTATGTTACAGAATTACATGCTTCTGATTTTGTAATAAAAGATTTGGTATAGATTACTAGCTCATAAAAAAGGGGACATAATTTGTGCTGGACCCTGTATTGATAACAAGATATGTATATTTCATTTATTAAATCTTTTATATTTTCTCTCAACAATGCTTTGTGGCTTTCATTGTAGAAGTCCTGCATGCATTTTGTTGAATTTATTCATAAATATTTCATTCATTTGATGCTCTCATGAATGGCATTGCTTATTTAATTTCAATTTCTGATTGTTCATTTCTAGTAAACAGAAATACAGTGATTTTATATATTAATTCTGTATCTTCAAACTTGCTAATATCATTTATTAATTTCATCAGATTTTATAGAGTCCATCAAATTTTATACTTAGATTACCATGTTCTATGTGAATAAAGACAGTTTTACTTCTTCCTTTCTAATGCGAATGTCACTTACGTCTTTTCCTTGCTTTATTGCAAAGGCGAAAACCACCCGTACAATGTTGAATAGAAATAATGGCAATGAACATCCTTGTCTTGCTTTTGGTCTTAAGGGAAAATATTCCATTTTCTGCTGTTATTTATGATATTAATATTACCTGTAGGTTTTTTATCGATGCACATGATTAGATTATGACTGAGAAAGTATCCTTTTATTTCTAGTTTGTTGAGAATTTTTAAATCAGGGATGGATGTTGGATTTTGTGAAATATTTTTCCTTTCTCTATTTAGATAATAATATGCTCTTTTTGTATTTGTTAATGTGATAAATTATGTTGATTAGTTTTCAGATGTTAAATTGATATTACATTTCTGAGATGAACATCACTTGATCAGAGTCTATCAGGTTTTTACATTGTTGTATTTGATGAGGAAAAAACGTTCATTTAGAAATACTGCATTTATGTTCATGAGAAGCACTTTCAATGAATTTTAGCATGTTTTAACATGCATATTTTTCTCTCCGTTTTTACTGTTATTCTTTTACTTTAATCCTATTCGTGTCTTTATATTTAAAGTGAGTTTTCTTTCACATATAATTAGGCCTTGTTTATTTATATCTTATATTCTTATTTCTTCCTTTTATTGGAGGTGCTTAGAATATTTATGTTCAATGTGATTATTAATATGATTGAGTATCAATCCATTATCTTGCTGTGAGTTTCTATTTATTGCATCTGTCCTTCATTGCTGACTTTTTTCTTATTTTTCTGGCTTCTTATGGGTTAAGTATATTTTATGATTTATTTTATCTTCATTGTTGTTTTATTAGTTATAACTCCTTGTATCATTACCATAGTGGTTGTTTTAAGATTTTAACTTATCACAATCTGCCTGCAAGTGATATTATACCATATAATGTAAAGTATAGGAATCTTAAAATAGTATACTTCCATATCATCCCTCCCTCAGATTTAACTTGTATATATGTTGTAAACCCCATACTACATTGCTACTAGTTTTATCTTGTCTGCTTTAGTATATGTACTGCTGAAGCGAGCACTGTCTTGTCTACTTGGCTGACTATTTCATGCCTAGTTAACTACCTAACAAGTATTTGAGGGATGAAGCAATAAAGGAATACATGAAAAGACAATTTTTTAATTTTTAAAAATTAATGTGGTTTTTGTACTTGTACTCATAGAATACTCCGAAGGGTTTCATGGACATAATATTGAAACTGTAGAATGCAGCACAACAAGAACCCTCTTAATATTCTTGTTTAAGTATTTCCTCTGGGTCAGTTCTGGGTCCATTTTGATTAACTGTATTTTCTCCTTGGGTGATTCATTTTTTTCCTGCTTCATTGCATGTCTGAAAAACTTTAATTGTGGACTTCACCTTATTGGATATGCATTGTTTTGTATTACTGTAGGTAGTCTTGAGCCTGATACTGGGATGTCACTGGGTTATATGATCCCTGTGGTCTTGTAATATTTCTTTGGTGGGACTGGGACAGCATTTAATTTAGGGCTAATTACACCTTGCTTCTGAAGCAAACCTCTTCTGTGTGTTTCCCTTACGGCTTTTAGGAATATGCACTGTTCCCAGCCTTCTACGAGCACAAGGTAGGTAGTTTCTGCTAATTCTTTGGGAGGTGCTTCCTTCTGCTTGAGGTAGTACCTTCAAATCGTGTGCTGATGAGTATTTTGCTGATGACTTCAGGAAAACCTCTGTGATCTCCAGAATTCTCTCTCCCTTAAGCCCCTTTCCTTCAAGTACTCTGTCCCCTGATGTCGAGCTTCCTGGATTTCACCACACCCTTAGCTCTGTCTCCTGAAACTCAGCTAGATCTTCTTGATGCTGAGCACCCTCTCTCTCAGCCATTGCTTGGAAACTCTTGAGGCAGTCATCCGGGTGAGCATAGGGTTTACTTTAATTGCCTTGTGCATGTTCTGATATAATGATGTCATCCAACATATATCATTCAGTACTTGACATTTTTTACTCAATGACCCAACTCCTATTTCTCTCCAGGTGGTTATATGTGGAATGGATTCGTTTTTAGTCACTGCATCATATTTCATAATTTGATTGTAATGTCATTATTTTGTCATTCTTCATTTTTGATGAACATTTTGGTTTTTTCAATACTTGCTATTGTAGACCAGATGTGATGAATGCCCATGTTGTATGTTTCTTATGCAATTATGTGGGCATTGCTCTAGTGTAATGAAAATGAGTGGCATTCTACTTTTACAAATGGCCCTTCCTAGTGGCTACACACCAATGGTGGTCTCCTGGCAACATCTCTTCCCAGCTCACATAGTAAAGAATTAAAACTTAATGAAAATATCATGTTCATTTCCCCTTGTGAAACATATCTTCACCTACTTGCCCATTTTCAATTACAATGTTGTTTTCATTATTGTTTTTATAAGGCTATATTCTATATGTTTTTATATCTCTAAATATGTGTGTGAAAATGGTTATGTACTATAAATGTTTTCATGCAGTGTTTCCTTTCTTGTCTGATTTAAGGTTTTTTTTTTTACTTGAAGTTTATAAACAGGTAATAAAATATTTCCTTCTAGTACACTTTGGGTAAGACTTATACATTGAAGTTCTGGATACACCTATAATTTGGTGAAAGGTTGAGTTAGGGCTCTAAATTCTTTTCTTCTCTCCAAATGTATAGGCAGTTGTGGCAATGAAATGAATTGGATAAGGCATCTTTTCTTCATGGAGGTGAAACATCTCCTAATGAAGCTAAATATCCTCATAGCTAGAGTTTTTGAAGGTTTTCGCTTATGTTCTCTTTGTGTATCCTAGCTTTACACTGTGAGGTAAGCTCAGTAGAGAGTATTGGTGCCCCTTTTATCTGTGTGAAGAAACTGAGGTTCACAATCGTTTGTTTAAGGTGGAGAGGCTCTCATGAAATTGAGCAAGCACTCAAATTCCAGCCATTTCCAAATCTCACACCGCTCGGTTCCCCACTCTAAGGTCTCACCCAGATTGTTTCTGTTATCTCTTGGCTCTGTGTGATTTTTAAACAGCTTTGAGCTCTAGGTAGAGTGGTTCCACTACTCCTGAAAGTAACTAATTCCAGATAACTTTGGATCTAAAATAACTCAGGAACTTGATAATGTGTCAAAAGCTCCACCTTTCTCTTTGGATTCCACCCTTCCCAATTTTTAGGGTCTGGAGGCACAGACACAAATTAATATTCTAAGTTCCCAGGAATATACATACACATGAAATAATAGTAACTCAGGACTTTCCTGTTTATGTACATTATGAGATTTCCTTTTCTGTGAGGGTTTATAAAGCTTGAAGGATACAACTGAAGGAAGTTGCAAGAAAGAATGAAATCATTTAACCCATTTACCTACCTCTAAAGACCAATTCCAGAAGCTTTTTACTTTCAATAAACGTGCACCTGTAACTGATTGTGCACCACCACCATTTTCACCAGCTCTTGGCTGATGAGTAAACAAAATGGGTGGGTGGGGGGTCATTAAACACAAAAGCAAATCCATTAGAAGGACTGCAGCACAAAGACCAACACCTGTTATCAGGCAGAGGCAACAGTGGGCTAAAAGCAGCATTTCCTTTTCCACTGGTTTCGTTCTGCTGCAGACTGTGAAATGATACTCTCTGCTTTTTTTCCCTCCCCAGTAAATGTCTGCTGTGTCATTTCTGTTCACACATGAATGGGTTTCAATCTTGCAATGTTTATTCTCTGCCTCTACTATAGAAAGAGAAAGATTTTCCTAGCTTGCCTCTGGGAAAGCAATATTGTCTGCATTTGTATTCTGAACTGGGCTAAAGGAAGAAGCAAGCATTGAAACAGGGAATTACGGTATGGGTCTGACTCGATTGCAGCTTTGGGAGCTGCGGAGTAGGTTTCCTGCTAATAAAGAGCTAGGAAGCTAAAGAGATTATATATTTCTCCAACATGGGAGAAAGATAACATCCAGGATGTTAAATGGATGAATAGGTTTCACCAAAGCTATTTGTGCCTTTCAGTCTCAACCAGAATTCTAATATATTGAGTTGAATGTCCAACCCCTGATGCAGATATAGAAATACTTAGTATTATGCATTTTTGGACCTAGATATTTAAAGTCTGCCTATTAAATATCCAGTACTATATAGCTAAGCAAGATAATGAATTACAGTGATATTAGTGCAATGCATTTTGCTATTGCAAAGACAGTTTACTCCTACAAATTGCCAGCATGGGGCACGAGCTAATGACTGCAACCCTGATGAGAGGCATCTTGACATTGATAAAAAATTAAAATTCTGGCAATAAATGGAGATACACATAACTTGAAGTTTCTTCGTTTGCAATACCCAACCTGTGGTGCAATAATTTTTATATTTGTCAGCATCTAGACAGATGCTTTGCTTAAACATCTTTATGGATGGACTTTGGGAAATACAGAGTGTACATTTACAGAAGGAAACAATTGTTAGTTTATCTTTTCCATTAATAAGTAATGAATTTTACTTTAAAATATGTTTAAACTGCAGAAGAAGTAAAAATAAGTTTATTTGTGATATTATCAGAAATGAATGTTGTATTGTAAAATTTTTTCAAGTCTGCATTATATTTTTATCATTTTGAGTTTCTTGGTATATGTTATTTATGCAATATGTTATTTTTATAAACCACAAAGTATTTTTTTGTAAACATATAAAACATTTTAATGTCATTACAGTTTCTATCAAGAAGTGTTACTGTAATTTATTATTTACTTTGGACATTTAGTTTTCTAAAGTTAAGTTTTTAAAATGATAAATGATGCTACAGTAAACTTTTCTACTTATGAAAACTTGACCATCAATTTTGAGAAATAGCATTTCCAGGCCAGAGACCGTTGGCATTGTTAAGGTTTCTGATAAACGGTGACAATCCATGTCCCCCATATTTACCAAAATCTCTGGTGGTGTCCACTGGGGCCTTCCTTGCTCATGTGACAGGACGTAACTGAGGACAGGTTCCCATGAGCTTTCCCCCTCAGAATCTCAGAAACCTTCATTGCTGGACCTATAGAGCGATAGAGGAGCTGATTCTATGAGCTTTCAAAATACCTGAAAAAAATTCTAGCCATGACCTTAGTATTGAGAGGCAAAACTTTTCATGTTCAAGAACCATGCTTTTTCAGAGAAGAAGAGTTCAACATAAACCAAAACTCAAACCCTGGAGTAATAGGTGTTGTTTCCACGTCTAGTGCACGAGCTGCACAGGCAGGTAAGCACGCAGGGGCCTAGGACGTGTGCCCTCTCACCCAGACCCCCGGAATTCTGCACCCTTTTAGACTAGTTTCTTTCACATTCTACAGGTTTTAATTCAATTTTAAGTTTGGTTTTCATACCGGGAATGGTGATTTTCCTCAGTTCTTGTCTCCTTAAAGGAAAGAATCAGTCAAGGGACAGTTTTGTACAAGCATAAGACAGCAAGAAGTTTTATTAGTGAAGAAAGTACACTTGGAGGCATGGGGAGGCTGACCTGAGAGAGGGAAGCAGCCTCTACTTACATTGCATGAGTGTTTTTATTTCTATGGGTAGAATTGTCTCCCCTCCCCCGCGCCCGTGATTTATTTGAAAGATGCAAGACTATGACAGTATGGTCCTGAGAAACAGGATGTACGAGTATATTTGGATAAGTGAGATGTTTCCCTTCTGCTGCTGCATTTTTCTGACCCCACCCTATCTTCGTGATTTAGGCAAGGAAGGCAACTGCTAATGGACCCCCCTACCTGGGGTCCAACTAGCAAACTTAATTGTCAGATTTTGAGTACAACGACAGCTCTGATGGCCATTCCAGAAAAAGAGTTCCAAACTTGCTTTGAAGGGTGGAGTAGGTGCTGGTGTTAGTGCACAGCTTCCCAAGGGGAGGACTTCGAAGGTGACTATAGTGATATTCAGCAATGAGATAGGCAGCTCTTCTTCTAGGATGAATTTGTGACATTAGTTGTCCGACCTGGTATGTTTAGCCCAAACTGAAGAAAGGGGGATTAATTTAATAACAAATCTCATGAACATTTCCCTTTGAGTTGCTGAAGAGAAGAAAAGAATTTCCATTTGTGTTTTGTAGTTCTGCTACATTATAAGTGCTCAACCAGCAGAAAATTCTAATTGTCAGGATGGGAAACCTCTTTATTAGAATGCTGTGGCTTAAGTATAAATTTGGAAAAATGTTCATATTCACAAAACTCCTCATGTGTCCAAATGCAATTCTATCTATGTTTTCAAAATGATAATTTTATATCTCTATACCATTAAGTTTCTCTTCTTTAAACCACACAAAGTGGTGTAAATAATATATGGTCTTCATTTCACGTATCCAAATATTAAAAAAAAAATAAGCTTTACTACTACCATGTATTGGGTAGTTGGATATGTCCTATTGAAGAGTCATTGTTTTTATTAAACTGTTCTTAGTATAATAATTAACTTTAAAGTTTTTATTTAAAAGAGGCATTCTTTGGAGTAAAATTCTAAAGTTCAAAGGGTTGCATATTGAGACATTACTTACTATTTGAACTATGGTAAAAAACAAACAAACAAACAGGGTTGCAGAACCTGTGTTGAAATGTATAGAAGTTGGAAAATTTGCCTCATTTAGAAAATGCCCTCCACAGAGCATCTTCTTTATCATACATTGACCGTCACACAAAAACCTTTTCAAGTTTTTTGACTGTGAAAAGCTTGAGGATGAGCAGATTTAATGATCCACATGACCTAACCTGAACGTTTCTGTGCTCCTGGTGTCCCAAACCCATTTCCTTTCCCTTGTTTCCTGTCTCAGCATCAGCGCTGTCCTTCTGATGGCTCCCGCCTGCGTGCAGGCGTCTGCATTTTTCTTCCTTGTCACAGCCACGAGCAGTCTTAGTCCTCTGCCTTCCTCCGGCCCTTCACACCCACCCGCTTCTCCCTGTCCTCTAGAGCCAACAAGGTCATCCGAGTTACTTCCAGCCATCTGCCTCCAACGTTGTTTCTTTCTCTCCTACCTGTGAAGTATAATCTGAGCTATTCTCTAATGCATCACGTTCATAATCTGCTGCTTAAAACCACGTCGCAGCTGGTTATTTCTCTTAAATAATACCTGCCTTCATGGCCCGGTTTAGGACATGCTTGATAGCCACTCTCCTGCCTGGATTCTGTCTCCTCCCTGGAGTCTCCCACAGCCTCCCACCCCCAGCCCTTCTGCCGTCTCACACCCATGATCCCACCCAACTCTTCCAGCTTCTCTAAACTTCTTTCAGCTTCTGGAATTATACAAACTCTTCTTTTGCCTGGGAAATTCTCTTTCCTCATGTTTGACTACCTTACTTTCATTAATCATTTAGGTGAAGTAAAATTCGAACACATTGTTGGTCATTTTCCATCTTTAAAAACAAAATTTACTTCAAACCCCAGATCTCTCTCTCTCACATACACACAAACATGATGTCTCATGAAACAATACTTGTACATGTTATGTACAACGTAATCTCATAGTTTCTCTTCTCTTCTACTCCATTTTCTAAATTCATTTTACAACCTCCAGTTGGAAAACACGCTTAGAGATTATTTTTTCTAGAAAGTGTTCCTTAACCCTTTTAAACTAGTTTGATGTTTGTGCTCTGTGATTCTGCTGAGCCTTATACCTCCCTTGTTAGAGCTCTAGGCATATTTTGGATTATTATCTGTTATTTTATGTCTTTCTCAAAGATGGAACCTGTAGAGAGGGCAGGCACAGTGTCTGTCTTGCTCTACATCATGCATTCTGCATGAGTATAGAGGGGGAACCCAAATTACCTGGAATTTATTTGTAAAAAAATTGTGTATTTATTCATACATGTTTAAGCTTCAGTTGCCTTCCAAGAACTCTCTGTTTGAAGCATACCTATTGAGATACTTTTTCCACCGCTCAAAACAGTTTTTGAACTCATCGATTTTGATTTCCTTTTATTGCTTCTGCTGTTTTTTATTTCACTTCTTATAGAACAGCATAATCTTTTCCTCTTTTTTTCATCTGGGGAAACAAAAAAATGTTGCTTTAGGTAAGATTGGGTGAATAGGGAGAGTGGGGCATAGGAGTCATGCTCTTTTGGTTGAAAACTGCTGAACACTCAGTGCAGTGTGGGCAGGTGCGTTGTCACGCTGCACGGTGTTTGTGTCAATCACCCATCATGCAACGGGCAAACGCGTTGAAAGAGACTCCAAAACAATTCACCAGAGCAGAACACAGCCTCTCACAACAACACCAGCTGGTACATGGATGCACATGGATTCCTAGAACACTCACCTGTACCACAAGGGGCCCGCCCTCCAGAAGATAATTCTGGTTTCTTTGGGGTCTTCCCTTGTACTACCTGTCATATGTTAAGTGCTTAAAAAATAAAATTAAATGATTCAATAACTTAATAAATGACATTTTCATCTATTTGAATTAATCACTAAAAACATCAAGATTTTTTTAATCCTAAGTAAGATATCTAAGTTTGTAATTTCAAACATGTCTTCAAAAAAAAGTAGTACAAGACTGTTTTAATAAAATATTTTTAAATTATAGTAATGAAAAGAGAAAAACATGTCTCTCTGACAATTCTAAGGATGATTTGCATTTCATCTAATTTCTACTGGTGTGCATGGGTAATAAACTGAAGAATGCCAACCTACAGCGGCAGGATTTCCTGAGAGCAATATATTATCTCTAGCTATTGTTCCAATGAAATATGTCCCAAGAGAAATCAGGTATGTGCTTTGACATTTAGAAGTTAAAACAATCAGTCTTTCTTTTTATATAAACATTTCAAAAAAGTTACATTTCATATTTATGAGTCATGGGTTGATGATAAGATGGTTTACTTCAAATTCGGAGTATGAGGAGTAGCACTCTTTCCCCAGGCTCATCCCATGTTTTAATACTGGTCTGACTTGCCCAAATTTTCATACACTTTTGTGACCTTGATTTTCGCTATTTATAACTCTTCCTTAAATTTTACTAGTGAATTGACTGAGGTTAGAAAAAAAAAGTTAAGGATAGCTTCTTCCATTTTTTTGGGTGGGGGGGAGAATATCTCTTTTTTGGTAACAATAATATTTTCTAACCATTTTTATTAGTTTAAACACCAATTTATGAGAAATTCAATCCATATGTTTTGACTTCATATATTACTAAATTATTGTTGCAAAGGAACTTTACAAACACATGTTTCCTTTCCAAATAATACAATCAGGCTCTCAATAACATATCTGTCGTGTTAGGGTTTTTGCCAACACTAAGCGCATGGGCAGATGAATTAGTGCAATGAAATAGATACAACCCTATACTATATTTTTCTTAAAATCAACATGCACGGTATAGGCAATATTAATGCAAATTTATTTATTCATATAAATGAATAATTTGAGAAGGCCAAACAAGTATGAAAAAAATTATGTTTAAAGAATATTCTTTAACTCTCAGCTAAATTTATGTGTAAAGAAAATTCTTTAACGTTCAGCTAAATAATCTATATCACTTAGGATAATCTCTGCTTCCAGAAATGAAACCTTTACTGATACTGTTTAAACAACAGACTTTTCTGAAGAACCATTGTTATCCTTGATTTGTAGTGAGTAGGAATTGTGAAACAGGGAATTTTATCCACTAAACACCTGAGTAAAATGATTCTTGACGCTCTTCTTGAATAGAGTGTCTCTTTATTTCTTTCCTGATCCACTTCTAATATTGCTGGACTTATTTTTCTAACAGACATCCCTGTTTAATATGATCCCTTGTCTTACCCAGAATTTAGCATGAATTTTATACTGGTTTAAATACCGATTATAATTTAAATATCTTTCCCCCTCCTTCACTTCCCTGCAAGTTTCGCATTGTACATTTTCTTTCTTCCCTATGTTCTTTCTTCCATAACTGTTCTTTACCCTGTGACCGTTCACAATACAAACTCCTCATTCCTTAATGCTCAGTTTAATGGTACGGAAGACTCTAACTAAGTTCATCGGCAGTCATGCCAGTTAAATGCAGTATTATTTATTTGATTATTTGTTTATTTATTTATTTGCTGGTTGTTTAAGATTGCCAGTTGCTTGAATTCTAGTTAATGGAGAGTCTACTGTATTTCCTCATCAAAGAAACTGTTCTTTAGGGAGTTCCCTGATGGTGTAGTGGCTTAAGGCTTCAGCGCTGGCGCTGTCAGCACTGCGGCCTGGGTTCGATTCCCAGTCAGGGAATTTGATTCCCACATACCCAAAAAGAAAAAAAAAAAAAAAGAAAGAAACTGTTCTTTAGAACAGCAAATGACAGGAACAAAGAAGCAAAAATCAGTTAGCATTGGTTTTAACTTCAGACTTCTTATCTATGTGCTTGGATCTGGGAGGATCCTTTGTATAACCTGAAACTCAGTGTCCCCAAATGTAAATGAATATTTATTATAAAAACAAAAACATAGTTACATGAAATAAATGGTAAGTTCATTTTTCTTCTCTGGAGTGCTAAATGAGAAAGAATTACTTCCTTCTCTCTCTAGGTTTTTTAAATTTAATATCTCTTCTAAAGTTTTTCTTACATAATCATATGCATTTTAAAGACTAATTTTCTGACATCACTGTGTTTTGAAGAAACTTATTATATGACACACATAGAAAATATTTAATGAATTCTTATTCAATTACAAAATTAACAGTATAAAATTGTCTCATTAACATATCAATACATATTTATACATGCCAACATGAAAATACTCAACATATTTTATTGATAAATCCTAAATTCATTTATATTAGGATCACTTTAGAATGTATTGTTTTTATTATTTATAAACACTATTTATGAGTTGCAAATATTTATACACTAAGCAAGATTTCAACATTGTTAACCTGTTCTCGAAGACACTTCTAAAATCTTCCAAAACTTTTGAAAAATATAATCTTAAATTCATCCATATATGATTTTTCTGAAACACGTATTCTCCCATGAATGCTCTACAATACTTTTATTTGATTTCATGAAATGGTATGCTGCTTGACTTTATAATTAATACAGTTGAAAACAGTCTCTAACATAATGCAATATACCTTTTAAATCACAAACAATGGTGCCTAGAGGATTCTTTGTGCTGCAGCATAAGTGGAATTATAAAAATAGCAATAACTATGATTGTTGCACAAATTAGAGCAAAAATATCACGAACTTCAAAAAATGGCATGGAAAATGGCTGTTCCTTTTCCATTTAAGCCTTCAGGGACAAATCAGATGCAAGCTCTAGACTCATTTTACACTAGCTAGAATGTATTATTTTAGCCGCTGGGGAAAAGCAATGAGTGGATTTAGCTGATCATCTACAGCCATATTGAACATAATAATAACAATAGTAAATGTCTTTGAGGTGAAATGGTGCTAATTATTAAGAGCGCTCTGAATTACAACATTGATGATATTGACGTTTCTTTTTTCTTTTCTTTCCCTCCCTCCCTCTATCCCTTCCTTCCTTCCTCTTTTTTTTTTTTTTTCTGGCTGCTTATTTATTTGCCACTTGGGACAAGGTTAGGGGGAGTCAGGAAGCCTCGGATGTAGCTAAGGGGCGAAGCTCTCGCGAGTTCCTTTTTGGTGTTTTGCTGTTTTGCTGTAAAAGAACCTGACTACTTCTGCTTGCTGCTGCTTGCCTGGTCTATGGGGTGGGGAATCAGAGCCAGGTGGTGGGGCTCAAAGAGAGCCCTGCACCTCTGGATGGCTGATGGCTGGTGGTGGTCCCGCAGGCTGGGGGCCTGGTGTTGGCTTTGCTGGTCTGGCCAGCGGGCTTTCTCCTGGGGGCTTCCCGAGCCAGGTCTGGGGAGACTGCAAGTGCACTGGGGACTCCAAGACTGTGGCCCTGCCTGGGAGAGTGGACTTCCTGTAAAAGAAGCTCTTCTGCCAGTGACCCGGGTCAGCCTTGGGGAGACCCGGGTACAGGGGATGGCCTCCACAGGGTACTTGGCACTTACCAGGAGATGTTACAAGAAGTGGAACCCAGGCGGTGTCCGTAGTGGTCTGGGTGGCCACGAGCGAGCCGCTGGAGGGGCAGGCGGCCATGCTCTTGTTTATGGGCGGGTGGACACCTTGGTGGTGACTCCTCGCAGACCTCGGCGTGCGATCACAGGTGGCAGGGACGGGGGCGCTGGGCCACGGAGCCCCTTTGTCGAGGAGGCCGCTCCACGACCAACATGGTGGGGTCCTATATTGCTATTTCTCTGACATAAATTATTTTCTCTGACTTTTGTCAGGATAGCAAGGCCAATAAGATTTTATGGATAATAATAATATACTAGTATGTATGTTATTCTGTATGCTACTGCCAGTTCACACTGGACGATTCCTTAACTGGTCCACACCACACCCCTGGTTCCTTTGTGGGACCGGGACTTTGGAATAGAATCCAGGCAGTGTACGAGCAAAAGCAAAGTCAAGGAAGAAGCACAGAATTTGTGACAAATTTGTTCCGGTTCTGATTATATGTTATGTCCTTGGACTCCATTAGTTGTCACCCTGTGTCCTTATCGTAATGCTTCTGCTTTACTCAGGTCAAGTTGCTTTCTACTACTTGCAGCCTGTCCCAACTAGTACCTTCATTGCATCAGTTTTTAAAAGAATTGCAGGAAATCCATTTAAAATGTTTTGAGCAGTGCTTTGCAAATAATTCTTTCGTAAAGTTGCAATTGCACATACTTCAGAATGTCTCTTGGGTTACTATAAAACTCTTTTGTGAGAAAGATTAAAGTTGGAGTTGTGTCTGGTTGTCCATCCTAAAATCACCAGCAGTGAAACAGACGGTTGCTAGAGATTGCTTGAGATTATCGATGCCCTAAAATTGCAGGGAAACCAATGTCAACATCTTTACCTGGTATTCCTCAAAAACCCCTCTCTTCTTGAATGATCCATCCTTCAGTTTTAGGCTGAGACAAGGATGATCATGGTTTTATTTTGTTTATTCCCTTTTGCCATGCATGAACTTGGAGAAGTACCTTTAGGATCCCAGCAATATGTTACAGCAATATGACAGTGGAAGTGAATCAGTAGTGAGTGCTTCATGACTTGGAAATCTGAAAGAAATCTAGGTCCCCAAAGAATCTCGTACAATAGCAAGTAAGCACACAACATACATCAGGTGACATCCAAAATTACATTAAAATTTGATTCAGTTAAGTGGGTATTTATTTGTTAGGAACCTACTAAATGCCAGATAGTCTCTTAGAAAAATATAGATTTAAATATCACTATTAAGAACATTTTTAAGGACCTCCTGGTCTAAATAGAAAGATAGATAAATAAAAATAAATAGAATGCAATGCATCAACTCTATAATAGAGATCTAGTCAATAGGCAGTGAGAACACAAATAAAACATCAATTTCTGGTAGTCAACAATAAGCTGATTTTTAAATGAAAGAATTACGCTCTCCTTACCTGCGGCCCCTTAGTTGTATGCCTATGGTCTGCCCTCTAAACAATTTTAATGTTGCTCTTTTATCTGCTTGTTGGAATAAAGTGGTGCTTTCTGCATAGGTCTGATACTTTCAACTGATGAATAGATAAATACCACAAGTATCAGCTAGAAGTCGAAATAATGCAGTGGAGCAATAATTGGGTTTGAGTGTAAAGGCGTTACAATATTTTAAGTATAAATATCTTGTGAAATGCTTTGCCTCATTAAACTATGTGCATAAATAAGTTCGATAAAAGTACAAATGTATCTTTTTAAAAAGGAAAGCCAATTTAATGACAATTGAGGAGTTAAGTATGAATCAAAATGAGGTGACAGGATGAAAACAAAACAAAACGATTTTTGGTTATCATGTTAACCATGATATTGACTTTCCATATGAAATAAGAAGACAACACATTTTACGTACAATCATGCATTGGTACTGGACGGCTTTGAAACTGGTCAAATTTTGACGTGAAACTGGTCCTGGTCGTTTGTTTGGTACGCATCGCACCTCCCAGAACCATAACGACGAGCACCAAGGTACCGCTGTATTTATTCCTCAAGGAAAGGTAATCTCAGAAAGTTGTAGTGCTCAGATTGGGTTTGCTCGTCATCGTACATTTCTCTAATCAACATATATCAAATTGTAATAAGTGTAAGTTATCTAAGTTAGATAAATAAAAGAATAATTGAAGTGATTTGTGAGCAAAGTCTAATTATACTTTTTATTACTCATTAAAAAAAAATTAAAGCCAAGATATCTGGAAACCAGAAAGCTTGTGAATTGTAGAATATGTATGTGAATTAAAACCAAATTGAAGTAAAGTCATTGACTGATGCAGCTAGATTTCATGACTTTTTTTTCCTGAAGTGCTTTTACTCCATTTAAAATTAGAAAATCTTTTTTTTTTTTTTGACACCAATATCCATCTATTCAGATAAACCTAATTTGCCATACTATCCAAGATTCATCCATAGGGAAAAATCTATACAGTTATGAGTCAATTCTGCTCAATAAAGGAATACAAAATGCCAAAGTCATCGAATAGTTTATGTCCACAACTTAATGATATAAAAGCATTACTGTGGGCATTTTAATGTAAAACCATTTTAAGATCAACATATTGTCACTTAAAAATAATTTAGTTAACCATCAAAGTTGATTTTTTTGTTTTATAAATATTGTGTCTACTTTCTTATCATACATTAATTTTCTTTTCATATTCTGCCACATAAAACATACTGAAACATCTACTGAAACAAATCTTTCCTAATAATATGAGTGGATTAGAAATAAAATATGTATTTAAATGAGTAAAATAACTTTACCCTATTTGCTAAGTGAAAACATTTTTCTTACATCTACTTTTCAAGTAGTATTGCTTGTTTCCTATTTATATGCACTGTAGATAATCCACTGAGAGATATACTTTAAGAACTTCTGTGCAACTCTTCAATAGTCATTTTTAAAAATTACTATATAAAGACAATTTGTCTAGTAAATGGATGCTGACCCGTGTAAAGCCATTTTACTGCTGCTCTTTCATCTCTTTGTCTCAGTTGCGGTAAGGCAGGTGAGGATGGAGCTAGCCATTCATTCTTGTGGTAGAAGCTCCCTAGGTGTTTCCACGATTTTCAAAGCCTAGTGGAAATTACGATAAACCTCTAACCCACTGAACGTGGCAAGGGTGATGGGATATCATTCCTGTAATAATGTAAGGTCTGTTGCAAAGGAGAAGGGATGTTTTTCATAGATAATTATGGTCCTTGACCAGTTGACTTTAAAGTCATTAAAGTGGAGGTTATCCTAAGTGGGCCTCACCTAATCAGGTGAGTTTCACAAAAGAAGGTCCAGGCCATCCCCCAAGTTGCAAAGCATTTATTACTCTGTGGTTTTGAAGACGTCAGCTGCTAGGAAGTATACAGTCTCAAGGAAATGAATTCCGCCCGAGCCTTGTGGAAAGTGATCCTTTCTTAGCCCAGCCTTCTGATGAAAACACCTTGCAGGGTTAAGCTATGCCTAGGCATCCGAACTGCAGGTGCTATAAGATAACAAAATAAATGTCGTTTAAAGGTGCTGACCTTCTGTTTTCTTTGTAATTTGTTACACAGCATATAAAACTAATACAAAGTCTCTTACAGAAAACTTCTAGAAACAGACCAGATGGCCCTTTGTTTCCAAAGCAACCTTAAGCTTTTAAAATGAACTTATTTTAATGCTTCATCAATCCTCACTGTAATGTCAAAACAATATATTTTTGCTGCTAGGCAACCACCTTCCTTAGCAATTCCTGCTTAGAAATATTTAATTTCTAATTCAGCTCTTTCTCGTTGTTTAAGGCATGTTGGTAAAAACAACAACAACAACAACAAAAGACCAGAAATTAAAAAGATGAAGCTATGGGCAGAACCTTCATGGTTTCTATTCACGTTTCTTTTCCCTTGCCCAGATACATTTTCTGGTTGTTTGTTTCTCTTGCTTTTTACCTCTCATTCACAGCACATCCCACAGGCCATTTCATTTTGACTTTTACTCTGTTTCTGCCATGTTAGTTAGGCACTAACAGATAAAGGTAGATGATATTATTTTACTGCTTGTCAATATAAATGAAATCCCATCCATCAGTAAATGCTAGGATACCCTGAGCAGCTCTGTATGCTAGCTAATGAAACAAACATGATTTTGAAAACTGATTTCTAACCATGTGATCTTGGGAAAATTGTTTAAGTTTTGTGGAGCTCCACTTTATTATTTATTAAACAGGGAGGATAATGCCTTTATCACATTGATGTTATGATTAAAACTTGCAATGTGTTCAGCAGCCCTGGCACACACAAAGAGCTCAGAGTAACCATTTCTAAATACTTACCATTCATCAGTCCCTGAGCTTGGCTGTGTTTCCCTCCCCTGTTGGTAAAGATGCACATGTAATTATCACAGTAATTATCACAGCAAGGACGCAAGAGGTACCTCCTTGTTCCTATTGCACAGATGAGGAAATTGAATCCAAGGAAATTAAGATCTTCCCAAGTTCACATGAATAGTGAAGGTCACAACAATTGTAACAAATGAAGTGAAGCCTTTTTCATTCCATTTTCATACCAGTTGTTGTATTTGTGTTCTCTCAACATCCTAAGGCACAATTTATTTCCAGACAATATCCAATTGTAAAAAAAAAAAAAGTACATATGCTAGGAAATGTATTAGGATACATATTGGTAGTGGAAAAAGACATGTTTTAAGCAAAATTCCAACAGTAGTAGCTAAAAAGTGTAGACCAAATATGGAACTAGAAACAAATGGGATAGTTACTGAAGAAATAAGGACCTTGAACTTGTGAACCCAAACATTGTTTTGTTCTTGTTGTTCTTCGTTTGTTCTGTTTTGTTTTGTTTTAACAATAATTAGATGGCATGACATTGAACTTGTTACACTGGAAGATTATGTCAGAAGCTTAGTTAAACATCTGTTTGTACAGAAACAGTGAGGGGCAGTTTCTAGAGAACCTCAGAAGCTGGCAAAAGCTTTCTGTTTAAATCCTTTTAGACAGTTGTCCTTTCTCTACGTGATCACAAGCACAGCTCGTGGTCCTGACTCCTAGGACAATGAGGAAAGAAAAAGAGGAGGCCTTGAACATGATCTGATCATTAGGCTTCTTAGTGGGAGCATAGACTCCTGGATTGTCCCTAAAGGAAATCAGGCTTTACTGAGGAACAGGAAATTGATGCCAGGGAGTTAATAATTAATAAGCATCCACTAGACTGACGTTCTCTCTATGGGCTTTTCAAATGGTAGCATTTAAAAATTACATTTTCAATTGAGAACGTGGATTAATTATTAAAAGATGGAAATTTGAACTGTTAGCCTGCAACCTGATGAAAATTCTCACGCTAATGAAGGATATATGTAATAATCCAAATCATTGGTTGTCGTTAAAATTACAGCATTGTTCACAGTGTTGACAGCAGCACAATACCAGTCCCTTAGAGATAAGCTACAGCGATCGTCTATGCATTCTTTCCTAAAATACTAGTCTGTATTATTATGGCACAAAGATCGACCTAACCGTCGTTCGTCTGTTTTATAACAATTGAATGAAATGATCAAAAATCAATTATGCGAATATTTAGGAAAAACTACCAGAGACTGCTTTCAACTTAAAACTACAAAACAAGGAACAAATTAAAATAAGCAAATAAACCAATAGGTAACAAATGTTGCTGGAAACTTCCTCCAAATTCTCTTTAAGAATTGCCTTGGAGATCATCATGCTTAGTGAAATAAGCCAGACAGAAAAAACAAAGAACTGTATGACTTCACTCATATGTGAATATAAAACTGAAAGCAAAGAAAAAAGAAATGAACAAACAGATAACCCATGGACACAATCAATAGTTTAATGTTTATTTGGGGACGAGTGGGTTAGGGAGGGGAGAAAGGGGAGGGGGTGGGAGAGGAGGAGGGGGGGAGCTAAATATAAGGTGATGGAAAGAGAAGTCACATTAAGTGGTGAACTGATTATACAACAAGTTGACGACGCACTGTAGAGTTGTATGCCTGAAACCTATGTAATCCTTGCTAACAGATGTCACCCCAATAAGTCTAACAATAAAAATGAACTAAAAAAAAGAATTGCCTTGGAAAGTGAAATATATAATTAGTGGAGATGGGGATAAAAGATCAATTAAATTTTAGGTTGAAAAGATGAAGCCAGATATAAAATAGTCTCCTGTCAATTGACATACTGAAATAATGGGTTCTGTTTGTAGTTATAATTGGGTCTACACATTTGTTGCAGGAGGTCAGCAGAGGGTTGACCTAGAGCTGGACCTGGTCAATCAAAGTCTCCTCACCCCCTCCCTTGTCCTTGTAAACTACAGTCTGCCCATCATTCCCAAGTGGGCATTTACAAGGATACAGACTTGAGAATGTGATGTATTATTGAGACAATCTGGGTGGTCTACATGGCTGAACCCAGTTAAGGCCTCTATATAAATGGTTAAGATTCTGGTGAGCAGGTGCAGACGTGTGGCCACCCAAGACAGGCCTCACAGGTAAGTGGCCTGACTTATTGAAATCTCCATCTTCCAAGAGGCTGTTTGCCCTGTTCTTCAGTCTCTTCTTGGCCTCTTGTTTGCAGTAGCCAGTTCCAGACTTCACCTGGGAAGTTCCCAAGGTTTCCAACTAACACCTTTGTAAGAGGAAGAGGAAGGAACTAGGGATTGTGCAGCATTATTGATCATTGATTGCAGTATTTATAGAGATGTTTCTATGAAGATAAACCTATTATTCAATCCCTTGATGGACAAATAACTATTTCAGAAGGGTTCTCTGGAATTAGATTTGTGGGCTTTAGATCCCAGCTCTGCCACTTATGAGCAGAGAAAAGTTGGGAATGTTCCTTAACTACTTTGTGGAAAAGGGGAAATTCCCTGCTAAGCAATATTAGATTGTAAGATGTTTTGTTATTAACCCTTTTCCTGTGTTAATTGACTTCAAGCTTTTTTCTTCAAAATGCATCAAAAAGCCACAGAAAAATAAAAATTTATATTTTGACTATTTTTTTGCATTTAATAATAACATTTTGAGCTACTTTGTATATAAGTGACATTTTTATTTTAAATTTTTGTTATATGGTAATAAATTTATCATTATATTGAATTTTAGCAAAAATTATACTCAAAACATACTAAGTGGCATCAATTAAAGTATAGATAAATTATAATCTGATGGTATTGATGACATAAAAAATTTATTAATCACAGTGTTATACAATATGACATACAAAATATCTTTGTTGTTGACAGTGCAAGCCACAGGGAAACATATTAAAAAATCTTGTAAATGAAGAAAGGTCCTTGAAACAGTTTCACACGAATAAGAATTTTACAATAATTACAGTATTTATATTTTTAAGTAAATACAGTTAAGATGGTACATCTTATTAAAATACATTTTATTAAAATAAATGATGACATTAAAGTATAAAATTTCCTATTATTTATTCTTGAAAAACAGAAAAATCAGAAAGTGTACAAAAGGTTTTTTGAGCTCGTGGGGTAAACTCAAATACCATAGTCAGCAAATGGAAATATTCATTCGTCTATATCTGCACGTTGCAACACAAGGGTTACTATTACCCTGTTTGTGTTTATGTGTTTGTGTATGTGGGGGTGGGCATGTTAAATGAAATAAAGCAAGTGAAGTGTTAAGCACTGTGCACTGCAAATAAAAAGTGTTAAAATTGTAGCTGTCATTACCATCGAAACATTTTTAACTGCCTATGAATTTATCAATATCCTTGGTGTAAATTAGGAAAACGTATGGATGAATATTCATATGGGGCCACATATAGGACAAACGGAATGAAGGAAATGCCAGCCCAGCCCCTCACCTGGGCACCTTTAGAGGCACTGAGGCTACTACGTCATTCTCTGGAAGGACATGCCCCTTGATTTTCTCAAGGTGTCAACTAGATCATAAAATGATAGATTAAATAAAAACAATTCTCAGAATATATGTATTTTACTAGGCAAATTTATAAGGAAATGTAGTGGAAACTTTAAAATTTGATTTCCTTTGCAACATTGTTGAAGAAGGTCCTGGTCATAGCTTTCAAATTCAGTGTCCATTTCCTTTACTGAAAAACAAAAAAGCAAATGGTAAATCAGATACGTGAACTAACTCACTATTTATCTTAATAAAATAACCAATAAATTGAGTGGATTCTCTTTCCTTTTTGATCATTTTCTGTCAACACTTGCAAGGCACAAGGTGAATATTTTCATTGTGCTTGAAACCATTGTGGCAATGAAATAAAGTTGGATACACTGAGATGGGCTTTAAGACTGTAAGTTACCCGAAGCGCTTTATGTCTGATGAAAATAAAAGCACCAATGGTATAGTAAAAGTCATCCACCTATGTCCATCACTAAAAATGTCTCTACGAGAGAGACCAGCAAACTGACCAGTGGATCAGAAACATTTTTAGTTTGTTATTCTGCACAAGCAGTTTTGTGTCAGTCCAGCCCATTAGCATCAGTCTGGGTCTGTCCCCTCCATAAGTGCTCTGACACAATTGAAAAAACGATAATGTTTCACATTATTCACTATTAATGAGGTCCTGGTTGAAAAAAATTCCCTGGACGCTGGACTTACTAGGTCATTTCAGCACTCTTCAATTAAGTACTAATAGTTGTGTTTTTTTTTTTCTTTCTTTCTCCAGAATGAATACACTGAAAGCTACAGCTTCACAACCGATGCTCAAACAGAAAGGTTGAAGATGTTTAGTTTTTCCAAGTAAGTAAAACATTTCATATGGATGTAAATACATGTCACTTCGTTGTTTTCTGGACTGACTAGTTCTGAGTATTGTGGTAGAGTTGCATTTCCATGCATGATGTGGGGTCTTTCCCATGCTCAGCACCTCCGCATCTCCACTGACTTCTGAGAGATCTCAGAACATGCCCCATGTGCTCAGCAACGTGTCCCACATACTGTTCTCTGAATTCTCCTTTCAGCCCACATGCCTCTAACGACGAGACTGCCATCATGTAGACATCCCTGTGTCTACGGCAAACAGTCAGAGGCGGTCACCTGCCCCTGCTTTATCATCCCACGTCAAACCTGGGGATGGTGTTCTTATCTCTTCGTGCTCCAACTTTGTCCAGACCCAGCATTCAGCAGGATTTCCTCAAAGCTTCAGGGATAACAGACAGGGAAGAAAAAGAAAACCCCAGGGGAAATTCCCCCTTGCTGCATGGGGCTGTGCTCCCAGATCGTAGGCTCATTCTTGGCATCACCCATAGGGTAATTCTCTGCTGAGTCTCCCTTTCACCAGGTCACTAAAGACCAGCTCTTTTAACACTGAGGATGTGCCAAACATGTGTGGTCTTTTGTTTCCAGACTCAGGGGACACAAGATCCAGAGAGAAGAAGTGTCTCATTTTTTCCAGTGTAAAGTCCAGCACGCCAGTTGTAACTTCTGTTTGCTGTACCTAGTGTCTTAAGAATATTTGACAGAGTTATACTCATGACCGTGCACGGAAGTGCCATGGTTCATGATTTGAAGGGAGGTTTTACATTTCTTATAGAATACAGCGTCGAGAGGTCAGAGGGTGCTGCTAATGTGTCAATGGCTCAACAATGTCAAGGCCGTCATTTCTGTGATTCTTTTAGCTGCTTTCTCCTGGTGGCTAACAGTTTCTCAGATACAGAAACATAGCTACATTTAGAGCAGGAGAATGTAGAGAATGGGAACCCCTGATTCTTCCCCTAGGAAAGCAGATGTGTCCCCAATACCCTTCTGCTTGTGTCCTATTGCCCCGGACGGTGCCAGATGGCCACTGTAGCTGGGGAGAATGGGAAATGACAGTACAGAGAAAAGAGTGCTGAAAGTGAGTGTGGAGTTACAAGACAACACACGCACAAAATAGCAAGAGCGCTGAGCACCGGCACCCAGTGCATGTGGACTGAATGCTGCCCACTCCGGTGGTGTTGTCGCATTTACCCTTGCTCTGCCCAGATGAAGTAAGGATTGTGCCTAACATCCTTTCTACAGTCTTTACGTTCTCATCTCATGATGTAAGCCACTACATAAGGACTCACACACTTACACAACCCTACACAAGTAGAAGCATAATTTTCAGACAAAGTAGAATTTAAATACAGTAGACTCTCAGTTAATTGGCACCCATGGAGATTGGTAGATGCCTGATAAATGTAAGCAGCATCTCCATTAACCAGAACTCAAGCAATCAGCACACATAAGCAGCCAGCAAAATCTCAAGCAAGCAGCAAAAACATTTTGCCAGTTGCTTGAGAATGCTGGTTGCTCGAATTCTGGTTTACAGAGAGTCTACGGTATGTAATTTTTAAAAACACCATGAATAAAATAGGGGAACATAATCTGCAGAGACATATCTCCGACTGCAAAGATCATCGTTCCTTCTTTTATGTTACAAGCATGGACTAGCTCCTTAGTGACTCAGCATCACAAACAGTGCCATTTCAAAAGAACGTTGCTAGCTTTATTTTACTAAAAGCTGCTCTAAGATGATTGTAGCAATCCAGCAGAACAGTTTCCCAGAGCAGAATTCAAATCTCTTCTGGCACCAAAACCTTTCATACAACCTGGCATGTTTGATCACTATTTATTTTGTTTCTGTCCATCATTGTTTTAATGACCAGAACCAAATTTCAGGGAGAAAACGGAGCTTTCTCCATAGTGAGACACTGTGTCTGTCTTCTAAAAACTCCTTGAAAAGATAATCCAGAACAGAAGCATGCAGCAGTGCAGGTGACTGGGGCTAATTATCTCCCTGTAAGTGTCCGTGTGTTTTTAACCAATTGGTTAATGTGTGTTTGTAACAGTCAGGACTGTATTAAAGTTATTGGGCCCAAAGCAAAGACCACTCGTGTCCAGATCAATGCACAATGCTGACAGCAGTGAATAAATGTTATTTCACAGAGTTAATATCCTGGTGTTGGTGACTAGCATTAAAAATAATCAACTATATGATAGAAAAAAAATTAAGTAGTGTAGGGAGATAAAGAGTAAGGGAAGAGAGTGCATGGCTGTCGGAAAGGGTGGGTAGGAAAATTCTCACTGAGCAAGATTCCCCTGAGCAGGCACCTAAATAAATTGTAAAGTGTCAATATCTAAATAAACTTGTTTCATGAAAAATAAATGTATGCAAAGTCTGAAGGCTGGAGTCTGCTTGTCATGCTTAAAGAATAGTGAAGGACCCTGTTTGTCTGAGATGGCTGCAGTAAGGGAGAGAGAAAGAACAAAGAAGAGAGGAGGAAGGAGAGAGATGTATTGGGGAAGCTTAAATAGGGTCTGACATAGCATGGAAAATTCTTCTGATTTTAGTCGGAGTGACATAAGACCTTGGAGAGTTTTGAGTGACATGCTCTGACTCATGATTTTAAATGCCTACTCCCACTGCGGTGTGCAGGCTAGGTGGTAGGAGGACAGCGTGGAGAAAGATAGATCGGTTCAGGTACATGAAAATAGTCAAAGCTTTATCTGACAGTAGTAAAGGAGAGGATTCTGGATATATTTTGAACTTAGAGCTATCACGGTCATTGATGGACTGAATGTGGGTTATGAGAGAGAGAGAGAGAGAGAGAGAGAGAGAGAGAGAGAGAGAGAGAGATGATCCCAAGGACTTTGAATGTAGCACCTAGAAGAATGAATGGAAGCTCTGGGGAGAAATCATTTTTGAAAAAGAAATTAAAGTTTTAATTTTTTGACATGTCAAGTTGGAACTAATTTTTGTTATCTAAGCACAGACTTTAGTAGATAGCTGGTGAAACCCAAAACAAAATGAAAATACTCATACCCCTTCCAAATAGGGTAGGTGAGAATGATGATAAATTATAATTTGAAAGCAAAAATACACTTGTCTTAATAAAAAAAAATTGGAATGTATTTAAAAAGTAGTTCCAGGCTTGAAATTTATAGTCCCAGAAAATTTGTGAAATAGATCTTTGAAATAAGTATGTATTGAGGATATATTAATTTCAAGTGTTGGTTCTGAGGGTTGAGAAATCCATAAATTAAGTGCTCATTTTTATTATGAGTTCTAGGGAGCCATAGAACTCAGGGCATGGAAGGATAAGTAAGGAAGATATTATGAGGTTAAATTATTTTGTAAAAGACATAATTCAACAAGGACTAATGAAAATCAGTTTTAGTAGGCTAGGCATAATGCAGATCAGAAAAACATGCATACGTATCCAGATACATTTTTGGATATATATGCTTGTGAAAATTTAGATGCATCAATCAGCCAGGTAAATTTGCTTTAAGAGATATACTTGGTGATTTCTTCTGTAAAACAAAAGATGCTCTGAGAAGTGAATGATGATGTAGTTAATACACAATAAGTTTATACTTTAAAATAAAAGTGCAGGAATGAATTGTGTTGTACTAGTCTATTGCAGTGTACAAGTGTGATGATTTCTAATATTACTCCTATGTTTTCAACAAATACAGGTATTAAGAAAGTGAGTACAGGAAACTACTCTAAACATTTGAGTCACTTTCAATGAAAGCATTGTTTTTTGTTTTTTCCTAACTCTATGGAAAGGACCTAAAAATTCATTGCTCTTGGCTACTTTTGAGTTAAATGTATTGCAGTTAAAACTTCTTTTTATTTTTCTATTGAAATCTGCTGTCTTTAAAACATTAGCATAATCTCACAAAGTCATTACTGGTAATTTATAAAAATGGAGAAATGAAGCCCATTTGAAAGAAAAGGGTCTTCTTCAAGAATTTGCCATTAATTTGGGTAGACATGTCTCGAGATTAGGCATTAATTACCAGCGTCTCAAGAGATCAGTCAAGATGCCATCTTTATAGACTGTCTATAGTTTTTCATTTTTACATTAGTTATTCATAATCAGTGTTTACTTATTAGGGGGAGAGGATACAACAGTGATCAACACAGGGTGTCTACCTACCTTTGATTTATCTAGTGGGGTGATCGACAGGGAAACACAATTGTAATTCACTGAGATTAACTGGTTAGCTTTGGGGTAGACAGTGGGTTCCCAATCCAATCTTGTTCATCAGGAAAAGGTTCCCAGAAAAAGGACATCTGAACAGACCTTTGAATGGTGCAGAAGTTAGCCTGCTAAAGAACTGAAGGAAGACAGATCAGGCAGCTCTGTGATCAGGGCTACAAAGTCCTTCTTTCAAGTATTCTAATGGCTTCCCTTTTCATAATTTAAGATTGAGCCATCATGAGGATTTTCATGACGACTGAATCCACATCTGCCCCCTTCTAATTCCACTATAGCTTTTTCTCTATCTCATTGCTCTGTCTTATTTATTTCAGAGCACTTATCTGAAACTAACCTCTTTTATTTTTAATTTACCTGCCTTTTCCCAAAGTGGAATATAAATTAGTACCACTTACATTTTTTTTAAAATCATTATTGTATTTATGTTGCTTAAAACAAATCTAACATGTAGATGGTAAACAAATAGAGGACCAAAGGTGGAAAATAGTTTCTCTCTTTTTCAGAAATCCAAAAAATTACAATAGAACGTCACAGGAGGCAGATGGACCAACATTAGAGTCCTTTAAGTGCAATTAATTTTGAAATTGATATATTTTTAAACAATGAATTCATACCCTTTTCTTTTCACCTTGAAACACATGTTATTGGTTACAAGGGAGCCTAAGCAATGTGGCTGGTTATATGGGGTCTCTTGTGGTTCCATATAAATTTTAGGATTATCTGTTTTATTTATTTATTTATGTATTTATGTATTTATTTATTTATTTACTTACTTACTTACTTATTTGGGTAGCTCCCTGGCTGGGCATCGAACCCAGGTTGTGGCATTGAGAGCACCAAAGCCTAGCCACTACACCACCAGGGAACCCCCTGGATTATTTGTTTTAGTTTTATGCAAAATGTTATTGGTATTTTGATACAGATTGCATTGACTGTGTAGATTACTTTGGGTAGTATGCACGTTTTTAATAATATTAATTCTTTCCATCCATAAGCATAGTATATCCTTCCATTTATTTATATCTTCATCAATTTCTTTCTTTAATGTCTTATAGTTTTCTGGGTATAGGTCTTTTACCTCCTTGGATAATTTATTCCTAGGTATTTTATGTTTTTTGAGGGGGATGAAATTGTAAATGGGATTGTTTTCTTAATTTCTCAAAGCAACATTGAGAAAGAAGAGCAAAGTTGGAGGTATCACACTACTTGATATCAAACTATACTACAAGTCTGCAATAATCAAAACAGCATGGTACTAGCATAAAAATAGACATAAATGGATGGAATAGAATATAGAGCACAGAAATAAACCCATGTCTATATGGTCATTTCATCAACGACAAAAGAGGGAAGAATATATGGTTGGGTAAAGACAGTCTCTTCAATAAATGGTGCTGAGAAAACTGGACAGATACACACAAAAAAAATTAAACTAGACCACATTCTTATACCATATACAAAAATAAACTCAAAACAGATCAAAGACTTAAATGTAAGACCTGAAAATATAAAACACGGGCAATAAACTCTTTGACATTGGTCTTAACAATTTTTTGTGGTATGTCTCCTATGGCAAAAGTAAAGTAAATAAATGGGACTACATCAAACTAGAGAGCTTCTGTACCACAAAGGAAACCATGAACAAAGCAACAATGTAACCTACTGAATGGGAGAAGATATTTACAAATGATATATTCAATAAGGGATTAATATCCAAAACATAAATAATTCATATAGCTCAACATCAAATAAACGAACAACCCAATTACTAAAATGGGTGGAGGATGTGAATAGACATTTCTCTGAAGAGGCTATACAGAAGGCCAACAGACACATGAAAAGGTGCTCAACATCACTAGTCATCAGAGAAATTTAAATAAAAAGCACAATGAGATATCACTTCATACTCGTTAGAATGGCCATCATCAACAAATCAACAAACAGCAAGTGTTGACAGTCATGTGGAGAAAAGGGAACCCTCGTGTACTGTTAGTGGGACTGCAAATTGGTGCAGCCACTACGGAAAATAGTATGAAGGTTCCTCAGAAAATTAAAACTAGGGCTTTTATATGACCCAGCAATTCTGGGTATTTATCTGAAGAAATCCAAAACACTAATTTTAAAAGATGAATGCACTCCTAAGTTTATTGTTACATTATTTAAAACAACCAAATATGGAAACAGCCTAAATATTCATAAATAGATGAATGGATAAAGAATTGATATATGTATATATGAATATTAATATATATCATATGTTAGCCATAAAAAAAGAATAAAATCTTGCCATTTGTGATAACATAGATGGATCTAGAAGGTATTATGCTAAGTGAGGGAAGTCAGAGAAAGATAAATACCATATGATTTCACTTATATATGGAATCTGAAAAACAAAATAAATGAACAGACAAAACAGAAACAAACTCTTAGATACAGAGAACAAAGTGTTGCCAGATGCAGGGAGGGCGGCCGGGGTGTGTGAAAACATTGACGGGATTAAGAAGTACAAATTGCTAGTTGTAAAAACAGTCAGAGGGACTTAGAGCACTGCATAGTCAACAACATTGTAATAATTAGGTATGGTGTAAGATGGGTACTAGACATACCAGGATGATCGCTTTATAAGGTACATGAAGTTCTAATCACTGTATTTTACACCTGAAATGAATACAGTATGGCATGTTAACTGTAACAGTAAAATAAATAAAAATTTTAAATAAAAAGAAGAATGTGAAAGGATCAGTGGTCGCCAATCACAAAGGAAAAAGAGAATGATGGGGCAACTCATAAATTAGGAAAACTAGAAGTTGGTTTATAGTGCAGTCAGTACAATTTACAGTTCACCATCATCTGAACTCTGTCTGTCACTGTTCATCTGTAAGCCTGTTGCTTTCTCCATCCCATTCCCATCTATTCTTCTCAAAAACATTTCATTTTGAAATTGAACTGATCTGAGGTCCACCTCCAAGCCATTTCCTCCCTGGTCTCGTGCCCTGAGACAAAGGAGAGTGCTCCTTTTTCAGTTGTTTGATACACAAGACAGCACCTGGCCACCCAGAAGACGCTTACCTCCATGTAATATTTTTATGTTCCAACATTGGCTGGAAATTTTATATTTTCATACTTCTACCATTGCAGTTCATTTTCAGTGTATAAATATTTGATAAACATTTATTAAACTGGATTAGAAGGCAACTGTTGTGGTATTCTCCAGAGGTTTTCTACTTAAAAGTTAAGCCAAAATAAATGTCCTGATTCCAACACCAGGAATACCCGAGAGCTGTATAATTTCTTCGCTATAGATAAGAAATCTCCAGAGGGGATGTATATTTTGGTTGAAATAATAAACTCTAAAATCTGGAGGAATACATTCATTGAGGACTTGGTCCAATATCCTCCTTTTATAAAAATGAGGTCATAAAGGTAGTGAGTAGGCCAACACTCCGGGAATCCTGACCTCTGATTCAATGGTCTTCCCATCCTACTGGATCTAATTATGTGAATAAATTACATAGGAGTACAAGGACAGAAATTTTAAATCAGCTATTTAATTTGATCCAGTTTTTATAAAAAATGTTTTTCAGATTCTGATTATACTGTCTAACTTAAATGATGAACCATTGTCTTCATATGTCTTATTTGAGTTTTGCACCCATGGAACTTTCTTTGTCATTTGGTACTATCATGACATACTAAATTCACTGGCACAGTGAGGGTCGTGGACCAGAAGATATCTCAAAAATCCATCGGAGTGTAACAATTTTTATTTTTATTCTTATTTTTAAACCATTCTATTTTGACTAATTATAAGGAGATTAAAAAACAAAAGGCACATTGCTTAAAAGAGCAAAAATAATGTACCATTAACTTGTTAAAAATGCTAGCCATTTGTCAGTATCTTCTTAACAGCCTATGGTGAAGAGAACAAGCTCTATTTGCTTTAAAAAGATTTTAAAATCAGATATAATGTATACATATATAGATATAAAAAACATTTTAGTACTTAATCACTTGACAATTTGGTTTGTTCATATTCTGTTAGCATATTTAGGTAAATACACGCATATGGAAAGTAAAAACCACAATTTAATTAATATCTTTTTTACTTATTTGTTTACTAAATATTAATATTAACACAATTGTTACCACTTTTATATGAGCTATTTTTTCCTCTAGAAACTCATTAGCCAAAATATGTACCATGCTCCAAGGAAAGTTTATCAGTCAAGTAGTAGTACAAAATTTAGGTAATTATCTAAAAGAAAAGTATTAACTTTCTGTGGTCATCCAAGCACAATTGTTGCTTGTTCAAGACATCTAGCATTCTTGAGCCATCCTTGCTTTTATTATTTAGGTAAAATAACTGTGAAGTTTCCCACTTAAAATTTTCAAAAGTCCAGCATCCTTCCCTATATTTGTATGGATACCAGGGGAATATTTCCCCTTATAAGTTACCTATTATATTTTGCTCCTTAGTCTAACTTAGGTATTTCTGACTGCTTTGTAATTGGATCTGTGCATTGCTGCTGATACCTTGGTTCCCTCTTCTCTTTTTTGAAAAATAGCTTTATTGTGATGTAATTCATATACCCTACCATTCTCCCAGTTCGTAGTTCTATTTTGATAAAAACATAAGAACAAGTTCCTTCTCTTTCCCTAAGGCAGCAATTTCTTGGGATATAATAGATAGTTACAGAAAGTACTGAATAATTTAAAGTCAAAATGAGATGCCAATTTTCTTTTTGACCTGTGGGCATTCCTGCTGTAGAGGAATCCGGTATCAGTCACCTCTTCTCCGAGGTTCTGGCTTGCTACCTTATTGATGCATGTGCCTTCGGAGAATCTTAGTTCAAAGAAAATCAGAAACGCTGCCATGAGTATTTTTCCTAATGGCTTCATGTCTGTGAATTAAATTCAAGGGCAGAGCTTGAGATCAAAGAATGTAGAGGGAAGAAAGTAAAATATTTATTCTACCTCTTCTACAACTTTTTTTGTTTCACCTTCTAGCAATACAAGTAAGGTTAATCACGCTGTGTTGAATGCTTGTGCCAATATGGTATTAAGAAACCTTTGCCTAAAGCTAGATTTTCCTTTTTCCATTTGGTAAACAGCATTTTGAATTGAGTGTTTAATTACTATTTCTCAAAGAGCCTACTAGAGATCACCTGCATTAGAATTTCAGGAGAGTGTTTAAGAGGTTCTCCTATGCATCAAAACAAAATCAGGACTTGTGTAGGTTTTGCATTTTATTTAAGCACCACAGATAATCCTCATATTCACAAATTTGGCTTAGTACATTTGTTCACATTCTTGCTAAATAATTACAAATTTTCAAATACAGAAGGTGCCAAAAAATTGTAAACACATTTTAAGAAAGGAAAAGACTATTAACATAGTAAAATCAATATATACTGATAACAAAGGATGAATACAAGTCATGTTTGACTTCTGCAATGACAAGAGGTGCTGAAGGTGTTTGCCATCAGTGTCCAGACACTTCTGATTGCGAACTACTGCTGGAGCAACAGTAACCAAAGTGTCCACTTGTATCACTGCGCCTGCTGTTACAATTTCTTTCTAAAATACCATCAGTGTAGCCAGTTTTCTATGGTGCACCACATCCTTTAAGGTCCCCCATAGGTAGCATTCAAGGGGTGTTAAGTCAGGAGAACGTGGAGGAAACTCAAACAGCATTCTCAAATTTCAAATATGACTTCGAAGTGGTCTTGCACTCCTTGAAAGACACTTCTGCCATTTTCTTTTACTATTCTGCCTGTCACATGGTGATGCTAGCATTCATTTGATTAATGCCATCTATATATATATATATTTTTTTATTTAGACTTATTGGGGTGACATTGGTTATCAAGAGTTACATAGGTTCCAGGTGTACAGTTCTACAGTGCATTCCCTATTTGTTGCATTATATGGACTCAGTGTGAGTCCTTTCCATCACCATATATTTAGCTCCCCTCCCTCCTCTCCTGCCCCTCTCTCTTCTCCCAACCCCTCCCCCGTTTTCCCCAAATAACCCTTAAACTATTGATTATATCCATGAGTTTTGTGTTTGTTTGTTTGTTCTCTTTGTTGCTTTCAGTTTTATATTCTGCACATGAATGAAGTCATATGGCTCTTGATTTTTTCTGTCTGGCTTATTTCTTAGCATGATGATCTCTAGGTCCATCCATGTTGTCACAAATGGCAGTATTTCATCTTTTCTTATAGCTGAGTAATATTCCATTGTGTATATGCACCACAGGTTCTTTATCCAGTCATCTATCACAGGGCACTTTGGTTGTTTCCATGTCTTGGCCACCGTGAACAACGCTGCAATGAACATTGGGTACATAAGTCTTTGCAGACTAAGGTTTTCAAATTTGGGGGGTAGATACCCAGAAAGGGGATTGCTGGGTCATATGGTAACACCATTCCTAATTTTCTGAGGAACCTCCACGCCGTCTTCCATAGTGGTTGTACCAATTTGCATCCTATCTTTTGAGAGAACATCATACTACAAGTTGCTACTGTGATTTGATTCAGCTTGGAAAAGTAATATACAGATAACAGCTCTTAAAATTTTTGCTTATCTTTCTGTTGATTGCTAGTATTTTTCTTATTTTTTAACATGACTCAACAATTGATCGGTTAATTCCCATTGCTACATAATATTTTTATTGTATACATAACTCAGTGTTTTGTGCTACATTTACTCACATATGTTAATTTGAAAGGATATATACTCATATATATGGATAAATATATAAATATAAACTTAGATATATGTATCTCCAAAGGAATGAAAAAATTATGAAAAGTAAATCTTACCACTACTGATACCATGTTTTATTTAACTCTCCAAATCAAATTTCTCTGAGCTGTCTCCCCATGTCAGTGTTGACTGATTTATGAAAATGATAGGATTTAGCAATATTATTTTTAAATGATGTGTTAACCTGTTATTACTGTATCTGTAACTAAGAATTGGTATTTATGGTTGTTGCTGTGTATGTGTAACTCATACTTTTATTCACTATGCTAGAACATTTTAGTTAACCATAATGTATTTTAAGGATTTCATTTTAATTATTCTATTGACTTTTTCCTTGCGAATTACAATAGGTATCAAAATTTTCACAATCTACTTAGAGCTAATTGTGGACTACTTTGAGTAAAATACCAACATTTTGTGACTTTATGGTCCGATCCACCCTTTCTTCTGTCCCTTATTATAAATATTTTCTTTTTAAATTTTATTTTATTTGTTAGCTTGAGCCACACAATTAGCCTAGTTTCCTTTGCATTTGTTTATCTTGATTGGCATTTGGTGTGTTGCTTGAATATGTAAATGTGTTTCTTCCACCAAATTAGAGAAATTTTTTAAAATAAATTCTCTAGTATTTGTTCCATTCTATTTTACTGTTCACTTTGCCTTTAACTCTGATTGCACATGTTAAACCTTTTGATACTGTCTTTCAAGTTTCTGAGACAGTTTATGTTTTAAGTTTTTTCTCTCTGTTTTTGAACTTGGATAGTGTCTATTGATGTTTCTTTAATTTCACTGACTCTTTCTTCTATCATTTCCAGTTTGCTTGTGAGCTTATCTGATAAATCTCTTATTTTTGCACTCAAATTTATATTTGTATTCATTGCAAGCTTGTTTTTCTTTCCATAGTTATAAGAGCTCTTTTAATGTCCTTTTCTGACAATTCCAACTTTTGGCTCACCTCAGTGTCTCTGTCTGTTGATTATATTGTACATTTAGAATGAATCACATTTTCCTTCATAATGAAGAAACTTTGAATTTTGAATGTTACATTGTGAAAACTTTGTATTCTACATATTCTTCTGCAGTTTGCTTATATTTTTGTTTTAGTAGACAGTTAACTTGGGGAGACACAAATTGCTGAACTGGTCTTTAGAAAATCAATTTAAAATTTGGTTTACCAGTGGTTCTCAACCTTCCTAATGCCGCAGCCCTTTAATACAGTTCCTCATGCTGTGGTGACCCCCAACCATAAAATTATTGGTAGCTGCTCTCTACACATGTGTGACTGGTCAGTATAAATACATTATGTGCTTTCTGATGGTCTTAGGCGTCCCCTGTGAAAGGGTCGTTAGACCCCCAAAGGGGTCACGACCCACAGGTTGAGAACCGCTGGTACACCTTTTATCTTCAGCTGAATCCTTTTGATTATGCCCTGGGTGTGTCTAGGTCAGGATTCAGCTGGAACTTGGCAGTCTATACACTCATGATTCTCTTCTGGCTGTTGGAGACCCAGGATTGACCCCTCACTTTCTGGTTGGTGGCTTTCACCACCCTGTTGTTTGTCCTCCGCTTTCTCAGTCCATAAAGGGGGCAGGATTTCTTTGGAATGTTAGTCACCTAGCACCAGGTAGCAGCTGTAACTTATCCTTGGGTCAGAGCTTACAGAACACAGCATGTACCAGGTACCAGTTCTTCCTTCCAAGTATCAGCTTCCCTTCAAGATACTCTTTCTTTCATTTTTTGGTGAAACTGTACATTTTTAAAGGCCATTATGAGAAAACAGTTTGGTCATACCAACAAACTGTATATTATGTATATTTTAGCATTCCATCTTCTAATTAAACTTAGCAGTTAATATTTGGAGAGATAAAAGATAGGCCACAATTTTATCATTACAGTATTTTAATATTAATAAATTGGAAACAAGCCAATTTTAGAACCGGCTTGATAAAACATCATCCATAATTACAGTTGAAAACTGTGCATCATTAAAGTTGTATAACCGATTTATATTTATTAACTTTTTTAAAATTCATGATATATTGCTGAGCAAAATAATTGGTAAGTATCAGGTCTCATGTAATTCCAGTTGTGAAAAACAACTTGCATATATTACACATATATCAATGCTTTGAAAGATGTATAGAATAATTTTAAATGTTAACAGTGAGTATATTTGGTTGGCAGAATATCAGGTGTTTGTTTTTTATCTTTTTGAACTGTAATTATTATATAATTTTACAAACATAATATAGCTCATGAAAAAAATCTCTTCTTACCTCCACTTTTTGAATGTAATTTCCAATTCTTAGGATAACCTGTTTCTATATTTCTGTTTATCTAAATTTCACCCTTTGAGGGCCACCCTGTACTTCTAAGAAGTTTGCTATATTTGGACCACTTCTAAAAACATGTGTTCTTATGTCTTGTAGCTTAGTTTTGACCATCCCTTCTTCTATGCTCTTTTCAGTACCTAGACTAAGTATCATTTATCTCTCCTTTCCCTATACATATTGGTCTAAGTACCAATTATATGGTTGACAGATTCCTAATGAATTATAGTAGAAGTAGCATCAGATTTTACATCAATAAAATAAGCACAGAGAAATTAAATACTTATCTGAATGTCAAAAATCTAATTGATCGACTACCAGCTATGGTCTTAGATCATGATAGGCCAAAATAAAGCACAACAAAAATATTCTTTGCAAGATTAAAAACACAGAGCACTCTTAATTTTTAAAAGCATGGTTAGATAAAGGTTGTAGAAAAGTTAAGTGGTTAATTTCATAAAGACATTGGTGAAATTAATGAAGAGATATGCAGTTTGACCATTAGTGCAGTTAAAATGGTTGTTCAGGAAACCCCAAATGCAGAAGACACTCTTAGTAACTTAGGAAAAATGGGGAGGAATGAAGCTTATCTTTATTATATCAAATATAATCATTTTCCTATCCCCATTATGTCATTTAAACATTTAAAAACAGAGATTAAAACATTCTAGAGATTATCTTCTCGTTTATAAAAGAAGATAAGACATGTAGTTGCCTGAGAATAACTATTTCAAGTTAGATTGTTCATTTATTTTTGTCAGTTCGAAGTTGCCCTTGACAGTGATAAGAGTCTAACATTAGTGCACTGTGATTTTTTTTTTTTACCAGTCAGAGTTTCCGTTGCAAACAACAGGAACTAAAGCTGATCAGATGGAGCCTAAAAAAATACTTACAATTGGGGGGCTCACAAATCTGACCCAAAAAGCTGCATAACAAAGCTCAGAAAGTGACCTTGGAGAGAAGGGAACCCAGGTAGTCAAGAACACACGCCGATTACCCCGGGAGGATTTCGTTGCTAGTTGGAAGGCTATGCAGGCTTCGCTCCCATTGGATACTTTTGTCTTTGTGTCTAGACTCCCAGTTTCACTACCACCATCACTTCAGGACCAAATAAGAGGACTGTCTGGAAAGTATCCAGCCATGTAATATGAAAAATAGAGGGGCTGGATTTTTTGCGGACAGCCCTCATAGTCTAGATTTCTCCACCAGGATAATCTAATTTTCCTTGCTTTTGTAGCATCTGCTTCAGAACTAAAGATTTGGGTAGAGCAACCAACTTGCAAAACTTTTATCATATGTTTATATTCTTCATGCCAGTGGTTGTGGAGAACAAGCATCATTTTCTCATCAAGACTAAAAAATAGATTGATTTATGATATCAATCAAGAAGGACTTCAGTAATTGGTAGAAAATATGTATCACAATAAATTCTCATTTTTCAAGCTGACATTGTGCTTAAATATGTCAAATCACAAATATCTTTATTTTCAGTATACATACTTTTAACCCTCCCTAAATTAAATTTATTTTGAAAAATTAAAGATAAGATATGTTTGTTATTTAAATTTGTATGTGCAACTCTTATGATCCAATGTTATAGGAAAGACATGGCACACTTGTATAAAACATATATAAAAGTGATGCTCATTAAAAATATTATGCACAGCAAGATAGTAAGTGGTTGTCTTGGAGTTATAGAACTCAAAGGCATTACATATTCTTCTGCACATTTTAGTTTTCCACATTATATAAATGTGCCACATGCCTATATTATTAATACAATGAAAAAATTATGTGGGATTCACTTTGAGCAAATTATCATTGTCTTTGATCCATACTGATAGTTTTGAATCTCAGCACATTAGATCTCCACAGTTTCTAGGCCTTAGCAATCAGAACTTTTTAGATCCATTTCTAGGGGATCTTCCCCAAATCTTGCCCTTTTTAGGGGATCTGACATTGGGAAAATTCAAAACGCCCTGTAGAAGAAGGTCTGAGAACAAACAGTTCTAGCAAGTTTTTTGTCTAGCTGATTAGCTTTGTCCTTTAATAATTGTCCTCTTACATGCATATTCACACACACATTTTGAAGTTGCCTCTATCTGATATCTTATTATGTGCTAATTCTCTCAATTATTAAAATAATGGCCAGCATTCTCCCAATTACGTGTACACGGTGTTTCGCATGATTACAATAAACCATTTTATCATGCTTCTAAAATATTAATAACCCAACGATTATAATCTTCATTATTTATTGTTAACTTCAGTCTACCACATGACCCCGGAAAATGCAACACAGAAACATGACAAAGAGAAGACAGCTCTGGATTTCCTTTTTCGCCAGAGGGTTATGTTAGTGGTTTAGAAGGAAAACATATGCATGTTAACTGCACTGAACCTCATGGGTCCATTTCTCCTAGGGGGGCAATCTTTTCATGCAGCAATGCGTCTATTATTCGTCCTTATACATTAGCCCTCAGTAAATAGTATTCATTCTGTCTGCATATCTTGACAATGACTTCTGTCCACATTTGCAGCCACCACTGAAACAATCATTGTCACCGTTCAGACACACAATAATAATAATACTAAAGTTTTATTACTTCAATTTTCCAAACAAATTACACCATGCTAAGTTACAACACATGGAAATCATTTTTAAAAGACAAAGACAACAGAAGATTTTGCATTTTTATTAAGTGAGCTATCTGTAATTTCAAATAATGGCTTACACGTATATTAAGTATTGTCCAAACGTGCCCACGTGTGTGTGCTGAGTGTTTTAGCATGCATCCAAGTTTCCTGGACCCTTTTGAAATTAGATGAAGGGAGCTATGTAAATTATTCCTGGTCCAGAATTGTGTAGCTCAGTAAATTTGGACTTACATTAACAGCTGGCAATTTCAAGGTATATGCACTCTCGGATAGTGTTTTTATTTTTGGCAATTTATAATTTATACATACTTGTATATGTGTACATACATACATATGCATGTGTTGAGGAGGAAGGCTTTTCCTCTACCCTGCAAAAGTCTTTTTGGCTGGTCTAATAGTCAAATCAACCTGAGACACATTAACAGGAGAAAACCACCTTTTCATACTACTGGAACCCCACATACATGACAAGTTCAAAAACAGAAAGCGAAGATGAGGTATATATGCCATCTTGAGCCAAGGAACAGAGTAGGGGTCTGGGGCTTCAGAGAGGAGGAGGGGATTCCAAAACAATAGGAAGGTTAGATGCTCTGTACATAGACATTTGCCCTTTCATTAAGATAGGCCATAAAATTTTACTACTTGTAGTAACTCCTATTATCGGCAAGGCCCTGAATTTATATATTTTTAAGAGAGTTGTAACAGTTTCTCTCGAGCCTGCAAGGTCTTGATTGCCTTTAGTTCCAAATGGACCTCATGCTGAATTGGTGTTGGGGCGGGCTGTTTTGATGCCCTTCACATTATATCAGGAAGACCCCCTAACTTCCCACTACAGGATAAACCTTTAATGTTTACTTGTGGAGCTCACAAGGACTTACAGATTGATCCCAGAGCATGATCTGTTACTTGAATTGCCTCAGAGCAATGTTAGATGAAGGGTTCAGATGTACAGGGAAGGTGAAGGTGGGAAAGGACACTAAGAGCTCCAAATAGGGAAATGGCCTTTAACAAAGTTTCTGTATTTGCCCAGGATTTTCAGAACATCTACAAGCTAGGGGAGGATAGCAAAGTATAGTATAGACGCTTTCAGTTTGGAGAAATGAGGAAAATTCTGTCTAACCATAGCATTTCCAGTCATGCTAATGTTCAGTGTTTGAAGAAAGAGACTCAGCTTTGAAAACAAAACAGTGGGAGCTTTTATGATACCAGTTCAACTACCACCCAGCTGAGTCATGATCTGGTGGTTGTTACCAAACGTAGTCTTTTATGGCTGCTCAGGGAGTCACGCCGTTTGAAATCACTGGACCCTTCAGTCCACGCCCATATGGACAAATGGCACCACTCAGACATCCTCATCATGGAACCAGTTTGTCCTGAGAAGCTGTAAGATTCTTCCATGCTCTCTTCGTGTTTAATGAAAGGCTGAAAGAAAGCTGGAATGGTCTGAGGTTGTCCTTCATGCCCTGTGAGAGAAACTGATTACTGTTCATTTTCATGCCCCCGGAGGGTCCACTCATTGGTTGATTTCAGGAAAACTGAGAGCAGCTGGCTCCGATTCTGGCCACATATGGAACAACCTAGGGAGTTTTAAAAGATATGTATTATTGGACTTTAATCCGAAGCTACCGAATAAAATTCTCCAGGGGTTATTCCCATCAAGTTATATTTAAACATGCTGCCTGAATAATTTCATTGCAGCTGTCTATGGCCTGGCCTTTGGGAGCCGCTGGCTACATTTTTCAGTCAGCCTCAAATTCCAGCTTTGTTGCTGCAGAGTCCTGATCAAGTGAACTTCCATATCTATAAAATGGAGATATCCATTTTAAGTTGTTGCGATGACATGAGAAGGAAAAGGAGGCTATTAGAGCACAATTCATAGCACGTAGTAGGCCTACATCAGGGGACAGATGAAACTTTCGGGTATTCATCCAAACCCAGTTTCTCTTATTTCTGGACACTGAGCTAGATTGCATTTCACAGCACACCGTGTGGTAGTTGTGTTCATGTGTTCAAGCCAATGGAATGCAGCTGAAGGGATACGAACCCATTTCCGGATTTGGACCATGAAAACCTCCGCAGTGAACCAATACTGATTGTGTCCCTCTGGCTACATGAGATCACCTACAGAGAGCTCTTGGAATCCATACTGAGCACAGGGATTCCACAAGTTGGAACAAACCAGGATTCCTAAATGAGCACGAGGACTAGACTTCATTTGCATTCAGCTTTGGTGATTTGGGATTTACCTATTTCAGCAGTCAGTACCCTATGTTGGCTGTTCAATTATTTTAATTTTCCTTTTAAAATAACAATAATTGAAAGATTTTCATTTTCTCTTCACTTATTGTGGTATATTCTATTTTATCAATCGTGGAAACAACCAGCGATTCCAAATGCTCATAAAACATAGGGAGCCCTTGGCATATGCACAGATTCCCGCAGCCACAGTAACGACCCTCTGTGTCAGGGGGTTGTCTTGTCCTCTAGAGAAGATCACCTGACACCACGCACCTGCTCCATGATCTCGGTGTATCTCCCCTTCCACCTTTTAGGGAGAGCCAGACGGATATACAGAGTGGATAGTAGTTACACAATGTATTGGCGTTCAGAGAGAACACTGTATTTGGGGCGTCCCATAGCACCACAGGCACTCACCACCCTCTGTGTGTCTTTATCTAGGAACAGCTACTTGTGAGAAGTTGTTCCTAAGACCACAGCGAGTATACCTCTCCCTTCACCGTTGCTGTGTGGAAATTTCTTTCCCCTCCCCTCTGCCTGCTCCTCCTCAGCAGCCCGCCCCTTCATATCAGTGCTAATGTTCTGATATGTGGGTTCCCACGTGGTGGTGCGCGTGCCCCCGGGGGTTCATGCTGGGCCGCTCAGGGGTGCTCAGGGGTACGGGAAAAAGAGTAATGGCAGGAAAACAAAGTTGAAAAAAATGCAAAATGCTGTCTACAGAAAAATAAATGTTAAGTTTGAATCACCATTCATGGAGACACTACAAAATTAGATCACATGAACAAATGATGATGGGTGAGGGCGTGGCTATGAACCCCGCCCGCAAACTGCTCTTCTACCAGTCATGACCCACAGTTTCAGAACAATCCATTTGCAACGTTTCTAGAACTTGTTCAAACATATAAATACACCCATGGCCAGACTGTTTGATCAGTTTAGTTACTGATTTTACATTAAGATAGGCAATGAGCAAAGGTGTATTTAAAAACAATTGCTTTAAAAATAAGGGCTACAATGTATAGAAATGGGTATAAAGGGGTACACAGTGGAAAAAGGTTCGAAACCACGTTCTAATACTACACAGGGCTGGTCCAGAAGGATGTTACTTTGAGAAGCGCAGGAATTGTGCGCAACAGAGAGTGTAGGGCAGAGTACAAATAAACAACAACAACAAAATCTTCTCAAGGACTCTGCTCCTACCTGTAAGGCCACAGAGTAACATCTTCAAAGCCCTATACGGAGCTGATGTAACCCGCAGCCCGGAGGCTGCGTGGGTGCGGCCCAACACAAATCTGTAAACTTCCTTATGTTATGAGATTTTTCTGCGACTCCCCCTTTTTTGCTTTTTTAGCTCATCAGCTCTTGTTAGTGTGAGTATATTTTGTGTGTGGCCCACGACAGTTCTTCTTCTGCTGTGGCCCAGGGGAGCCACAAGGTTGGACACCCTCATCCTGTACTATATTTCTCAGTTTACTCACGTGCTGCAATATTATTCTACGTCCTCCATTCCTTCATGTTCGCTTCTTTGCTGCCTTAGAGAGACAGAGTCCCTGCATTTCTCTTTTCTCTTAGAGGTAATTAAATCTTCAGTTCTTTGTATGCTCAAAAACTAATTTTAGCAAATTTTTATGATGTGATTTTTCCTGTAGGATCTAAGTTGAAGGTTGTTTGCTAACTGATAAGTATTAGTGACTCTTTGTGATGCTTTTTACAAAAGTTTGAGTCCCATGAGTAGTTTCAGCAAGAATTAGCATGTTCTGGGGGTGTCTTTCCCATTTGCAAGAGGAGAAACAATGGCATTCCTGGCAGAAGTTCATCTCCTGAACTGTGCCCTTCCAAAACAATAATGTAAGAGGAAGATGATAATTATGACTACAAAAAGGAAGTTCAAATAAACACTCCTTCGTGCTTTTAAGAATGGTGGGATGTGGGCACGCCTTCTCAGATTTAAGGAAGGATCAATCTTCAGACATACTTTTGCGATCCAAGTATATAAAAACCAAGAAATTACAGACAATATTGTAAGTACGGTGATATATTTTAAATGCTTAAATTGAACAATTAAAGTCTGTGCATACCATCTTTCAGTTCCTTCCATGTATCCCAGAGCTGTATGCATAAACTTATTTGATGATAAAAGTAGCAGTTAAAATTTGAAGTCTTTTCGTTCATGGAGGATTGGCCAAATGGCTCTTGAATTCAACTTTAAAAATGAGCCATCTAATTAGACTGACCTTTTTCCTACAATGGAAAAAAGAATGGGAAACACTTGACAGAAGATTAGAAGAATGAAATAGGGAACATTAGGCCAATAACCAAAGTAAGGGACATAAAATAAAGGAGGTGGTGAATAAATTTTTCAAGATGGAGACACGTGGTACTAGGCGTCCATGAGACCCATAATTCTTAAGCCTTTACTCCTGCAGTCTCCTTCCCTGATGTTTTCCTCAGATTCTGAAGAGTTGTCAATCCCAGCTGCTAACTCTCAAGTTACTTGCTGGATTTTTAACCCCACGTGCTGTCAGTCAGTACCAGCATTTGTTACCCGGAGATATCTTACTCCTGGTGCTTGCTAGAGACAGGGCAGGCGTCCCAGACGCGTTGCTGCAGGGGTGTAAACATGTCCAGAAGCACCAATTGGATATCAGATTGCATTTCTTCATGTGTGCTTTGCTTTTCTGGAAGCTCTTTCATACTTTTGAGTAGAGTTCTAAACTGCGGACTTATGATAGAAGTGGATAGACTGTCTTACGCTGAATGGGTAATAACCATTGTGTATAATATTGTGTCTCGGGGAAAATATCTGTCAAATTCCGAATAGTTGACATCCAGAGAACATTTGCATTACACCAATTTGCAGTTGGTAAGCGCATTCATTTCTCTGCATTCTTTCTTCCGTTATGTAATGAAATTGAATGAAGCAGGTATCCGATCCACATCTCCACATCACTCATTTTGCCAATTCAGAGAACACAGAAATGAATTTAACGATGCCATTCGCTGACTGGGTTACTTGTATTGTTTTGATCAGATTCTAATAATTTCTCACATTGCTGCATTCCTCTCTTCCCTCCATGTTGCTTAGCAGGAGTGCATGATTGTTGACTGGATCATAAAAGTTACAAGTTAAGTATCACAAAGGACGACAAATGTAATCTTTCTTGTTTTCTGTTCTGAAATGTCTTTCCGATGAAAAGATGATAGAAAAGGGAGCTGTTTTTGAGATCCACTGTATGAATACAGCAAGCTGAGCATATCATCTGACTTCACTGTGAATTAATGATTTGGTGGGAACTGAGAAAATGAGGTGCTATGTGCAATATAAAATCACGTATGTAAAATCTGAAGCACACGAAACAACACTATTGTCAGTGGAATAGACATGTGGAGAGAGAGTAAGGATGTGCACAGAAGGGGCACACGCTGATATGTTTCTGGTTACTTCTGGGCAGGCATAAAAAGGAGATGATGGTGAAGCTTTTGCTGTTAACTGCATTTAGTTTTTAAAGATGACTTGTGAATATGGAAATATATTAACATATGTAAATCATTATACCTGTTTTTATGTTAAATACCTTAATTATTATTACAAATAGGATAGCTAGCCATACCGCAGGACAGAAAACAATGGTCCTGTCCTGGTTCAAACGGTACGTCTGGTCAGCCTGCTGACAGCTTGAATTTAGCCCAGTGAGACGAGGCTGACCACATGTACCGTTTGAAATGGGACAGGACCGTTGTTTCCTGTCCTGTTTAAAATAGTGTGTCATGTCAGTCAAATAATAGTATATATTTTAAAAATGAATTATGGGATTGCAAAGTAAGGCAAAGTTCTATTTGCTTTTTCAAACATTTAGGCAGTAACTATTATATGTGAACCAAATCACTCAGTTATTTAATTTAGGTTTAAAATATCCTGCTCACTTTCTGGAGCAGATGTTAAGTAATCTAACTTGACACTGTCTTACTATCTTGACTTCACTTCACCTCCATCAATAGGGGATTACATTTGTTACCTAATATAAATTCATACATGTAAAATAGGAACTTTAAAAATAACTCTCTGTTTTTAAATTTAGGAAGAAATTATTCCACCCTGAACTGTACATATTAGGGCCCTTCTTTGTGCTACAGTCCATCAACTAAGATAACATGCATTGAGGCTGACGACAGTGGATTGTTTTTGTTATACCAGTACACCAATGTAGAACAGCTCTTATTTCGGTCATGTTCCATAAAGGATTTATGGGAAGAACCCTGGAAATGTGTGAAGTGGACAGAGGGAAAGTTTTCACAGTCTTTCCTTGAGAACATACTGTAGGGAAAATCCCCTTAAAGTATGAAAAAAGAAAAAAAAGACCACGTTAAAATTGGTACCTGAGTTTCTGGAACAAGAACCAGAATAGAAAATAAAATTGATATAAACATTAGCTTTTCCATTCAATAAACAATGATCTTTAATAGAGGGCTTCCAACTTTCAATTAGCCAAAAGCACTCTAGGGTTTAAAAAAATGTTTCAGAATTAAAATGAGTCATACTTTATCTTGAGATCTAATAAAATGGTGTTTTCTTTTTAAAAAAAAATTTAGTCTAGCCATAACAATGAATGTTCAAACACAGATTTGGAACTTAGCAATGGTCATATAAGTTAAATGAAATTCATTATCAGAATTCCCTGGTTTACTGCATTGCTATAAGCAACTGATCAGCATCAACACTGATTTAATAAGAACCTTAATTGCATATGTGGCTGAGATAAAATAGAAAGACAAAGCAAAAAGAAATTGCTCTGATTAGAGCAGTTATCATGGTTTCATCATTGTGATCGTCTTTGCCAAAATGGCTGACATTTTTAACTCTTCACAGCGTGGTGTTTTCATTTTCCACACCTCTCACATCTCGCAGCCTCTTTGAGAGTGAGTAGAATATGTGTTATTTTTTTCCCCTAGAGTTGTAAAAATCTGAAAACTAGAGAAAAACAAAAATAATACCACAAATGAGAAGACATTATTTCTATGTCTGGTGACATTTTTAGGAGATAAATGCAGGGGAAGGGCCCATCAGGGAGAAAGGAAGTCAGGAGGATGTGTTGTTCGCTGATCAATGTGACTATGCCCATTTTAAGATCTCTACTGTTTGGTTAGAAATTGCCCAGATAGCATTCAAATACATGGAGATGTATGTATTTTAATTCATTATTATGAAAACATTTGAATTGTTACAAAGGAGAGAGAATGTTATAATAAATTTACATGTAACCATCAGCAATCCCACGTAACACACTAGATTACTTTGAAGCAAATCTCAGACATCAAATCATTTTGTTTAGCAAAATGCAAATATACTTTATAAAAGAAAAACTAAGTCCATGTGAATTGAATGAGGATTTAAATAGAAGAAGATGTTCATTGATTCAATCACTTAAAATTAGTGTCTTCTTTGGGGATTTATTTATTTTCAAACTCCTGGACAAATGTGGCCCCTTCTGTGCGAACAACACATTCTACCTGAAATTCTGTCATCTTGTAAACTAACCCCGAAGCTAACCAAACACGTACATTTCTATTAATCCGACATAGCCTGAGTAAAAACCTACTCAGATAAATGTTCACTGGGTGGCTGATTACGTGAGAAAATTGATATAAACATGGCTGATTTTTGGTAGATGGGCACAGTGAACAGATAGTCATCCTACTGTTTTAATGGAAAGGAACCCTATTAACCACGACACCAAGTTTTTAACACTGCCTACCACACCAGCTTTGTGATCTTGAGCAAGTCAGCCAACTTTTATAGATCCTGGACTCTAATTAATAAAATAAAGGGGTTATCATGCTAGATTACCTCTAAAATAGATAAACATCGTTGTATTCAACTCTAAATTGTTATCCTATTTCTGAAGTATTTTATTTCTTACTTTCATTATACACATTCGTTAGTTTGAGGCCAAGAGTCTGTTCAACAGTGACTCTTACTTCATTTAAAGAAGCTCTATTCCCTGGGCAAGATAGGTCTGCCCTATCTAGAAAAGCAGCAATGATGAGCAGTCAGCAGTAATTATAGTGGCAACTCAAATCTTCAAGGACAGAACTTGAACGCTGAAAGCAAAATCATTTTATCTATCAAGTCGGTGGAATTACGTAATTTGATCTTTCTTAAAATGTTGAATACAAATTGAGTGTTATTTAATTCTTTGGTAATAACTCATTGTAAACATCTGTGGCATTTTATTCAGATTAAACTATAAATTTTTTATATCACTCAGTGGGCTTTTTTTTTAGTAGACATTTTCCAGTTATTCTCACTGCTGATAACCAACATGAAATATAAATGTTAAAATACAGAGAAATTGTTTTTCAGAATCTTTTTAGAGATTGTTGTAAAATACACTGTTTTTAAAGTATCATCATGCTATGTCACACAGAGGAGAGATAGCCTATTGCCTGAAAGTAACTTTTTGGACAGAGGCTGACCAGAACTGAGTTATTAATATATGGTTGCCTTTGATAAGGAAAGTGGTAATACTTCCTGAAGGTCTCTGAGTATCTATTTATTGAGTATTTATTCAGCATATATTAAAACATGAAAAGAAATCTAAAAATACCTTCAAGACCCTAAATAACATTAGCTTTCATTCATGTTAAGTTTTATCTGACCTTGTAATCAGTTACTGCAAAAATCATTATGCTTTGCCATACTGTGTGGCTAAGAATACTAACAGCAAAACTCTTCTCCCAAGAGTCAAGGATAGAGAATTTAAAGATTAGTGAAGCCAGAATTCCTAAAATTATTCTATGCACCTACAACAAAAACTCCCGGAGAGGAAATGCTTCTCGTTGGGAACAACAAAACACAGAGGTGCATACACGTCATCAGTGGCACGAATGTGCATGCACACACTTCTAACTGTAATTCAAAGAGTAACTAGACCATACCTTCATTTAGAAAGTGAGAACGAAAACCTACTTTGAAAAAGTATCCTCAGTCTCTAACTTCTACTTGTTTCTTACATCTAGGCATGAGACATCATACTAAAAAGAATGAGTTTGGTGACTTTTGAAAGATTTGAGGGTATGCAAAAAAACAGTTATTGTGGGTAACTATAGTAATATCTTCAACGCCTTTAATGTTATTTAAATTACAGAACTGTAAGGCAGGGCCTTAATATTTTCGCATTCAAGGTGGAGTCTTGGGTCTCTTGAACTTCTGTGGTAAAGAATGTAAGAGAATTTAAGTCATTTAACTTGAAGAAAAACACTTTTGCATCAGATAGGTAGTTTACCAATCAGCTTTCCTAATGAATTGCATTTTGGGTCTCATTCTATGGATGACTTATATATTTTCCAGCTTTATATGTAGAAAATCACTCTGTTGAAATTATATTTTTAGACTGGATTCTCCCATGTGTAGATAAAGTGAGGAAATAATACTTTTAGAAAATGTTGAAACCATCATTTTTAAAGGAGAGAATGATGTAGGCTTATATTTAGAAAATAATTTTTTAAACATTTAATACCTCTTATTTCCTCTGCAATTATTTGACGTTCTACTAGATTTTGTAAGTTAATTTTGAAACTTCTCCCTGAGCTGTAACCCAAATATTCAGGTAATGAGAATGCATTGAGGCTCTCTGAGGACTTAATCATTTCTTCTTTGGAATAACTTGAGAAGATTAAAAAGGCTTTTTGAAAATGGTATCGTAAGTTTTGGTCAATAAATAAAATCACTTGTGATATACATGAACACCCTACATTTTTTATTTTATGAGACTAGTGGGGGGATGGGTAGAGGACAGAGTGGAAGTACACAAGGGCTGCCTGGAAAAAATCCAGCCGTAAATGCCTCTATGTTTCATATTACATGGCTGGGTACTTTCCAGACAGCCCTCCTATAGTTTAGAAGCTGAACTCAAAGCATTTGCCTGGAAGTCAGCATTTCCAAAGACACTCTTTCATTAGAAATCTACCTTGTACAGAGCTTTGCAAAAAAAAAAAAAATTGTGATAAAAAGTGCTTATGATCATCAGTGATGCCCCACATCATTCTCTGCTTTAAAAATGATGGTTTCAAAATTTTCTAAAAGTATCTCCTCATTTTATCTGCAAATGGGATAGTCCAGTCTAAAGATACATTTTGGATAGAGCAATTGTCTACATATAAAGCTAAAAAATACATAAGTCAAGTCATCCAAGGAATGAGACCCAAAGTAGTCATAGAAATGCATTTATGGTGGTTCTATGCATAAGGGCAAAAAGGTACAGCTGAAACCTGCTCATACTCTCTGCAGCTACTGAAAACCTAGAAATTCAGAGGTGTGATGTGTCCTGCTGTGATGGTTTTGTTGTCAGCTAATGGCAAATTGCGTTGAGTAAATAAATCAATGCCATGCCTGGTGGCCATGTTTTTCCCTCTTGGGACCTACAAGACCTGTGTCTATCAAGCTTTTCTTCAAGCTTAATCTTATCAGCTCCATTCTCCCTCTACCCACAATACTTTCTTACCTTTGGACCATCGTTAAAAAGGGCATGAAGAGCCAATTCAATCAGGTAACCAAAAGGCAGTAAGTAGTCTGAGGGAGAAGTGCCCTGGGTAAGTTAACTTCGTTCACCTGGACTCAAATACCCTCATAAACCATCCCTTTTAGTACAACCAGCTGGTACTATGAGCAGTAAGATGAACTATCTGCTTCATTTAATTTCTTGAGTCCTTGAATTAATTCCTTTGCCTGGCTCTGGAAATGGCTGCAGTCGATCATGAACTGATGGACACACGAATAGGAAACATACCCCAAGTGAAGGGTTCACTTAAAGAACAATGCCTACATAGCTTCAAAATAATAGGCAGTTAAAAATGAGAAAAAACTCTATAATGTCACCACATTATGCAACAATTAAATAAAAATAAGGGAAGTACAAATCCTCTTCGGTAGAGCCTCTGCCCCTTCTCCTGTTGACACAGGTCACTAAACCTGTCCTTCTTGTGGCTGGACACTACGTAGAGGGAGATGAGAAAAACACATCCCCACACACCTGGGTAACACCCCACTCTCACTGCCTTTCTCAGCAGTGAGACTCCTTTGTCAGCAAAGGGAAAACAATAGCCAAGATCCTAAAACTACAAAAGGGTAAATGTCACGCAAGGTCAGGTCAGCGGTTTTTATCTGGCCTCCCTGTTTTCATAACGTGGGTGCATATTCCTGGCTGTAGCTGAAATCACTGGAGATATCATGAAGAGGCGGCACCAAATGACACTGACTTACACAGTGAGGAGTGGTCAGTTTTCTACACCCTCAATCCTTTGTTGACTTCATACTTTGTTTTTGTGTTTTTAAAAATGTTTGGAATATGTAGTTAATACCTCTTAACATTTGCTAATTGCCCCTTATAATAATGGGAATAGACTTCAGAATCTTCATCTGGCAATAATATTGTTAGAATTTAATGTATTTTTTTTTAATTTTAGTGATTTTTAGGTTTTTATTTACAATGGTAAAATACCTTCTTCAAAACAAATAAGCTAAATAATAGGAATTGGATAAAGAGTCAATACTACATTGACTTTTTCTTCCAAATTGCTAACTTTTGAAGATATGAGATGTGAAAAATGAAAAATAAATGATATCCTGACTTGACTAAAATTACCCTCAAAATTTACAAATTAATCAGTAAAGAAAGAAAAGAAAAAGCTCTGTTAATCGATACTAATTATTTCATAGCTAGAAATCCTATGTTCTATTATTTTTTTAAGGCTAGAAAAAGTGCTTTTAAAGGCCCATTCTAGTTAAGAATCTCAAAATTCGTAACTTGTACATTCAAGGTCCTAAGCTTATAATGATTTGACACTAAATATTTAAAAGTCATCCCTCAAATGCATTCTTCATCCTTCTGCAGCACCCCCAGTCTGTCAATTATCTGAAGCATCTCTATGTGGAACCAAGAAAGTTGGGACCACTTATTTATTCAGGCACTTTTTTCCTTTAATAAGCCAGTATTTCTGAATCCCTCATTTGTGCAGCAGTGTGTTATAAAATGAGGACACAAAGTAAAACATGATACGTGATCTCAAGGAAAACAAACTACATTTAACTTACAAATATATTTTTGTTTGCCAAGGAAAAATATAAGAAAACCTGAGTATTAAAAGTGTTTTCTGAAGGACATGCCATGTGGTAGTCAGCAGCTCTCTACCAAACTGTTACACCTGATCATCTATTATTTGTATCCCCAGGCTGCCCGCTAAAGACACTGAATTGATAACCCCAAAGTTTAGAATAGAGTGGAGAGTCTCTGTTTTTGGAATGTTTGTTTAATTAATTGATCTGCAGAGAGGTCCAGGTACCATGGGAATTTGTAGAAGGGCATCTGAGTGATCTTGATGTAAATGAAGACTGAGTTAAATTTCCAAAGAGAAGTAACTGTTATTGCAGTGAAAAAGAGAAAAAAATGTTCCCCTGGGCAAGGGAACAACCCAGAAAAAGGCAAAACAGCTCGAGGCAGGTCATGAGCTGTAGCAGTGAATGTAGCAAAGCTTCATGAGCATGGAGGAGCAAAAGATGAGGTGACGTCCGAAGGAGAGAGGACTTTTATATCGTAATACAGAGTTTGGGACTTAAAAATGGAGGGTTAATACTAAGGATCAGCCATATTTCCCCAGGTAACAGCTAGCTTGAAGCTAATCAAGGGCTTAATGGTAATGAAGGGCTTGTTGGTGACCCATCTACTGCTGTGGGCTGGAGCCTATTTGTTTTTTTTTGGACTCTGAGTGCTCCCTCTGCCCTGCCTCCCATCTTTCTCACTTGGGAGTCTTGAGTTCGTTCATTTTCGTCTTGAGCATTTTCTATCTTGGACATTTTTCCTCTGACTAATTCAACCAAGGGGACCAAGTCATATCCAACGCCTACATCAGATACCTTGGCCTCTAAGTTGCTTCTTCACATGAAAGTTCTGGAAGTAGATTGAAAGGTACATTCATTAAGGTTCAAGATCCTTTGGTTCCCCTTGTCATTTCCTCCTTCCCCTCCTCTATTTTTTTTCCCTACCTACTATTCACGGAGGACTAGATTAATTGTTCTTTTTCTTTCTTTCTTTTTTTTTTTTTTTTTTACTTTTGTAATCAGCTAAGTGCTCTTCCAAGATAAAGCATTTCAAAAATTAAATTAAAAAAGCATGCTGTCAATACCACAAAAGATAATATGCTCTATTATAAAATAAAATATTTTGAGTATCATTGACATGTTTAAATTAATCATTACAATGACAATAATTAATATGATTATTTCCCTCTGGGGCGCATGTCTTTACATAAATAGGGCAGTCAGTTCTGTCTCTTGTTCCTTCAGTGTGTTTAGTAAAAATTTGTAAGCAGTGTACTGAGTTTAAGCACCCCAAGTAAAAGATGAAAGGAAAATAGGAAAACCATCACTTACGAATGCTAGTCACAGCTCCAGAAAGTCTTCGAAAAACACCGAGTATATGGGTTTCTTCATCATTTTAGAATAATATTCTATTGGGGTTAATTTAATCTTGATTTTTCACTCCTCTGCTTGGAATCTGTCATTGGTTCCTCATAAACTTCAACATAAACCTCTTACCAAGGCAGGTAAAATTGTAATGACTCATCCATACGTTGACGTATGATTTATTGAGCATCTACTACATGTCATGCTCTTTATTAGTTGTATTGGTCATCTGGTTTCTGCTTAGCTTTTAGGCTTTTCTCCTACCGCGTTCCCCTTCATACTCTTCTTGAGAGCCATCCTGACCTACCTGTGATTCCCAAAGCTTGCTTAGCTCAGTCGCACTTCAACATCTTCCCTGTCCTAACTCTATGCCAAGAAGACCCTTTACCTCTCACCTGTGTAGTGCGGTGTATCAACAACATGGCTGATTTTTAAAGCCACACCAGGGATTTTAAAAAATACATATTCCAGTCATCCAACCTCAAGGATCTGGATTCGGTACATCTCTAGTGGGACCTGAAATACCCTATTTATAAAAGACTGAGGGGGCATTGAGATAATCAAGGTGATTGAAACACTTCACCAATAACATCACCTTATTTTTTAAGGCTCAACTTAGTTACTGTCTCCCTTAACATCAGTTGACCTCATCAGTTGACTTAAGTGATATAAAGTAACAACATTTGTACTTCTTAAACTGCACTCAAGGTATTTGCATTTTAGAGGTGTGTGTATGTGTGTGTGTTTCTGGATGTGAGTAATTTGAGTTTATACTTCATCCTCAGTGATGAGCACAGTGCGAGGCATGCAATGTTTATTCAATGAAGGAATGCGCTTAACACCTATTATTTTTATTTCCATTAAGGATATTTTGAAAATATTGAAGACTTTTCAGTTTCTAGACAAATATTACTGATTTTTGTCAGCATTGATTGACTAAAAAGGAAATAAAGTCATCTTATATTCTGCAGCTTAGATAACTCTCCACAAAAATGCAACTGTAAACAAAGGAGTCTAGCTAAAATATCAAAGAAACCGCCAGGCAACTTACAGATCATTAAAACATAACGAAGTGCTGCTTTTGGATATTCAACTGATGTTTGAAGGGGTTTGTTATATAGCAATAAGTTAATAATCTGATGTGATCTTCACTCCAAAATCAGTGCTAATGATTGCAAATGCAAATACTAATAACACGAATGGGAGTTCTCAGAGTTTAGTCAAACATATCTCCAAAATTAAGGCTCTTAATGTTGAATTATGCTTTTTAAGTGGTAAATAAATATGAAGTGTTTAATATTGCTAAATTTACCTCAAACAAATCAGCTTTTTGAAAACAGGACATCTATCACTCATTTACTTTGCTGTACCATTTTATTGCTCTGACCACTCCTCGGGATTAAAATTGTGAAAAGCTGAGATAAAGCCTCCTACTTCTACTGTGTTGATCTGCTACTTCTTCATATTTCCTGCTATTATTTCCCACATATTTGATGATAATTTACTGAGGGCATAAAGGTTTTATAATATACTCTTGTAATTCTGACTTGCCGTTGTGGTAAAATAACCCTCTGTCTGATTTAATGCCTTTGGCTTTGTTTTTTTATTGTGTTCATGCTTGTGAAGCAGAAATTATATCTTAACATAGTTACACTTCTAATCCCCCTCAATTGCCTATGTAATCCACGTACATAATTCTATTTTATACATAAAATAAGCACAATAATTCTTATGCACACTGAAGTTTGATAAACACTAATCTGAGCAAGGAGCGAACTCAGTGTTTCTTTGTAGATGTTCAAGTCATCAAAAGCATTCCGCATTTAGAATAACCCTCAATTGTGAGAGAGCACGCCGACACGCAGAGAACTTCGAAATGTTTCTGTCCACCTGAAGGGTTCGTCCTGCACCATTTTAGTGCTAATCCCAAATACGTTTTGTGTTTTTGTTTTGTTTTGTTTTTTATAAAATCAAGACTTTTTATAATGTGATGTGGGATTTCATGTTATGGGAGGGTAGCGTTTAAAGACAACTCCTGAGTTAAATGCTCTTTTTATATAATTCCATTGAATTGTAATCCCTACATAATTTTCTTACCATTTTCCTGCTCTATTTTTGTCCTACTGTGTCTTAGAGAGCTTTATTAAGAATTTACATAAAAACTGAAACCGTGCCACTATATGAAAGCTACCAGGCTGTTCTTCCTGACTGACAGGGTCATGTGCCCATTTCTGATCCAATCAGTGTGGCCAAGTGAGAGAGAGCTGTTGAGAGCCTCCTGTGAGACTCCACCCCCTCATGGAGTTAAGAATTGTGCACAGAATCACCTGAATTGCTTGCATGCAGCTTGGAGAATTAGTTTCTGAATGAAAATCTCTGTGCTAACTTTAGAACAAAGGGGAAATTAATGCTGAGGATACAATAAATTCCCTCCGCAGGAGGTGAGAGTCCCTTTTATGTCTGTATTTTCAGTTGTACTCTGATGATAAACTCCCCAAATCTCAGTGACTTTAAGCAACACGGATTTATTTTTGCTTCCCATTCCTTGGGGTCTGTGGGTAAGCTTCAGCTCTGTTTGACTCAGTGTGGCTCGGCTGGGCTCAGCCCCTCGCCATGCCTCCATGTTTTCCCATTCCCAGCCCCAGTTTTAGGGAGTGGCCCCTCTCTAGGACGTGAATCCTGACAACAGAGGGCAGGGAATGATGTCAGATCAAATCATGCAGTAATGTTGAATGCTTCCCACTCAGATCTGGCAAATAACCATGTTCATTCACATCCCACTTGCCAAAGCTTATCACCTGCTCAAAATCTGTGCCTAGTGCCCTGGCGGATGCCCGAGCAGGGAGCAGGTCACGTGACGATGGGCAGTGATGTACAATCCTGTTATGAGGAGGAAGTGAGTAGCTCTCAGTAACCTCATGTTCCACCGCAAGGGTATCTGACTGCAGGTTAAAAAATCATTCTCCAAATTTTGAGGCAACTCCAAATTTTATATTTTGGCATCTAGTTTGACTGATGAAATGTATGAAGGCGATCTGATTATTATTCTTTTATAGCTTATTTTATTCTCTTTAGAAGTTCCCAGGCTGCACTCTATCTCGGTTTGGCGAAATTGCCAATTACTGCCTTATCCTTTGTCTTGTTGGTTCAAGTAGCTAAGTCTATAAACTTTTGTTGTTGTTGTTATATGTGCATAATTTATTTTTGTTTTCTTTCTCTTCTATCTTTGCTTTTGGGAGAAGTATAGTCTATTCATTGCTCTTTTCTAAGAACGCTTCCCTTTGTATCTTTAAATTACATCGCCCAAGCTGCCCCATTTTCATGATCATCTAGTTACAGAACGTAAACAAACACTGGCCTTTGCTTTTCTGCTGTTAAAGGACAAGGAACCCTGCCCTGTCCCGCCAGCTCGTTCTGGTTTTGGTCATTCTGGGATACTTTTGGCTATTAGCTTATAATACATTGGCTTTTATTTGCACCTTCAAAATCGACTTTTCAAGAGATACTATATATATCTTTAAGTCTTGTATACTTCAAAACATCTTTTTTATGTGAATGCTGCCCTTGTTTATAACATGTACAAGTACTTAATATTTTTTTCCCTGAATGTTCCTTAGATATTGATCTACTCTTTTCAATACTTTAATGTTGTGCTAGTGCAGGCCGGGTTCAAAACAATAATTGTATTTTCTATGTTTGGTACAAATACCAGGTTAGGTCTTATTGTCAGGGCTCTGTATTCCATTTTTCTTGTAAGAAATACACTCTTCATCCACATAGTGAAGACTTGCAAACAGCTCCTTCTCTGCTTTCTAGTCTCTTTGTTCGAGTTGCTGTGTCAGGGATATCTCCCATTGATTCTTTATATTTGCTGCTTCTCCTTCTAGTATGTTTTAATTCTGGAAAAATTGTGCTAAGAGTTATTTTCTTAATCGTATTTGTTTCTAAGTAATTCTATAGGTATTATATTTGCTGTGGATACAACAGGAATATACCATGGTAATGCCTTGTTACCTTGAAAGGGATCTTAGAAACTACATAGACACAATGCTCATTTTATAAATCATACCAGGAGTTCAGGGTGAAGAAGTTATTTATGTGTCGTCTCACAGTCTTACCTTCGACCTCGGTTCTGAGTGCAAAGACAGAAATCCAGAAGTCAGTCAATGAGCTTAGTCCTTTATCTCTCCCTCTCTTTGTTCCTTGCCTTGCATCGGCAATATTTAGTATATTTTTAGTGAATTAAGAAGCATGGCATCACGATGACCACTCCAAATATATTACATTGTGTGCAAAAGAACCAAGCGTATGATTTGTAATAGCCACACCAAATTCTATTCTCTCAAACCCATTTCACATAATCCAGTTTATCCTGAGTAAACATGTTCAAGAAGTTCCCAAAAATCATTATCCTTCACAATGGAAAATATGATCTCAATGACATCAAAAAGGTAGGAAACTCGAATGACTCAGGCTGAAGCCACCATTCCTCCTTCCTATTTTAAATAATTGGCTCTCAATTCTCTTGCTGGCATTTGTTAACAAGACAAAAAAAAAAAATGCAGAAAGACATTGTTTGAAAAAGAATGCTGTTTCTTATTGGAGAATTTTAGCTGTGTATGTATCAACGTCTCATCAGAAGGAAATTAGTCATATAAGATTCCATTAGAGAGATTCCTCATTTTTTAAACATTTTAATTGGAGCTCAGACTGGGATCTCTTTTTCATTCATCAGTTTATGGACCCAAACAACTTGGCCCATGAAATAGTTATCCTGAAGTTACGTCTTCTTTTTGTGTTCTTCAGGCAATATTCATTGGCTCACTTTAGTGGCCATCCTGGATAAATCCACAAGAAAGGAAATAAAATACAGATAATGCAATCCTTCCCTCCCTCCTTCTTTCCATAGGTAAGTAGGTAGGTAGGTAGGTAGGTAGGTAGGTAGAGAGAGAAAGAGAGGGGGGGCGGGGCTGATGAGGGCTGTCTGGAAAAAATCCAGCCACAAATGCCTTTATTTTTCATACTACATGGCTGGATGCTTTCAGATAACCTTCATATATCTCCAAACATATTTAAAAGCAATAGAAAATTACCCTAGGGATCATCAAAAGTAAAAATAATTATACCTATTATGAACTGAGCTATGTCATACAAAATTATTTGAAGAATTATTAATAATTACTGTTACTAGAGTACATGGTTTATAAAACTGATGTTGCTAGGAAAGCACCTAAACTTGCCTTTTTTTGCTTTCTTTTACTTTAAAAAACAAGGAGTGGCTTAGATATTTAGCTTTTCCTCAAATACGTTCCTCTTATAAAAATGTTCCCTCATAACATGGCTTCATTTTCTTTGCTGGAGAAAATACTGTTTTACTGAAGAAGATAATTTGATTCTTATGATTGCTGGAAAATAAATTTGAATTATATGTGAAACTATTTTGGACTATTTCAAAAATATTAATATTTTAATATCACTCTGAGCTTCTTATTTAAATGCTTGTGATTTACGGAACAAGCATCTAGTCAAATATGTTTCAAGAACATTATTTCTCAATTCTCCCAAACACTGTATATCAAAATTTCCTTTGCACTCATGTATTTACCACACTCCGGGTGATCAGCTTTTTCACAACAAAACATTGCTGTTGCCAAGAATTTGGATTAATGACTGTGTTTACCTTTATACTAATGGAAAATATTCATGCAAAATTTTAAGCTTGGAAGTCTGACTAATGCTGCAGAACTGGTTGAACTTTGCTTAATTCACACAGTATGTCTGAAAACAATGAATAGCAGCTCTGACTTTTCTTCTTTACCATCAGTGTTAGTAAACATACTTTGTGCTAGCATGACTTCTTATAGCCTACCTTGAGACCTTAATTTTATGTTTTATTGAGTACACATGCAAAATGAGATTTCTTTAGATGCGATCACAATTTGAGCCTATGAAGAAGGCTGAGTTCTCAGTAATGTGAGCATGGGGAGAGAAGGAGGGAAGGGATGTTAGATTTGCATAGTGTCTGAAAATGAAAGTACCCCCCACCCCCTGCCCCATACTTAGATTGCTTCCAGGCAGGCTTTTCTGACAGTGAGCAGTGTCCAAAGAGATGAAAGTTCAGACCTGGTCTAGGCAGAATTCGGTCCATGAAAGAAGGACTTAATAGTCAATCATAGTTGGTTTTCAGATTGGAAAAAACTTGAATCCATGGTGACTTTTTTAAGAAGGACCCCGTCAGCCCCTGGAGATCTGGAACTTGACTCCATTTCTGGGGATGATGGTTTTATTTCAGGTTAGATAGTTTTAGGAGAGAGCTTATTCCTATCATATCATTGAAGAATCAGGTAGAAATTTTTAAGAAAAAAATAAAGTCATACAGATGTATCTACCATCTTTGTGAGGCGAGGAAAGAGAGGAAATTAGAGGAAGAGAATGTCTGGGGACACTTGGAGAGCTAAATGGGAGTCACAATAGGAAACTAGAACTTGCCCAAGATGTTAGTTTTGGGGAAGAAAGACTAATCCTAGGCCATATCCTCTAGTTGAACAGTGGCTGCTAATTTCCTTTTGTCTTACTCAGAATTGACTCAGAAACTAAGACTAATAAGGTAAGGGTTGATTTGAACATGTCTAACTATGATGAACCCAGGAAGTCAAAGGGAAAAAAAATCAATAAAAATATCCCATTTATTTCATTAGAAATAGGAACATAATATAAAAAACAGGTCAATCTATTTTATAGACAACACTTATATGGGTTTGGTAGGTTTTAATAAATTGTGAGATAATTTTCTAATATTTGAATTTATACTCTGCTATAAAAAATAGATTTCATGGGAAAGAAAGCTTTGCTATAATGTTACCAGATCTTTTTTTAGTATCTTCAAGTCTTCAAGTACCACTAACTTTTTGTGTGTGTTTGCCATCACTAAGCACAATTTTTCTTAGCACTGCATATTCAACATCATGAACTGATCCAGAGAAAGGCCTCAAGAAGATGTGTTGAATTAGCAATATCCCATTATATGCTTGGAGTGACTTAGAGTAATGGGATATCTCGACATTGGTCAAACGCAAGGTGCATGTTAAACGTTATGGTTGCAGTACTCCCTTGCACATGTGTAGGTATCCACTTGTGCTAGCTTTCATGCCTTTAGTGTAGTGCTTACAATTTATTTCTTTATCTCTATAAAGTATTTCTCAGCACTTTAGAAATTTGTGTTTTGCTCTTAAGCTTTTTTTCTTACACACTTACATGCTTTACAGCCTAAATAAATTTAAAACAAAGTGAATTTTGAAACATAATTATTTCCTGTTTTCTATATTCATTGCTCTTCGTCTCAAATAAATGGACAAGTGGACCCAGCAATTCCACTTTTGGGTGTTTAACTGAAGAAAGCAAAATCATTAATTTGATATGATACATGCACCCCTATGTTCACAGCCGCATTGTTTACAATAGCCAAGCTATGGAAGGAACTTAGTTGTTCATCAATAGACGAATGAATAAAGTAGATGTGGTTCATATCCACAATGAACTATTACTCAGCCATAAAAAAAAGAATAATATCTTTCCATTTGTGACAACATGGGTGAAACAGAGGATATTATGTTAAGTGAAATAGGTCAAACAGGGAAAGACGAATATTGTATGATTTTACTTATATGTAGAAACTAAAAAACACATAAACAAACAAAAGAGAAATAAACTCATATATACGGAGAACAAATTGATGGTTGCCAGAGTGATGCCAGGGGAGAGGGGATGGGTAGACAAGGGGACAAGAATTAGGAAGTACACACTTCCAATTATAAAATCAGTCATGGGGATGCAATGTTCAATTCAACACAGGGAATATCATCAATAATATTGTAATAACTAGACAGTGACTGATCGTTATTAAGACATTGTAATGATCACTTTATAACATATATAAATGTTGAATCACAATGTTGTACATTTGAAACTAGTAAAATATAATGTCAACTATAAGCAAAAGTTAATTTTAAAAAAATAGATAATAGATGCCAACTGTAAGTAAAAGTCAATTTAAAAAAAATAGGTAATAGAAATTACCTTCTTTTCACTTTGGAAATAAATTATTTTCCTCATCTCAAAAAGTAGAGTAACTAGTCTTATATTAAATAAGCTTTGTGCTGGGAAACATGCTAGATTCTTGGAACTCCACAAATATTTAAGACCCAGTTTCTTCATTCAAGGAACTTGCAGTCCATCAGGGAAGACAGAGTTTTAAAAAACAAACAACATAATCAGATAAGGACTAGAATAGAGGGTTTAAAAAAGTTAATAAAGAACTAATTCTGTCACCCAATGTTTGATACCTATTAATTTTCATTCTGTGATTCAGCCATCTGTGACCAAAGGCAGTTAGTCAGTAACAATAAAATACAAAAGAAAAAATGGGGTTTCTATGAACAATACATACTTGATTTGCTTTGGCAAGTTCTGGATAAGTTATGTATTTTTAAATAAAAGCTGTTAACTTGCCGCATTCCTTATTTCTTTAAGAAATCGGTTCATTTCATACATTATGTACTCACAAATGTCTAATCACTATGTGGGACACCAGAAACTAATATAATACTGTATGTTAACTCTCATTGAAATTTTATTTAAAAAAGGAAATCAGTAAAAATGGGCATCACACCTGATAAATCCATATGATGCTAAGCTCCCATCCAATTATTTGCACAACGTGCGAGAAGTCATTACAGATAAAGGTATTGAAGTTCTCATTTAGGTGACTTTCATAAATGTACACTACACACTTTGTTAAGAGAAGCAGTAACCACCCACTCTTCCTGCTTCAGGAGAGTTTCACTCCACTGCCCAGGTATAAAAATATTGAAAAAACACCTCTGGGTCTTTCCTTCACTACTTTCTTGTGATACCACATAAAAATCAGTCACTAGTCTAGCTGGTGGAATTAGTAAGAGATACTGAGATTGTATAACTCATCTCCCCCACTCTCATTTTCTCTGAGTCTCTTCCTTAAGGAACTTAAGATCTCTATGTTCCTTTTGTCTGTGCAAGAAGCAACACAGCATTATGTAATGCTGTAGTTGTATGATTTCATTGCTTGAGATAAATTTATGGTGTATGTTATAGGTAGAAGTTAAGGGGTGTTAAGTCAGGAGAATGTGGGGGAAACTCGAAGAACATTCTCGAATTTCAGATACCACTTCAAAATGGTCTTGCGCTACTCAAATGACAACCATACTTCCACTTTGTTCTTTGATTGTCCTCCCTGTTGCACAGTGCCACTAGCATTCATTTGATTAATGCCATCTTTTGAATGAACATCATAACACATTGTTACTGGAATTCAATTTAACCTTGAAAAGTAATACATAGATAATAGCTCTTTAAATGTGTATACATTTTTTGTCACCCCTGGTATAAGTGAAATCATATGGTTCTTGACTTTTTTCTGTCTGAATTACTTCGTGGCGACCGGTAAGGGAGGGGAGGAGGGTGGGGAACATCATATGTGGTGATGGGAGGAGAATTGAGTCTAGGTGGTGAGCACACAATGCAACACATAGACTTGTACACCTAGAACATATATAATTTTAAAAAATTGTTTGTTAAATTTATTGGGGTGACATCAAATTACTGTGTAATTTGATGGCATACCAAAAATAGAGACATTTTGAAGTTCATGACTTATGAGGTAAATTTGAAAAATGAGTAGGAATTATACATGATACTCAGTTGTATGGAGTGGTGGTGTAGCATATTCCAGATTAGGTAGACATCATGTGCTAGAAAGCAAAGTGGCTGTTCAAAAATGTTTAAAAATAAAAACAAGCCTAATTAGTGGCAGTGGAGAATACATAAAGGGGTCAAATTCTGGAGGCCCTTGAAGCCAGATGAAAAATAATACATAATCCAGTAAACAGAGACTGTTAACAGGTTTTTTGGACCAGGAAAGACCTAATATTCTGTACTTTAAGAAAATAAATATAGAGGCAATACATATGGAGTGGATGGATGGGGAAAGACAATTTCATGAGAAGGAAATAAACAGTATTTGCACAACTCTGTGAATGTACTAAATACCACTGACTAGTATTATTTTATTTTTTATTGTTAAACTTATTGGGGTGACATTGGCTAGCAAAAATTACATAGGTTCCAGGTGTACAATTCTACAGTGCATCATCTATGTGTTGCATTGTGTGTTTAGCACCCAGAGTCAGTTCTCCTTCCATCACCTTATATTTGACCCTCCCTCCTCTCCCACTCCCTCCTTCCTTGCCCTCAGATAACCACTAAACTATTGACTGTGTCCATGACTTTATTTCTTTGTTGCTTTTAGTTTTATATTTCACATGTGAGTGAAGTCATGTGGTTCTTGGTTTTTACTGTCTGGTTTATTTCGCTTAGCACGATGCTCTCAAGGTCCATTCCTTTTGTTGTAAATGGTGGTATTTCATCTTTCCTTATAGCTGAGTAATATCCCATTGCGTGTATGCACCACAGCTTCTTTATCCAGTCATCTGTGGAAGGGCACTTTAGTTGCTCCCATGTCTTGGCCACTGTGAATAGTGCTGCAATGAATATAGGGGTACATCATTTTTTGCAGACTAAGATTTTCAAATTTAGGGAGGGAGATCCCCAGAAGGGGGATTGCTGGGTCATATGGTGACTCCATTCCTGATTTTCTGAGGAACCCCCACACTGTCTTCCATAGCAGTTGAACCAGTTTGCACTCCCACCAGCAGTGTGTGAGAGTTCCTTTTACTCCACAGCCTCTCCAGCACTTGTTATTCCTTGTCTTGTTGGTAATAGCCATTCTAACAGGTGTGAGGTGGTATCTCATTGTGGTTTTGACTTGCATTTCCCTGATAGCTAATGAGGATGAGCATTTTTCCATGTGTCCGTTGGCCATTTGTATTTCTTCGTGGGAGAAGTGTCTGTTAGGTCCTCTGCCCACTGTTTAATTGGATTGTTTGTTTTGTTTTTTTTTGTTGAGTCATGCTAGTTCTTTATATATTTTAGATATTAATTCCTTATCAGATGTGTTGTTTGAGAATGTTTTCTCACATTTGGTTGGCTATCCTTTTGGTTTGTTGATGGTTTCTTTTGCTGTGCAGAAGCTTTTTAGTTTGATGTAGTTCCATTCATTTATTTTTGCTTTTACTTCCCTTGCCTTTGAGGTCAGGTTCATGAAGTCCTCTCTGACCCCGAGGTCTGTAAGTTTAGTTCCAATATTCTATACAGTTTATTGTTTTGGATCTAATGTGGAGGTCTTTAACCCATTTTCAATTAATTTTTGTATATGGTGTCAGTTCACAGCTCAGATTCATTCTTTTGCATATGGTTTTCCAATTTTTCTAGCACTGTCTACTGCAGAGGCTTTCTTTTAAAAGAGTGAATTTTATGGTATGTGAATTGTGTATCCCCAAAGCTGTTATTTAAAGCAGAACAGTTAGGGGGTGATCGACTATAGAGTGGAAAGAGGACTTGAACTGGGGGAGTGGTGGTGACAATGGAAAGTGGAGATACATACAATAACATCTAACATTGTGAAATGTCTCGAAAGCATTGTCACATCTAATGTCTTCTCCTATCCCCATATTCACCCACTCTTTAACTCACTGTAGTTTTCTTCCATCATGCCACTGGAACTCCTCTTGTTTAAGTTAGCATTTATGAAAGATAATTATTCACTGGTCTCTTCTCTGTTGCAAAATGTAAAACTTTCCTTCGCATTTGACGTAGCTGAATAGCTACTACTACTTGAAGCTCCATCAGTGGCCTGAAGATAATCTCTCCTGGGTTTGTCACTAATTTTTTAGCCATTCTTTATCAGATTCTATATTAATCATGATTCTCTCAAAAAGCAGAATGGAATGTGAGTGTATATTACAGAGAGGGAGGGTGTGGGAGGGAGAGAAAGGGAGAGAGAGATTAATCGATTGATTGATTTAAGGAATTGACTCACACAGCTGTGGAGGCTGGCGAGTTTGACCTCTACAGGGCAGGCCGGCAGCTGGAGACCCAAGAAAAAGTTGATGTTCTGCTTGAGTTTGAAGGCACTTTGAGGCAGAATTCAATCTGTTTCCTCTTTAGTAAAAGCCTACTAATTTAAATGTTAATCTTATCTAAAATCATATATCCTCACAGAGCTATCTATTTTGGTATTTGACCAAGTATCTGAATATCATGGCCTAGCCAACTTGACACACAAAATTAATCATCACAGACTTCCTCAGTAAATACTCTTGTGCCTACCCATCAAAGCTAAGCCTCCTCTAATTTTTAGTCCTTGGCTCTCTGTGTTACTTAAGTATTATTTACTTTTAATTCATAAATAACATATATTGACCATGTTTATTTAGCAACAACTTGTATATTCACATATCTTCTATAATAAAATTGATTTATGTGTTATCTTCATTGGAGGGAAAGATGAAGTTAAGATATTGTTAATGTGGTTATAGAAAGATAAAGGAAGGGATTCAAGCACAAAATCACAGCCAAGTTTGGAGGAGAGGACGATAAAAGTCCTAACAGGCAAGAAGAAGACAATAAAGGTGAAAGGGTCAGGTGGTAAGATCGAGAAGCCCAGCTGACTGTTGTTCCTGGGGATACTCTCACTAGTAAGGACTGAATCAGAAGCCCTGCAGGAGGTGAGACAGAGACCGGTAATGGGCTTTGGTGACTGAGGTAACTGAGGATCTTACTGGATGGAGGCGTGGGTTCATTACAGTAGAGATGGGGGCAGGGAATGGCTTCAAAATGAAAACAAAACAAAAGAGAAAACTGTAGTAACAGTCACAAGAGGGAAAACCAGTCCAAATCATAACAGTTGGAGGATATAGAAGTCTTTAAGCCATCTGCTTATAAGGTATAAAAATTTGAGCAAACACTGAATGGGTCTTCCTCGGTTTCTTCATCAGTAAAATGATACACACACACATACTATGTATACAAACTACACATATATAATTGAAATAAGAATTTAATATATACAGATAGATATATAGTTATATACTATATATAGTATGTACATATGAGAAATATATGCATATATAAAAGGATTGTAGTAAATAACTAGAAAATAGGTTCTCTTAATTGCCTAACACTTAGTGAGAAAGGCCTTGGCCATGGGCCGTTTGGAGCATTGGGATTTCCTACACAGCCACCTCCTCCCCAGAAACACAAGTGCATTTCTTTCACACTGTCCCTGTCCTCTCTGTCGCTAAAGCTGAAAACTAGTTGAATGTTTTTCTAGTCATAGAAATGTGTGTCCCGTGAACACCACCTGTGTGTTATGCAGAGCGAAGGCAAGATCGTCTCTTATCCAGGAGGTGGTGTTTGTCTCATTCTGTACCAACCTGCGCTGGTGACTGTTTTTTTCCCAGATCATCGGCTTGAGGATACACAGGGTGGCCCAGAAGGAGGTATACAGTATAGTTTTTATTTTCTTGTGTGTCAGTGTGCATGTGTACTCATGTAATCTGTTGTGATGAATTTCATGGATGCCACTATTTGGGGGCCACCCTGCATAGTAAGGGTTGTATTGACTGAACATCGTCCAACAGGATTTCTCAGTCTGGAAACCATTGACATTTTGGGTTGGGGAATACTTTCTTGGGGAGGGGAGGCTGGCTTGTGCATTGTAGGAGGTTTAGGAGTATCCTTGTTTTATGTGACAACCTATAATGTCTTAGACATTGTCAAATGCCCCTGGGTCTAAGTGTAAAATCTCTTCTCTTAGTTCAAAATCACTGTCCTGCAACCATCCAAATGCAGTGCAAAACTGTTCATTATGTGGCCTAAGTTTATAGCTGCTTACGTGCATGTATGATGTGAGTAATAAGGATTTGGCCTTTGGTTCATTCAAAATATAGCTGTGTCTTTCCCATTGACGGGCCTGGCTAATTACTAAGATCATTAATCTATAGCTAGTGCAGGGGATCGTGGTACTGGATTTATTTTAATAAAACATTTTATTAGCAAGAACAAATTGAGATTTTTGGATGGTGTGAATAAATCTCTTATGTCTCAATTAACGGCACTCCGTAAGTAATCCTTGAGTAGTATTCCCAGAATCGTTTATATTGCCATCTAATGGTAACTGCCAGAATTACAGGAAACTCTTTTAAGGGAACGCCTGACTATGGACTGTAGGACCAAACATGCTGGTGTGTTTATTGATGGTAAATATCACACTCTGTAATAGAAAGACTGGAGGTGCTGGAAGTCCTTAGAAGACGTAGCGAAGGATGCCCAACAGTTTCCTAACTCCTCTGGCTCAGTGTCACCCCTGGATTAAGCCCGTGCCCACACATATCAGCTGCTCTGTACCTCCCAGAACTCTTCAGAGATTTTTCTAAAACTGTTTTTAACAAAGAAGCCTCTAATCCAAGAGAATCTCAGCTCCCTAACTCTAAATACCTTCTTTTAGGAGCCTTGAATTTTAAAGTCTAGATTCTTGAAGAGGTTGGATATTAATTCTTTAAAAATAATTAAAACTCATCAAAAATTAAAAATAAGATTACAAAAAAATCAATTTATATTATTCAAAACCTGTCGTTTAGTATAGATTTCAAATCCAATTGGTGCTGAAACGGGAGAATTGCCTTCTGTCTTTCCTAGCAGGGGGGCCGGCGGTTCTTTAGGAGGAGACCCACGTGCCCTCCCGGGGGCTCCTTCCGATCTGCTCTCCGTTCGTTCTGTTTCCGTGATCGCTGCCTTGACTCCCCAAACCTTCAATGCTCAAGCCCCCTGCTCTGCGCGGTTTCCTGGACCCACCGTGCTCTTCCTGCCTCAGTGCCTTCCCAGTTTATTTCTTGTCTCTTCATGGAACTAGCTCCTGACACCACCTCGTGACTCAGTGCCAATGTAGGTTACTCCACCAGTCCCCTCTTGTTTCAGTTAAACTCTAGACCCAGCACGTTCCCACAGGGGTCAGCCCCGAGGCTGTGTCCGGCAGGCCTCCCACAAGAGGGGGGGCATCCATGACCGAGGAGCCCACTGCTGTGCTCTGGAATCCACGGCGGCATTGGTGCCACGGCCGCATCTCTCACGGGCCACCCGGGCTAACACTGCGTGTGGCGAGGCTAGGCCAGACCCAGCCTGGCAGACGTAGGGCTCGTCAGGTTCTGACTTTGCCCCAGTGACTCCTCGGCTTTGCTGGACCATCATCCTTAGACTCCACGCCTTCCCGGAAACCTCCACCCACACTTCCTCCCGCCGTCTCCACTCCAGGGCAGACTTGCCCCATGATCTGACTCCTTGTCCACTTCCTCCCTGTGTTTCCGCACACGCATTTTCCCTAAGGAATTCGCTGCACATTTCATCCCGTCGTAGCATCTGCTTCTCAGAGGGTCAGAGTCACAACGTACGCACTGCTGTGCACGTCTCTAGGCAACCATTAGGCTGCATTGTACTTGTACGTCAACTAGGAGGTCCTCCACACGAGCTTGCCATCCTTTTGTCTCTGGGGATTAGGCCTTATTTTTCTCTATCCTCAGTGCAATATTTAGTAAGTATTCAATGCATATTTGTCAAATTAAGGACTAAATCACTTTAATGAGTTTTTAATCCTACAGACAAATATGACTAAATTTATTTTTAAAAAATTGACTTATTGCAAGGCGCTCTGGTTGCTATAGGATACAGAAAGCTATTAAAATAGTTCCTCATTTCCCAGCTTATAATTTTAGACCCAGAGATGGAAAACTGTAAATGCATTATGCTCTGATAAAGACTCTGTGTGTGTGTGTGTGTGTGTGTGTGTGTGTGTGTGTGATAGAAGTGCTCTTAGAGGCTCAGGGGAAAAGGCAGTTCATTGTAGGTTGGGAATATGGTATAGGTTTCATCAACAATGGTATTTCACTTGACAGTGTACACATTGTGTGCCCAGGTAAAGAAACAATAGGCAAGGACAAAGACAAGAATAAAATCTTAAAGACGGGAGTGTGCACAGAGTCCTCGGCCATGAGCATCGTGTTGAGTAACGGCATTAATATAAGGGGATAAAACTGTGGATAACTTTCAATGCCAGGCACAGGTGTCGTTTATTTATGTTTACATTGATCTCCCCCTCATTTTCTGTGCAGCTTTCTTGCTTATCCAAGACCATTAAGCATGCTTCTACCTCAGAACCTTTTTACTTGGGTAGCTTTCAGTATCATAAATTTTCTCCTTTTACTGATTTTATTCAAGTGTCACTTTCTCAGTGTCTCCTTCTCTGGCCATTCTACCTAAAGATTCAACCCCATTTCAGTGTTTCCTCTCATCTTCTACTAGCCTCCTCACTAACATGCTACAATATGACTTATATAATATTTTTAATCTGTCCCTTCATATCATCTCTTTTTATCTCTTAAAATGTAAGATCAATAAAATAGAACTTGGTCTCTTTTGTTCACAATTACATTTTTACCATCTGTAGTATTACAGCTAGTGCACACTAGGCATTCAAGAGATAGTTTCTGAATGAGTGGAAATGAAGTCCTCACCAAGGATTTCTATGGGAATGGTGGGAATGTTATGTACAGTACCGTGAAGCACAAGTGATAATGTGAGGCGGGGAGAACAGTAGGCAAATACTGCAAGCTGACAAAGGCAAAACTTAATGTAACAGTGGTCACGTTTGTAGAAACAGTGGGTCTCCAAGTAGGACCTCTGACCCAGCAACATCATTGTCATCACCTGGGAATTTGCTGCAAGTACAAATGCCCTGGCTGTACCTGACCTACCAGGTCAGAAACTGTGGGAAGGGGATCTAGGAGCCAACGTTTTGACAAGTTCTCCAGGGAATTTTGAGAACACTGAGGTTTGGGAACTGCGGACACAAAGGAAAGGACTAATGTAGGCAGCGGGGTGCTGGTGGTAGACACAATGAAAAGTACTGTTGCAGGTTGTTTGAATTTGGGGGAGCCTTGCCGTATAAAAAAGTGGTAGTTCCATTGAAAGAAGTAAGGAAATCTGAAAAAATGTGTTTAGTGCTGTACACATATTTCCAATGAAATTCATTTTGAAAACCAAGGTGACAATGGGACAGATTAGAGTATTTGGATATTTTGGGAACTTCCTGTCATCAGTTTCCCAAAATTTAGTTTTAAAAAAATACCTGCAGCCTATTAATAGCCTTTATTATGGCTCCATGAACTTCATAAATTGTTTGGTATATATTAGATGTTAATTTTTTAGATGGTAGAGATGAACCATGAAGAATGTCTAAACTGAGACATCTAGTACAATATCTAAGTGATGCCATTTCCTATGGCAAGATTTTACCAAGAAGGAGGGAACTGGAATGTACTCAACACATATTAAAGGCAAAAAGAAACGAATAGAAAAACTTGTTGCATTTTTCCTTATGGACTGAAGCTAGGGGAAAACAAAACAAAACAAAACAATGAAAATCCCACTGGTATTTTTTTTTCAAGTTTGAAGACATTGTTGTCAAAAATGCTTCTAGAAATTTTGGCATTCCACAGGTTCAAGATTGTTTGGCATTACTTCTGGGAAAATCAGCCAAAAACAAACTAACCAAAAAAAGGCCTTTCTGTACTCTGAGTTTAATCAGTACTTCCTCTCTGATTGTTCTAAACTTAATCAATACTTCAAACCTCAAACCTCAGTAAAACCGTGTTTCCTTATCTTGACTCACAGCTTCTATAGAGGCACACAATAACTATTATTTTAGGAAACAGTTTTTCTAAATACTCATGCTGCTAAATTGCTGTGGAAATAATTTAATCCAAAGGGTAGTTGCGCTGAGAAAAGGCAGAGTGCTTGGCTGGCTCTTATTCAAAAGCCTCGTGTAGTAGTGGCTTCCTTTCATTCCATTGTAGTCTCGGGCTCCTCACATACTTTAATGGATACTGCAAGTAAAATAAATACAGCTTTATGTGATGAGTGCCTGCTTGGAATTTTCAAATGAAAAGAACAAAAAAGCATCCTAGTTTTCATTTCCACATCCACGATCTAAAAAATGATAGAGAATGAAATGATTGAACATGACTGTTTCTTTATTGCAACACTGAGCCATTATTGTTTTTTGGAATATTAGCTTTTCTTTCTCATAATGAGTTTTCACACTAAATGAAACAGAAGCATTTCAGTTCAATTTCATTGATTTATTTAACGTGACTTGTGTACTCCTGGAAAAGTGCACTCTCAGATTCTGATTCCCTGGATCGTGCTGTACTTAGAGGACCAAGGATTCTGAGAAGAAAGTTTTGCTTTCTATAGCTAACTAAGCCTTCTCCAAGAAAATTTCAGTCATGTTTTTTTCAGTACTTACAGAACTAAACACAGAAACAAGTTCTACAAATTTGCAGCTCTTAATATACCAGGTTATGGGAGAAAAAAGTCAGATCATCATGTCTCTGCTCAAATGTATGGGCAATGCAGTCACTAAGAGCAAGTTACCTTATCCAAGGACAATCTGCAGTCGTTCTGTTTTCTTATATCATTTTGAATCTCAGGCAGAGGACTTAATTATATCTATATTGTTTCAGTAATGAGAAAGGAGATTTGAGAACAGAACAGATAAAAAGCTTCTCAGAGATATCATCAGCCCTGGTTGCTAAGAGACAGTTTTTCTTAAGCTGCCAATTGAAGTGAAGTCTTGGCCACTTATAATCGTTACAACTGTTAACAATTTAAAACAAACACAGAATTCTGACACATGAATGAAAAGTGTCCCAATGATTCAAACAGGACTCAACATAAAAATAAATTTGCCGTTGTTGGACATGAAGAATTAAAATATTAAAAATGTTTTAATTTTTGCCTGTTTACTTTTTCTGTGTCTGTTATCTAATAATCCTTAACCTTTTTTGAGTGCTTCCTCAGTGCAGCATGCCAAGGACTTAATGTTAAAAAATTTACCTACTATACAAAATTACCTAATGATTTAGGTACTATTAAGGTGGTCATTTTATGAACTAATTTTTGCCTAAGAGCACATACAGAAGGCTTGCTTCTGTATTACATACAGAAGGCTTGATTCAGGTGGAGGTGGTCTAGTTTCAGAATTCAACTCTTAATTACTTCATTATATTGATCAGCCTTATAAAGATATACAGAAATTTATAAATACACTTTTTGAATATGGTAAAACGATATTATTAAATAAAAGTGTTCAATTACAAGAGAGTTACTAAAGAGTACAAATGTTATTTTACCTTTATAGTATACATTTTTAATTATAGCAATAATAAATTAATCTATGTTTCCTGTGAAATTATAACAACATAATGAAAAAGCCTTCTTTAATCCTGTTTCCCTCTATAATGCTGCATGTTACTCAGGGTGAACATGTTTGTTTGTTTATTTATTTATTTATTTATTTATTTATTTATTTTCCTTATTTATAAATTTTAATGGTAATTTTTATTCCAAAAAACATTCTTAACATCTTTGTTGAGATACAATTCACTTGCTATACAGTTCAACCAGTGAAAGTGCACAATTCAATATTGTCCAGTTTAGTTACAAAGTTATACAACCATTACCACAGTCTAATTTTAGGACAATTTTTCTCACTTAAAAAAAATCCTATACCCACTGGCTATCAACACCCAACCCCTCTATTACTCCCCTCAGCAAGCACTAATCTACTTTGTGTTTCTATAGATTTGCCTTTTCTGGATATTTCATATAAATGTAATCACATAATCTTGTGGTTGACTTCATGCACTTAGCATAATATTTTTAAGGTAGGGTGAACATCTTTAGGGTAAAGACATTACCTACTCAAAGGTCTTGTTCGCAGTGATTCTGGAGGTAACCTGGACAATTCAGGAATGAACCTGCACTGGACTGTACTAGCCCGGTTATTTCCTGGGTTGATAGCGTGTCATGTCTTGCAGTGCACTGTGTGCACAAGAGCACATCATCACCTATTCTTGGCCGATCTGAGATGGTCTCTCTAGACATTTACATTAGACTAAGTACCTGGCTTGGAGGGTAAGATTTATGCTTCTAGAAGATCTGGAGTTAATCTGCATCATTCAGACATTGTTATTTGAACTTGTTCATTTGCTGGGGAAGCATTGCTACAAGCAGTTATTGACTATGCTGATGTCCTAAGTAATAGGATTTGCTAATATATTCTCTTACTTTGTAGCTTGACATTTGCTGTCTAAACATGCAAGAAAAGACTGATAGATCATCATTAAATTTAAAAAGTTTCTATCAAAAGGAATGTGTAAACAATTCTCACAAATAAACAATCTCCTTCACAAAAGTGACATTCATCAACCTTAATACTACAATAAAATTAGAAAGAAACCTCAAAAATATAGAAAGAATTAATTCATGTAATTGATAATTTAAAAAATCTAGATTGTTCTGTGGTTTTTGAAAAAAATCGTAACTATTCAGAAGTGAATTTTAATGACAGAAACATCTGTTAAAAGCCTGAAGAATTTGGTCAAAGAGCTAATCAGACAGATATATGGAGTTCTAAATGTACTTAATAAAAATAAAATTGGAGAAAAATACTATATTTTAAACATAAGTAACTGAAAAACTACAATAAAAATATTAACACACCTGAGAATGTTGGTGGAAAAAGAAAATTCTATTTGGCAAAATATATTAAAAGAGCTGCAAATACATAAGGTCATGTCAAGAAAAGCAGAAAAAGTCAGCATCCATTATTTTTAAAAATGCTTGGAAACTAAACAGCTCATTTCTAAATAATCTATGGGTCAAAAAAGAAGTCTCAGTGGAAATAAAATTAATTAAGGAAAAATAAAATAGATGATATGAAAATTTGTGTGACACAACTGTACTGAGAAGGAAATTTATAGAACTAAATGCATACATTAGAAAAGAGAAAAATTCTCAAATCAATAATCTCAACTCCCACCACAAAAGCCTAGAAAAGGAAGTAAAAAATGAAGAAAATAATAAAAGTAAGAGCAGATATCAGTGAAATGGAAAAGCAATAGACAATATAAAATCATTGAAACAAATAGCTGGTACTTTGAAAAGTTCCATGAAATTGGCAAACTTTTATCAACATTGATAAAGAAAAATAGGTAGAAGACACAAATTACTAACATGAGTAACTAAACAGAGAATATCAGTACATGCCCTACAGAGATCAGAAGAATAATAAGGCATTATTATGAATAACACTACCCATATAAATTTTACAATATACGGGGTCCAACAGAACCAATGCCTGAACTTGAGTTATGATTTTTATTACAAAATTATAACCATATATGCTTATGATTTTATAAGAAGAGATTTGGTATAGATTACCAGCTCATAAATAAGGGGCTCTATTTGTGTAACCATAAACTTCTATGGCTGTGATTTTGAAATAAAATCATACTTCATGTCGGGCGTTACTTCTGTCAGACCCTGTTGCTGAAATGAGCCCAAGTACCCTGACTCACTTAACTGAAAAAGATAACTTGAATAGCCCTATAACAGATAAGGTCATCGAATATGTAATTTTAAATTTCTAAAGAAAGAAGAAAGGAAGGAAGGAAAGAAGGAAGGAAGGAAGGAAGGAAGGAAGGAAGGAAAGGAAGAACAGAAGGAAAGAAGCAAGGGTGGAAGGAGACTGAGATGTAAGTCCAACAAAAAATGAGCAGTGCTTTGCTGCTGGAAACTTCATAGGTGAGACCTAGAAAGTCATATTGTGTTAGTGGAAGGAAGACTTAACATAATAAAGATGTCAGTTCTCCCCACATTAATACACAGGCTTAGCATGATGTCTGTAAAAATCCCAGGAAGTTTTTTTGGGGGGTAGACATAGGAAAGATTATTATAAATTTTATATGGAGAGACAAAAAGAACAAGAGTAGTTAGATACAATTTTCAAAAAGAAGAATAAAGTTCAAGGAATCCGTCTCCCTGATTTTAAGACCTATCACATAGCGATAGTAATGAAGACTATCTAAAAATTAGCATTGGGATAGACACACAAATCAATAGAACACAATATAGAACCAGAAATGAACCACACAAATACAGCCAACTTATTAAGGGGAAAGGAGCTGAAGCACATCCTTCTCAACAAATGCTGTGGAGCAGTTGGATATCCATAGGCAAAAAATGAACCATAACTTAGGTTTCACACTTTATTTAAAAATTACCTCAAAATAGATTATGCACTTAAATATAAAATCTAAAACTATAAGAATCTGAGAAAAAATACATAGGAGAAACTGGAATTTAGGGCTAGAAAAGTTTTTTAGCTTTTAGACTTGATACCAAAAGTACAATCCATAACAGGAAAAATGGATCATTTAGACTTGATCAAAATTAATAATTTTGTTCTGTTAGAGAGTCTATCAGTCATATGAAGAAAAAGACAAGCTGCAAAGTGAGAAAAATATTTGCAAACCACCTATCCAACAACTAATATATAGAATACGAGTATATAAAATCTCTCAAAACATAACTGTCAACATTTTAAAAAAATTATACTAGAAAATGGACAAAGGACATCATGAGATATTTTGTCAAAGAGAATACATAGATTTAATATTGCAGTCATGCCTCAATTAATAATGGGATATATTCTTTAAAATGTGTTGTTAGGTGATTTTGTCATTGTGTGAATATCATCATATAGTGCACTTACACAAACGTAGATGGTGTTTTTATACAGCTGGCAGTGCAGTAGGTTTGTTTGAACCAGTACCACTGTAAACATGGGAGGAATGCATTGCACGATTAGGGTGGCTACAATGTCCCTAGGTGATAGGACTTTTTTAAGTCCATTATAATCTTATGCTACCACTTTCGGATATGCAGTCCATTGTTGAACGCAATGTCATTATGCCACCCGTGACTGTATATATAAGGTGATACATAGATAAGCACATAAAAATGTATTCAACATAATTGACCATAAGAGAAATGTATATTAAATCATGAGGATTCACTACATGTTTATGACAACTGAAAGGCAAAATTAAAAAAAAAAACCTGTGACAGCACCAAATCTTGGCCAGGATATATAGAAACCTGAAATGTTGCTAGTGGGAACATAAATGATAGAGCTACTCTGAAAACCAGTTTGGCAGCTTCTTAAAAAGTATAACACACAACAAACATATGACCCAGCAATTGCACCCCTAGGCATTTATCCCAGACAATTGAAAATGGATGTTCACACAAAAACGTACACACAAATGTTTAGAGCAGCTTTATTTAAAATGCCTCCAAACAGTACAACCCAGATGTCCTTCAACAAGTGAAAACACTCATACCATGTGACAACCAGGATTAACCTCTAGGGAATTTAGCTGAGTGGAAAAAGCGAACACCAAATAATTGCATACTGTTTGATTGCATTTATGTAACATTATTGACATGACAAATATAATAGAAATGGAGAATAGATTCGTGGTTTCTAGGAATTAAGAGGGGGAAAGGAAGTGGGTGTGGCTATAGTAGAACAGTATGAAGGATCCTTGTGGTGATGTGGATGTTCTGTATCTTGACTATATCCATCCCAACATCCTGATTGTAATATTGTACTATCATTTTTCAAGACGTTTCCACCGAAGGAGAGTGGATTGAAGGTATACAGGATCTCTCTTTATAATTTCTTAGAACTATAATGGACCTTCAACTAATTATATCAAGATAAAAAGTGTAACAAAAATAAAATACAATAATTCTCTCAAAACTGTTAGTGACATTGAGCACTAAGGTTAACCAGTGTAAATGTCTTAGACTATATGAGGGCTGCCCGGAAAGTATCCAGCCGCATAATATGAAAAATAGAAGCATTTATGGCTTGATTTTTTTTCTAGCCAGCCCTCATATGTGGTTATAAAACTGAATAAAACAAATTCTCTATAAGAGCAAGCAATAACAGGAAACAATAGATAATGTAATAATAATTTCGTAATTCTCAGATTTCAGATTTATTACCAGAGCATTCATATTGTAAGGGTGGTGGTAAGGGGAGCATAGAGTGTTTTGAATCTTCTATTGCTAAAACTTGGTGGGAAATTCCTTCTCATAATTCGGAGAATAAGATTTTAGAAAGCAAATAGAGAGGCTTCCAGTCAAGTTGGCCAAGTAGATAAACCCTGTATTGGCTTCCTCCCACAACCACATCAGAATTTCAACTAAACTACGTAACAACCATCATTGAGAATTGCCTCAGGGGGGTCCTATATTTTTGCTTCCCTGGAAGAACAATTATCTTGGACTACACATAAAATACACTAACACTAACAGTAGCTGATGAGCTAAAAAAAGAACAAAACAAGATGATGGACATGAGTTTTAATACTTTAGTCTGATTTGAATAAAAAGCCAACACAGTAAGCTTTTTCCAGTTAAACCAAAGCCTCTTGGTTCCAATTAGAAAATAAAACTAATTTGGGTGGTTCCCTGGCTATGTAGTGGCTAGACTTTGGCTCTCTCAATGCCAAGTCCTGGGTTCATTTCCCAGCCAGGGAACCATCCAAAAAAACAAAACAAAAAAACAAAACTACACTAAACAAAACTAATCTAAATAAAATGTTAGTTAGGAAGAACATGTAAGTTCTAAATGTAAAAAGAATCACTCAAAACTACATAAGGCAAATGTAAACAAAACAAAATGGAATTAGACGATGATTACAATAATTATACTAGGCAAAATATGGGCAAGGAAAAGCATGAAGAAGATTGTGATTATTCTTTCATAATAATAAAGGATAAAAGTCACAACAGAGAAAAAACTGCCAGACACTTTTTCTGTGTAAATAATGTCTTTGATTAATAAACCATAATTAGTAAAAATACAAGAGATAGACAGAAAAATTATAATTCTGGAATATAGTCTATCAGACAAATAGGGAAAAATAAGTTATGATATAAACAGATACTTTTATAAATTTTAATTCAGAAAAATTCGAATATTTCATGACCCTCAAGGGAACGATGTAATATTTGAGCTGATCCAAACGTCTAATCTCCTTAAAAGCGTTACACTTCTGTGAAATAATTAATTGGCATTCTGGTTACACTCTTCAGGTTTTTATGACTGCAAATCAGCTTCCTTAACTGAAATTTACTATGGAAAGTATTTAAAAATCATTTATGAATCTGCTCAGAGGAATACAATTTGCTAAGGTGCATGTCTCATCATTAGGCTATTATGTGACCACAATAGCCTAATGATGAGACATGCTTCTCACTGACCCCTTCTCAATGTCTGTAGAACAAAACATCTTTAATTCAAAGCTTCTAGGAGGTACAAGAAAGATTTATCCCTTACAGAATTTCAGACGTCATTTTTTACCTACATTTCTTTATATGCCATAGTTTATTCAACCAGTTCCTGTATTTTGGGTTGGTTTTAGACTTTTGCATGTATAAGTAATGCTGTATTGATAACCTTGAAAATACATTGTCTTGTATTTTTTCAAGGTATCTTTAGTATAATACTCCTTGAAATTTCTGGAATTTGATAGGTTTTATCAGGAACTGAGAAATATAATTCGGACTAAAACCCAGGTATATTTCTGTGGTTATAAAGACCAATAATATGTGTTATGAATGTGAGATAGATATGCCATTAAAGCATTTACAAAGACAGATACCAAGCTTTGTTGGGTGCAGGTACATTTTTTATATTTCCTCCTGGATATTGTTAGTTATTTTTTACTTGACTATCTCAAAATATACTGTAATAGGTACAATTTTTTATAAAATGTTTTCATATGTCATTGACACAGAGAGTTTGTTTTTAAGCTGAAACCAAGACACAGTTTATTAAAAGGAAAATAAGGTGAAACAAAGAGTTTATTAAAAGGGAAAGTATACTCCGAAGTGGTAGGAGTGGCTCAAGGGCCTCGAATGGTAAAGGGGAGAGTACACTCCTAAGAGGTAGGAACTGGCTCGAGCCAGAAAGTTTTTTGTAGAACTGATTATTATGGATAATTAAATATTGGATTCAAATTATATTTGGTTGAATAATTACCCTTCTCTTGGGGCTTTTGGATAAATAAGCCATTCTTATACCAGGGCTCTTGGGAAAGTATCCAGCCATGTAATATAAAAAATAGAGATATTTATGGCTGGATTTTTTCCAGACAGCCCTCGTTAATAGTCATTTCAAACAAACTGGTAAATTTGGTTTTGTTTTGTATGATGATGTACTAATCACTTTTTATCAGTTACTCAGAAATATACTGTCTTATTATGTGCTAAGTTTAGTGAGACACACTACCTTTCACTTAAAAGTAATATTGGTCATCTTTTTATTCAAAGTAGAAGGGAAAGGCCATTGCCATAGAGTTAAGAATGTTTAAAATACAAATGAACAATTAAAGTGCACTGAACAGAAACTGTTGAATGTTCATTTTAAGGTATACTGTTCTGCTTGGTTGCCAGGAAATAATTTTTGAAACATAATAAATTATAATTAGTTTGTTAACTCGAGGAGCATTAATATGCTCTGCTATGATTTATATAATTACATTAATTAATGTCACACTTATGTAGAACTTTACAAAATACTCAATATAATTATAAAAATGTCTCCTGAAATACCTCCATCCTTCAGAATTGGGGACAAATATTTTGATAATGGAATTTGTGTTTGATAATTGTCAAAGACAAAATTAGAATAAGACTGGGAAGACAAAAAGTCTAAAGACCCTTCCTCTAAATACCACCTGCTTTGAAATAGAAAAAAAAAATCTACATATTTTTATAAGGCCAGCTTCAGAAAATATTATTCCAGGGAAGTGTTGGCAAAGAAACTCTAAATAAATGTTCTTTCCAGACATCTATCAACATCATGAACAAGGTGATCTTCTTGAACTCGAGTGAGATAAAGCCCAATGGGAACTCCTTTCTACTATTGAAGTTTACCACACTTGACCACTATTAATTCCATGCAATTTTTCTTCATAACATTGTAAGACTGTTTGCAAACCAGTGTCCTTCTTCAAAGACACAATATTTTTTTTTGTACTCATTGTATTCTAGATGTCTTGTGCATCTTAGAAAATATAAAAAATGCTTAGATATTTTACTAATAAAAAGCAAGCCAAAAATCATTCAGCGCCTACATACTTGAAGAGCTTGCTTCTCTTTCCCTTTGTGTATTTGGGTCCAGTATTTGGATTAGGTGTCTATTAAGGTCTCTGTAAATCTGGATGGGAATCATTAAATAATGAAACTTAATAATTGAAGGCATATTGCAAAATGATTGTCTATGAGGGTATATTGCATCAAAAAATAAAACACGAGACGTGTGCTCGTCAATATAAATATATTTTGCTAAATTATTTGCATTTCCTGAAGACATTTAGTAAGAACTATTTATTTAAAAAATTAAAAGTTGATTTAATTTGTGGAAGAAAACTATTTATTATTCTCGGTTCTTATTAATGGGATCCAAAACACATGTGTAATACACTAAAATTGAAAAATTGTTAATTAAAATAAATTCAGTGGAAAACAATAGAGACCCTAAAACTATATGGAAGAAAAAAGCCTCAGGTGTAATTGAATAAAAGAAAAGCAAATAATTCATTAATAATGAATCATTTTTGAAAAAACATTCTCATTTATAGGTTATTGAGGACCTCTGTCCATTTATGTCATTGCATTTTAATAATGTTGGTGTGAGTAGTTTTTTAGTATTAACTTTATTATAATAAAATTTTATTATAGTAGCAAAAAATTACTATATTATAACAATTCCTTACCTTTATAGCAAGTTACAGCCAAGGAATACCAAGGCTTGTCAAGTAGCCAACAGAATCAAAGGAAAGGCAAGCAAAGATTTTGCCTAGAATCTTTGGAAAGAGAGTAGCTCTGCTGACACTTTATTTTGTACTTCTAGCTCCTAGAACTATGTGAAAATTTCTGAGGTATTAAGCAGCTCAGTTTTTTGGTAATTTGTTACAGCAGTCCAAGGAAACTAGTACAGAAAGTAGTTCAATATTTGAAAATCAATTAGTGTAATTCATCATATTAACAGCTAAATAATAAAACTCATAGGATTGTCTCAATGTGTACAGAAAAGTCAATTGACAAATTTGTGACTAAGAACTCTCAGCAAACTAGGAAAAGAAGGGTCTGTCTTCATCTAATAGGGAGATCTTTCAAAAAACTATAGGTAACATCATACTTAGTGGTGAGAGACTGAATGCATTATGCTTCCTACCCCCAACCCCAAAATCATGAACAGAGAGAAAATGCTGTCTCTCACCACTTTTACTCATCATAATACTGGAAGTTCTAAGCAACGCAATAGCACAAGAAAAAGAAATAAAAGACATACAGATTAGACATTTTAGACATTAAGTAATAAAACTTTCTGTTTAGAGATGACACGTATCTCCATGTACAAAATCCCAAAGAATCTATTAAAAACTCCCAGAAGTAATAAGCAAATGTAGTAAGGTTACAGGATACAGTTTACTATATAAAAGTCAATTATATTCCTATATACCTATATAGCTATATTCCTATATACCCGCTGAGGGCAGTAGCATAAATGTGGCAAATTACATGTTAATATGTAACTTGTTTTTACTTAATAAAGTATTTCAGGCATAAAAAGTTATGACAACTAATATAATGAACACCCATGTAAATCCTCAACTCAGCTTAAGATACAATATATTACAAGTTCATCTGAATCTCATGGTATATTCCTCCCAAACCCTATATGATCCTTTCTCAAGAGTTTATCACTATTTTAAATTTAGAGTTGCCATTTCTACATTTTTAAATAATCATACATATAAATATTTATCCACAAACAACATATTATATTGTTTCATCTGTCACAAAAACGTATATAAATAACATGCTAAATTTATTCTTCTGCAAATAGATTTTTTTACTCCTGTTATGTTGATGAGTTTTAATGAGATTTATACAGGTAGTTTTTATTCATTTATTTTAAACAGTCTATTAGATTTTATTGTGTTAAGTATACTACAAGTTATATGAAGCCTATCCAGAAAGTATCCAGCCATATAATGTGAAAAATAGAGGCCTTTATGGCTGGAATTTTTCTGGACAGCCCTCGTATATCTATTGTATAAATAAACTTTAAGTTTGTTTCCAGTTTTCCACTATTTAAACAGTGATGCAATGAACAGTGTTTTGCATACCTCATTGGGTTTATAGGTGAGAGTTTTTCTAGAGCAGTAGTTCTCAAAGTGTGGGCCCTGGACCAGCAGCATCAGTATCACTTGGAAACTTTTTAGAAGAGGAAATCTTGAGGCCCTTTCAAGCCTTACTGAGTTAGAAACTCTGGGTGTAGGAGCAGCAATATCTCTTTTATAATAGCATGCCCTCTAGTTGACTGAAGATTGCTGACTCTTGCTTGAGAGAAGTTATTTAGGTGTGAAATTACTGCCTGAAAGAACACACATACTCATTTAATCAAATATATACTTATTGGTACTACATATTTATACTATAATCAGTTATATATAGAGAGCCCCCTCTGCTCCATATCATCTCCAACACCTAGTATTTTCATGTTTTTAAAAACTGCCAATCCAGTGTATGTAAAAAGGCATTCTTTTTCATTTATATTTCTCTAATTATATGTAAAATAGAACATTTTCATACATATGTCTTTCATATATATATGTTTTATACATTAGTTTATTGTTTTCTCTTAAATTATGTGTTCATATTACTTGTCATATATTTTTAAAACTGGGTTTTTTAAAATTGATTTGTGAGATTTCCTTGTAATTTGGATACTAATGTGTATTCTGTAGTTTGTGTTACGTGTGTCTTCTCCTACTGTATTGTCTTTTCTCTTTGTTATGGCATGTTTTGCCATTAAATTGAGTTTCTTACTCTACATTATATCACACACATTCTTCTAAGCCAAACCTATAGACCTAATGCACTTTATGAATATAGGTGTGCTAGAATTTATTGAACTGTTCTCTTATTGGTAGATGTATTGATAAGATCCCAACTGGAACCAGATGACACACTCAATCTGAAGATAACTTATTAAAGGGACTATTTAACAAGGAGTTAAAAAAACACAACTAGGGACACACAAACACCAAGATACCTAATGAGTAAGAGAAGGGAGTAGATGTCTAAATTCGGAAAGAGAGCAGAAGGAAGAGCAATGCTTGCCAGGAGCTGTCTCCGGTTGAGGGACGTAACCCATGGAAATCTAGAAGGGGATGAGTCTGGGGAATGAATACCCTGGACTTATCCTCTGCCTTTCTTTGCCATCACTTATTTTTTTTTAATTGTTGAATTTATTGGGGTGACATTGGGTAGTAAAAATTACATAGGTTCTAGGTGTACAATTCTACAGTCTATCATCTATGTGTTTTGTTATGTGTTCATCACCCAGAGTCAGTTCTCGTTCCATCACCATATATTTGAGACTCTGTCCCTTCTCTCCCACCCCCTCCCCCATACCCTCAGATAACCACTAACTACTAAACTATTGATCATGTCCATGAGTTTTTGTTTCTTTGTTGCTCTCAACTTTGTGTTCTACAAATGAGTGAAATCACATGGCTCTTGGTTTCTTCTGTCTGGCTTATTTCACTTTGCATGATGAACTCAAGGTCCAACCATGTTGTCATAAATGGCCCTGTTTCTTTTCTTACTGCTGAGTAATATTCCACTATACAATATATGTACCACCACTTCTTTATCCACACAGAAAAGTCGGTCTTCCAGAATGCAAATGAATCCCTAATGCAGTTCATATAGATTAAACCTCCCAGGTCACAGAGCAAGAATGGAGAATGACACCAGTGTTCATATGGCCCAATTGCCATCCAGTCGCTATTATTTTGCATTATGTAGTGTTGCAGTAAGCACTCTTGTTCATGGACACAATGTATTGGTACTCACATATTGCATGATTTATCTATAAATTTTGGATTGTGGGGTCAAATTATATTCTTTCTCTCTGTTATTAAAGGGATAATGCCAAGTTTCTTCCATAAGAATTCATACTTCCATAAGCAATGTATGAAAATGTTCTAATTCTTTGTTATATTTTCAGTTTTACTAATCTAAATAAGGACTGTAGGCATCTTGTTTTTTTTTAAATTTGTGGATGATGTTGACCATAATTAATTGACTACTCACGTTTCTTCTCTGTTCACTTTTCATATTTACATTGGATTTTTTTCTTATCATTTGGTAGATGTGTAGGTATATTATTGATATTAACAGCCTAATTGCCTTGAGTTGTACAGATTGTCTTCTGGTTTATTGTTCTTGTTGTTGTTTTTTAATTTATGGTGATGAATGTGTGAAAGCAATACTGAGAAAGGATATCTAATATGACTATCTTAGGTAATTTTCTTATCAATTAGACTCCACCAATTGATGTCTCTAAATGTTTTAAGTACACAGCTCTAACCTATATTATTGAGTATAATAAAACTTAGAAATGTCAGTGAATGACATCAATTCAAACCTCATTGATGGTATAATGTTATGCCTAGAAAAATAATATTGGAATCTTCTTAAATGAATAAAATTGAAGTGTAAAAGAAATTCACAGAAGTTTTCATATATGTCAGCAAGAAAGCATTATTTGTATACATTTTGTATCCCAGTATCATGAATGCCAGAGTAATTTGTTCTATTAATCAGACTTCAGTCTAATTCTACTTTCAAAATGCGATTAACAATTGACAGCTTAATATGGGAGTGTGAAAAAAGTTGTCTTACCTTTAATTTTCACTGATTTCAACAGGAGCTACTAGTTTATTCAACAGGAGCTATCAGTCTCTTCACAAAAATGTATTCATTTTTTCCCTCTCTCCAAAGAGATGAATCAGTTTAGAGCAAAGTATAATATTAAGGTTAATTTAAAAATAAAGCATGTTTTAAAAAAATCCAAGAACTTATACAACTCTACAACAACAACAAAAAAGCAAACAATTCAATTAAAAAATGGACATAAGGCCCAAACAGACACTTCTCCCAAGAAGACACACAAATGGCCAACAGATATATGAAAAGGTGCTCAACTTCACTAGCTATCAGGGAAATGCAAACAAAACCACAATGAGATAGCATCTCACACCTGTCAGAATGACTATTATGAACAATAGAAGTAATAAATGTTGGAGAGATTGTGGAGAAAAAGGAACTCTCATACACTGGTGGTGGGCATGTAACAGTTTTCCATAGTGGATGGAAAATAGTATAAAGGTTTCTCAAAAAATTAAGAAATAAATTACTATATGACTCAGCAATACCTCTTTTGGTTATTGACACAAAAAATCTGAACATATTTGTCTGTAAAGATATGTGCACCCCTGTGTTTATTGTAGCATTATTCACAGTGGCCAAAATATAGAAACAACCAAACTGTCCTTTGATAGATGATTGGATAAAGTTGTGGTACATACACACAATGAAATACTACTCAGCAGTAAGGAAAGTTGAAATACTACCATTTGCAACAACATGGATGTATCCTGAGATTATCATGAGAAGCAATTTAAGTCTGACAGAAAAATTGAGAACCATATGATTTCACTCATATGTGGTATATAAAAACTGAAAGCAGCAAACAAATAAGATGAACAAACAAAAACTCATAAACACAGACAACAGTTAGTGCTTCCCAGTGGGTAAGGGAGATGGGGAGGTACAAGAGGGAAAAGGGGTCAAATATTCGGTGGTGGAAGGAGCACTGACTCTGGGTGGTGAGTACACAGTGCAATATATAGAGGGTGTATTATGGAAATGTACATTTGAAACCTCTATAATTTTACTAATCGATATCACTCCAATAAATTTAATTAAAAAAATCAAAGGTAATATGTATGTGTGAAAACAATTTTGTTAGACTTAACATATTTTCTAAGAATAAACTATATGTTTGCTCTTGAGATTCTTGTAACCTGGGAAAATCAGAAAATATAATGAATAAAAGGCATTTAGTATAATATACACTCTGGGAAGACAAGAAATTTCCTGTGAGATAATTCTAAAGAAGTTTGAGATGAGCTTTTTCAATAGACTAAACACTTAGCATTGGCTCATAAAACTATTTAATCTTAATTTTATGCCTCAGTAAAACTGTGGAATTATTTAAGCACCCCAAAGACAACCTTCTGTTTATCTGAGGATTGTTTGCTAGAGTGCCCTTGGTTTCTTCTGAGTACCTATTAAGCTACTATTGGGAAGGAGGCAAGATTAGGTAATATCAGAAATACATTATGCCTATGCTTATATACTTGTTAAGAAGACAGCTGAAATAGAACAAAGTACAAAACAAATCTTTTAAATAAGATGAAAATATGTTACAGCATTATGCTTTTTATTAGGAGCATTTTCCAACTTTTTAAATAATGTTAATGTTTGCATTTATAAAGACAGACTTGGAAGTGCTAATTGGTATTTATTAACAGACAACCCAATAAGCAGACAGGAAAGCATAAAAAGATGACAGCAGAATGAATTTAATGCTGAGTTAAATTGCATGACAGGAGTTGACATAAAAATAAAAAGGCAAATGCATATGGATGAGGTGGGAAGATTAAGCATTAGTCAGAAAAAAAAGTGTTTATTACCCAAAAGCAGAATAAAAATAAAGTATTTATACTTAGTAACAGCCTATTCACACTGTATTGTTAGGTATTATTGTTAAAGTAAGTGTAGTAAAGGAGGAGAATAATAATAAAGGCGGCTTTTATTCTTATTTACTATGTGTCAAGCACTATTTATGGACATTTATTATACATGCAGTTACTACATTTAATCTCCAAACATCTCTATAAACTGGGTACTATTATTATCCTAATTTTATTCATAAAGAAATTTAGGCACAGAGTGGTTAAACCATTTGCTGAAGATCACATAGATAGTAAAGGGTAGACCATGAATTTGAACTAAAAATACAGGACTCCAGAACCTAGGTAGTTATTCACAATGCTATACAGGTTTTTCAAGCAACTCCTCCTGGACAGAGATTATGCTCCACATTTCAGTTATATTCATTTATTTAATGCTCACAAGTCTGCCAACTGTACATTGCTAATGGTATTTTATGGAAGAGGAAATTGAATAAAAGTCCTTTCTGTCATGACCTAGAATGTGAGAATGGCTACGAACCCCACTTATATCATAGAAAAACCGTGGAAGATATATCCATCACTCTATGCCCACATTGAGATAAAAAATGAAGCAAGATATAAGAGGGAGTCCACTTACTATCTCTAAATTGTTCTAAATAAACTTCTCATTTAAGATCCAGTATGAATTTTGAAACAAATGTATCACTTAAACTAAATTGATGTGCTTTATTTATGAGTCTGGTATCTGTAAACAAAAGGGCAATTTTGTTTGTAGGAAGGGCAATTCTTTCTCCACCTGTGTCCAGAATATGGTAGAATGCCTTGTATATATTAGGTACTCTACAGTAGATTTGGTGATAAGATTAGCTCAATAAATTAATGAATGACCACCTCTGGGATCAATAAATCTTCAGGAAGGTAAAACAGAGAAAGAAACTTACATTCTCCATGATATTATGCTATCAAATACTAAGAATGGATAAGTTGATGGGACTCTTCATTGTATGCAAAGTATTCCAGTAAAGGTCAAGTAACAATCTTGGTATTTCTTAGGCAGTAGATATTAAAGCAATTGTTGTTTTGCTTGAACATGAAGAAATTATAAATGAGGGAAGATGGGTAGAAAACAAAGAATGTGTGCAACTCTCATGATTAAAAAAAAGAAATACAGGATCTGGCAGAAGTAATGCCCTTTTTAAAGTAGTTAAAATATTGTTATGTTACAGAATTACATGCTTATGATTGTGTAATGGAAGATTTGGTACAGATTACCAGCTCATAGAAAAGGGTGTTTTATACTTCAACTGACCCTATAGTTTGCTAACCCAGTGGAAGAGGTGTTTGGAAATAAAACTGTTGTCCAGGTGAATGCATATCAAAGGAAGATAATATTGTATAATACAATTAATCCGTGAAAGTGGATCTGAATTATCACATGTGTAGGATATGACAGGAGAATTAGAGAGCTGTGGCTAATATAGGTTACAACATAATGTATTAGTGATGTTTATTTATTTCATCCAGTCACTCAACAAACATTTAATTGAGGGACTGCTTAGTCCCAGACATCATTCAAAATGCTGGGGGTACAATGGTGGTCAAAACAAAAAGGAAATAATGTCAAACACTAAGGTGAATGTTTAAATAAAAAAATGTATTACAGTAAAAGACATGTTGCAGTTAATCTCCCTCAAAATACTCCTCCTCACTTTGACACACTTATCCCATTGTGCTTGCCACTCTCTGAAGCAGTTCTGGAAGTCCTCTTTCATGAATGTCTTTAGTGGTGCTATCGTGGCCACCTCGATGTCCTGAATCGATTCAGGTCACACATCAGTTCTGGTACGGCGATTTCTGTCCAATGAAGACATTACGGTGTGTCCTCATCCACCTTACTCATCGGATCTGGCACCGTGTGACTTCTGGCTCTTCCCCAAAGTCAAAATGACCATGAAAGGTAAACATTTTGGACATTGATTTAGGACATTGAGGCGGCTGTGACAGCGCAACTAAAGACACTCATAAAAGAGGACTTCCAGAATGGCTTCAGAAAGTGGCAAGAATGATGCCACACATGTATTCAGAGCAAGGGGGAGTATCTTGAGCGGACTTAGTGGCCATGTGTCCTTTACTGTAATAAATTTTTTATTTAAATATTTTTCAAGCATGCCGTATATTTTTATTGCTATTTATTGATGTTTTCAATTATGAAGAAAATCCCCAAAACATAATAGAAGAAAACAAATTGTGGCTAACATGCAAGTAATTGATCAGTAGCGCCAAATTACTCTAAATAGGAGGGAAATGTAATCATCTAGTATTTAAAAATAATCCCATGTAGGTGATATTTTAAGTATAGCCTTTGATCATCACAAAAACTCTACATAGATGATAGGACAATTCATACTACAGTAATTTTGTAGATAAAAACCCCACGAAGCTCAGAATAGTTTGGTGACTCGCTTTAGATCACAGAGTGGTATAGCTCTCCTAATATCTGCATCTCTAATGTTCTTGGCACTCATGGCATCATTTTGTGACATGTTAAATTTGGCAGTACTAACATTATGAATTCACTTGAGAAGACAGAAAATAATTCTAAAACAATCCAAAATTAGTACTGGTGCGTTGAATAATGTGTTAAAATTATCAATCATTTTAAAGTTGAGCTAAAACTCCCATTTTTGGAAAACTCACAACTTTCAAACTTGAATTTAGCCTCTGCATATTTTATCCTATAAGAAAGTTTTCAGTATGAACTCATTTTAATAACAGTTCAAGTGCATATAATAATAACAATTAGTGGAAGTGGCATTTTCTTTATTAATACTACAAAACAATATGCTTCATAAAATGGATGAGTTTATTTCTAGGCCTGATGGCTTTCCTATAAAATGAGCATACAATTAACCTTTTATCTTTTTTTCACCAAACTGAACTGAAGTCAAAATAAAGACTAAAAGAATGGACACCAAGTAAAGGTTTGGTAACCCATAAGAATCTGCAGAAAGCTTGTCCCTCTACCTTCTTTGCTTAGCCAACCCAGAAAACCAGCAGAAGAACACTCCCTACTCTGTAATTTACAGTCCTGCTGCACTGCAATGACTTGAGCTGTTAATTGAAGTTTTGCTTCCTGAGCTACAGAATAGCAGGCCAAAAAGCCTCATGCCAACAGTATTATATTGTGTAATACAGCGTTATTCTGGAATGCAGTAGCACAAATTTACTCCTTGGCATTTCTCCTGTTTTTATTTAGAATTTCTAAACAAATAAGAAAGGATATCATGGCAGTTGTTCTATGTATAAATGAGATATACATTCTGTATATTCTTGCTGCCAACAACAAAAAAATTGTCTGTTGTTTTTCCTTTTCTTTTTTTGATTTTTGTTTCTCTTTTTGTTCTGAGGAAATAAACTGTAGTTTTCCCTGTGTGGTATGACACTATAGCAAAGAAATCTGTATGTTCTTTGAGAATATTTATCCACTTATTTATTCAATAATTCACTTCTTTTTAAAATTTTATTCAGTTACCAGTTAGTGATGGCCTACAATATAGCAAGCAATCTTCATAGTGCTAGAAATATAAAGGAATGACCTATAGTCCATATTTTCAACGGAGTGAGTTATTACAGGAGGCAGATACGGGAGCCTAATTCTCTGCATGGCGCACTCCATCTGAGGCATGATGGAGAGTGCTGTGGAAAAGCTCCCAACTTACCCTGAGTGTTTCAAGAAAAATTTCGTAGAGGAAATGGTGTTTGACATTTTCCTAATGGTATTGATTTTGCCATTAGCACCACTTGAGGCTTATTTTATAGGCAATCTCATTTCATGAAATTCTTCCATGAGCAAAGTACTGATACCCTTCGATTTTTATTTCTGAAGGATTTTTTTCTCATCCTGTAGTCATGCTTTGGGATGCTACATGAGAAATGAGAATTGCAAGGTAGAATTACTGTTGGAACAAACACCTAATCTACCTGTATTCCCTGTTGGGGATAAGTGAAGATGAAGGCTGTAAGTTCAGTCTAATTTATTTTAATTACATAGTAAATATGCTTATATACATGGTCAATAGAAAAGGTAGCTCAGCAATGACAGTGTGCATCACAAAATATCATTGCATTTAAACCCCAAAATCACTGCAAAATAATTGGTTTTAGAAACTCAAATCTAACACTTGAATTAATCATTATAATGAAAATTTAGAAATTCCATACCAGTTATTCTCCTTGGCTTCAAAATTTCTTCAGTAAAAATAAATAATTTTTAGTACCATGTGTAAATTCAGTAGACTCTCAGTTAACTGGAACTCATGCAACTGGCACTTTCAAGCAACTGGCAAAAGAAATCATGGAAATAATACTGCATTTATCCGGCATGGGTGCCGGTTAACTGAGAGTATACTTACATTTATCAGGCATCTGCCAATCCCCGTGAGTGCTGGTTAATGAAGAGTCTATGGTATTTTCATATGTTCTTGGTTACAATGTCCGGTTGTCCTCAGTGACCATTCTATACTTGCCTTTTCCAGGCACCTTGTTCAACATTTTTGCACATCTCTCCTAAAAAAAAATAGAGGAGATCAGATATGAACTGCCCCAACTCTCTGTCACCAACAGACATTGCAGCTCCTCATTTCCTTTCCTCTGCTCTCTGATGTTAAAGTTCTCTCAAGACTTACTCAGGTTAAATCCACCAGCAATTTGGGCTCTGATTCCACGCCCTCTCATGTTCCTGAGATTTTGCTATCTCAGTAGTCTCTTCTATCTGCAGAATCTTCAGGTTTTCTCTCTTTATCTTCTGATTATTTTTTCCTTTAGCATGTAGACATACTTACATTTTTTCCATCCTTATGAAAATCAACAATAAAAATCTCTGAACCCTACGTACATGCCTCTGGCTGCAACCCACTTTCTCCCATTACATTCTCACAGAGCTTGTCTACTTTCCCAGTCTCTTTTTCCCTACTTTACGTCATCCTTCACCCCGTAATAGGCTGACCAGACGTACCGTTTTAAACAAGACAGAAAACAACAATACTGTCCTGCTTCAAATGGTACGTCTGGCCAGCCTACTGGCACCTTGACTTGTTAGCCCAGTGAGACTAGGCTGACCAGAAATCCCATTTGAAATGGGACAGTACTGTTGTTTTCTGTTTTCTGTCCCATTTAAAATGATACGTCTGGTCAGCCTACCCCATAACAATATGGCTGAAGTTTGTGTTGACTGCCATACTGACAAACTTAACGTTATAAAAATGAAACTCTCTTCTGTATTTGTCACCTTTGATCATTTTCTCCATTAAATGTATTTTCTGTCCTTGAAATTTTTCTCATATTATTTCCAAGACAGCTTTGTGTTAACCATGAAGGTTACTGAAGTAGCCTTTTAACTCCTTTTTTAATCTTTTAGTCCCACACATATAATCTTCTGAGGTACTCTAACAAAAATGCAAATCTTACCATGTCACTCCCCTGATTAAATCAATCAGAGGTTTCCATCATCTGAGGAGTAAAATTCTGACATCTTAAAAGGAAACATCAGATTCTTCTTGATTTGACCTTGACTTTCTCTCCAGTTTCAGCTTCTCATTTTTCTGACATTTCTGTCTCTTAATTTTTGGTGCTGCTAGAATTTCAGTCTTTACACAGTATTTTCCATAGTCAGTCACTCTCCTGAATGACCTCATCTACTCTTACGGTTTCCCCTTTTTGGTAATCACTTTATAACCACCCCAGATTCACCATGTGAATCCTGAAATGATTTTTTTCATCTAAATATGTCCATTTTGGTTCCTTTTTGTTGTTGTTACTTATGTAACTTATGTAAGGTACATTACTGCTATAGTAAACAAATGTCAAATTAAGTCCAATGAAGTTTACTACACGTCAGTAGCACGGCTTTGCTTCTTAGTCACTCAGGGACACATGCTTCTTCTGTCAGGTGCTGTGCCCTCCCCTTAGGTCGTAGACTGCTTCTCAGGACCCTTGGTATCCAGGGGAGAAACAGGAGTAAGTGCAAGATTACAAACAGTTTTTATAAGCCAGGACCCAACGTAGCAAATAACCACTCTAACTATTCGCCACGGGCCAGAGCACAGTCGGGAGGCCACCCTACCTCATTAAAGGCTGGAGAACGCAGTCGGTCTGTAAGCCTGGGAAGAAAGGGAAGGGATGTGGTGAGCACACGGCATTGTCACTGCCGTCACTACTCCCTGCTGAACCTTTCATTCTCCTTTCCTTCCAGAATAAATTTCAAATCTCCTACCACCTCTATGTTTAATGCAACTAAACCTCTTCTCACGAGTCTGACCTCATCATTTCTCACAAGAACCAGCACAGCAGCGTCCAGACGACAGTCTTGGTCTTCTGCTGTAAGTCCTCATGTCTATCATCTGCACAGCTGCAGGAATAGTCCAAGTATAAGGAGAATTTTACCTCTGAAGCTCCCCTTTTTATATTCCTTCAGTGACTCCCCATTGTGTGCAAGGTGGGTGTACCATAGAATGGAAAACAAGGTCCTCCCGATAGAAAATCTGCCTGTTTTCACCAGCCTCACATCTGGCTGCACGTTGATTTCCACCTTACGCTCTTCCGAGAGCGAAACAGTGCTACGGCCCTTAACACACCAGTTCTGTCTCTACTCATTGACTTCCCCCACCCTGAACACCTTTTACCTCCCTGCTCCGTAACCTCTCAGGATGAATAAGGTGTCTCTCATCAGAATTTGCATAATTTCTTGTACCTTTATCAAGAATCAGTGACTTACTTCATTGTACGTAACAGTGTGTGTAGGTGCCTAAATAATCTGCTAAACCGTGGAACCCTTGAGAACAAGGGCTATGTCTTCTTTAAATTTCATCCCCACCTCCAGCAGATCCACAGCCCTTAGCAATCATCTATAAATACGTGTCGAACGAGTAAACTGCTCCTAAGTAGCGTCTTCTCTTGAAATTCAGGTGCATTGCCTGTGGGCCTTTTACCCCACTTATGTTGTGCCATTCACCTCTGTGGGACTAGTTGCAGACTTTCCCAAGTGTACTGGCTGGAATTTACTTTTGTATGGTCAGATAACAAAGTAATAATTATTGCTTTGTTAAATTCCCCACTTTTGTACATACCCTGGCCCCACATAGGCCCCATGGGACACTTGGACACTATCTTGTTATAAGCCCAGGGAAGCCCATTCAAATTTTCTGGAACTGGTCTCTTAACAAGTCAGTGTCTCATAGCCCATAACTGTCTCGTAAACAGATACCTAATCGCAGTCCCAGTGATCACTCTGCACTCATTTAAATCACCAGTAATGTCTCCCAACCAAGTCTGGTTCTTACTGTAACAACAGACACATTAAATATGCACATTACTACCACACGGTGAGATCAAGCGTGTAGCCATGATCACAATACAAAACAAAACAAAGAAGTTCAAGTGCAGCAACAGAAATTGGGCCGCATTCTAAGTGGAATTTCCTGGCCTGCTTTGAATTCAAAAATTATTGGTGCCAGTTGTCAACTTATTTTATGAAACAGAGCAAAATTGAACGGGAAGTGCTTTTCACTCAATCTTCCTCCATTAAGTTTTGGTCTCATTTCAAAAATGGTAGAGCCAAGCCTACTCCTTCAATATCTTGATTGATAGCTTCAAATTATGATGCAGGGCGAAGTACTAAATTAGTTGTACTTGTGCCTCACAAAAAGGACATCAATTTTCATTAATTAGGGCCATTGAATTAAGTTAAATTATTTGGCAAAAGAAACACAAGTGCATAACTCAAAAATGCCTGGATGTTTAAACAAACACTGTTTAGAGGTTAAGTATCTAGAATTCTTGAATTTGAAGTGTAACTTGATACCTTTCCTGATTTGTAAAGGTAAAATAAAAAGCACTAAAATATCTAAATGTAGGGATATTTTAGGAAACTCTTGTTTATCTTTCCATTTGCTTTTAAGGGGGTATTTATACAGTTAATTTGAGAGTTCTTTTTTCTAATAGATAAAGGTAAATAAAACAAACTTAATATAGATATTATGTTGTGTTATGCTATATATTACTTTTTATACTTCTTTGAAGACTTAAAACATTTTAATCATATTTGATTATTTAACAATAGACATAGATATAAAGAATATAGTTTTATTTTTCAAAGCACACATTTAATAATTAAATATTTTATTCAACATTGACAAACAAGTAGCATTTGCTTTAGATCAAGAGGCAACGTACCCATTTCTCAGGCTATGCGTTATACTTGGATCAGTCTTGCTGTGGCTTCTTATGCTGGCCATTCATCTTCTGTTAATTATCTTTATAAAAACCAGCTCTCCTGGGATTCATAAATAGATAATTTAAAATCAAAATAAACCAACATGCATGAATTCTGTCATGTGCATCATAAATTACTAAAGATAAATAATTGTTTTTGAATTAACTCAGAAAAATAGAATATGAAAAGAGCCCACTGTTTGAATCCACAAAAGATCTGAATTAGTGATAACTGGATGTTAGGAAATGATTTGTCAATGTCACTGTTTTTAAATCTCAGTTTACAGTAAGAGTTCAGCAAATGTTGGATCATTGTCTATTTCTGTGCCCCCTGCATACACACACGTGCGTGCAAAATTACTCAAGACAGTTGCTCAGAACTTGAAAAACATATGCTCATGTAAATTGTAAATTGTCCCAGACTAACCAACACAGGAACCTCTTACCCCTGCAATAGACAAGCTAAAATAACTGGAGGCCCATGAGTTTCTCTGAACTCTCAGGGTTCTTGGAGAGCAGAGGGATGGTAGAAGCAGTGCTGAACCTTCAGAGATTCTATGCTGAAGAAGATGAGGAAGAAGAGGGAATGAGAGATTCCCCAAGGGTGTGGTTGCTTCTGTAACAAAAGGAAGGAGAGATTTCAGAAACAAAGGGAGCATGGAAAAATTGGGAGTGTTATCACTATTACTATTTTCACAAACATCCAGTACTTATCTGCAAAGCTTTATCAGTTCTTCAGAGCACAGTGCCTGTGCCATCTCCCCTTTCAGAGCTTTCCAGATCTCCCAGCCTGAGTTAGAATCAATATTGCTCTCCTGTGTATTTCTGCAAAAACAATGGCTTATGAGCATGCTCCTTTACAGCACTTGCAACTACATTGAATTAAAATTCTGTGGCGTCTCTTCGTCCTCATAGACTTGGATCCTGGAGGGCCAGGACTGTGCCTTTTCCACTTGTGCAGCCCCTGCCGCCACCACCACTTCTCCCGTATGCAGCACCATAATAGGCTTTCAGTAAACACATGCTGAATGAATGGCTGAGCTGCAGTCAGAGAACACTGTATGTGTGTCAGGCTGAGTGGTTGAATCATGGACTGTGGATGACGGGAAACCTAAAAAGCAGGTGTCACAAATTCGAATTCCTAGTAGGTTCCCCTAAAGGTGACAAAAATGTAAAAGGTGAAAAAAAAGAGCTTTTAGTATAAAAAGAAATTTTGTAAGATAAGCAAGTTATAAGGTTGATGATAAACCCCAATTAATACTTGGTCACAGTATCGGGGACAAGAGGGCACAACATGTACTGTGGGAAGGCCATTCCCCAGCTCATGACCGTGCCTCTCAATTCCAGGCTATCGTGGCAATAAAGAAATCTGGGTTCAGTATGACTAGATGTGCCAGTTTCCATGAGAAGCCAGAAATCGAGTGTTTACATGACATTTCACAGTTTTAAGACGTTGGCTTAAAGATGAAAACGTAGTGTGAGTTAAACAAAACACTGTGAGGTCCCCGGGGTTTTAACGCTTTCTGGGGTGCTCTTTGCAGGACTGACGAAGCTGAATTAGTACTTTAGGGAGGTTAGTTCTACACCAGGCTGTTTCAGTATCCCAGGCTGATGCCCAAGATCGTTCAGATCCACTTCCCAAGGCACCGAGTCCAGACTCACAGTGACCAAGACGTACTCGTATATGTACTACGTTTCCTATGCTTGACTGTCCTTGGTGAGCACTTAGAAAAGCACAGCCAACTCAGTTCAGATATTAGGATCTCTGCATTTCAAATGTTACTGTCTTTTCCCTTTTATTTGTACACTTTACTGAGTTACTTGTTCCTACTACATTTCCCATAATTCTTCACTCCATTCATTCCACCCAGCCAGCTCCTTTTTATTTTTTCACCCTCCCTAGAACCTGACAGGCCACAGAAATACCCGATTTCAAAGAGATGCTCACATTCTAGACTGAGGCTATCTAGGAGTAAGTGTCCCAGGTCACACTGCTGAGTGAAGAAAGGTAAGGAAAATCATCATAGGTCTTTATATTTTCTAATCTTTTAAAATCTTTTGAAGAGACAGAAATGTTTTATTTTTTTTCAACCAGTGTCTTAGCTACTTATTTTTGTTTCATCAGTGCAAATCAAAATGCAGTACATTTTTTGAACGATAGCACTGTAATGTGTGCTCAAAATGTGACACCAATACGAATGCAGGGCATAGTGAAGGAAGCCTCCCAGGAGGTAGGCAAGGACTGACTCCACAGCACAGATGTGAATATAAATCGCGCCCAAGTAAATGACCTAATAAGAAAACCTAAAACTGCTCTCCTGCCTGATGGATATGCCACTATAGCAATGCAAAGACAAATAGATTCATTTAAGTTAGGCTAGAGGCTTGGTTTTTTTTCTTCACAACTGTCATTAGAAAGCATATGTTAAGTTCTTATTCCAAAACCATTTCATGACATGAAATCTTTTCATATTTTGCAAGAAGGAAATCAACATCTAAGACCAAAAAGCAAAATACACACAAAAGATTGAGTTGGGTAATGCAAATTTAGTTACTTAGGTAGTAACAAGATTTTCTTTTTAACTAAATGTGAGCGTAATCAGATAATTCTGTTCCTGAACTGGTGGAGATTATGATTCCGTATTAAATGTATGCATTTAGAGGTTATGTTTGATTATGTACTGTCTAGGATTGCTATAAAACTGGTATATTCCAGTATGCCACATCTGTGGTTAACGCAGTTGCAAATCATTAAACCTTTATTTAGTAATTAGCAGTGTTCTTATAAAAAGAATGTGATACGTGCGTCATTTATTTTCAATACAGCTTGGCATAATTAGAATAATATGCAATTTGATTTATTAAGCTACTAATTAAATACAAAATACTTAATGTGTACCAGAGAGTTGTGCTTTGAAATTGCATAGTTGCCCTTCGTGGTCATTTTCCTAACTGTCCCTTCCTCCAAAGCATGGGCCAGGACTTCATATTGTACATTCAGGGAAAAGAGAATGTTAAGAAACAATGAGAACCGCGAAGTCCTGTGTCGGTCCATAGTGTTACACTTGTCCAGGCAAGCAGAAATATCTCATTTGTGCTCCACCTCCTGTCCAATCCCCTACTCTGTGTCTTTGCAGATGTCAGCAACCACTAAAATGGCCCCAAACAGTCATAAAAGGGAAGAGGGGAGCAGTTTAGGTGCTTAGATTATTGAGAAATTGGAAATTTTATATAGAGCATTTCAAAAAAATCTAAGAGGTGGGTTTTCCAACTTGCGGTTGAAAATCTACCTTTATGAAGATTCACATCCCTGGCAAGAGATCAAAGTCATATGTTCTTATTCTTTTCGAGTTTAGCTTCAGTGTACTCTCGGGTGAAATCGTCTCACCTTATTTAGAATTTATCACTTTTCTGCTTAAGAGTTTAGCACTTTGTACAATGTGTCCAACCGTATACATTTTCAAGGCCTTCTCATATCATCCTTGGCTACTTTTAGAATAATAATGATTATGGTGCAAACAACAGAAGCTAATATTTTCCCAAGATAGTGTGCTCCATATGTCACATTATCTCATTTAATTCACTGGTAAAAAATAAAAAGTAAGAAAGCAAAAAAAAAAAAAAAAAAAAAAAAAGGAAAAGAAAGCAGGCTGTGAAAGGTGACCTAACCTGGCTTGAGTTGGAATGCTTCTGTGTTGAGCCAAATCCAAGGTTATATGATTCTGAACCATTTTTCTTAACCTTCTGCTCTATGCTGAAAACTTCATAGTCCTCTAACACTTTCCCAGACCTCCTCCGTATTCTCTCTGAATGAGTCAGACCGGTCTCTCCCAGGTATTTCATATTAACTTACCCTTTTCTCAGTGCCTTAGTTTCCTCTCTCAGAGTGTGTATTTGGCACTGAGTCAAATATCCCTCTTTGAAGGCTTGAGTCCCAAGCCTTCTCCTTCACAGCTATTCCATCCCAGATGCATACCTCAGCTCTAAGATTTAGTCATATTTCCATAGTGCCTATGTAGATACAAAAACGATTCTCTCTCATTAAATATATTTTCTAAAAGCATTACTAGCAAAGACAAATCATCCATTATAAAATTAGGAATGTAGTCATGCATGTTTGATTCTTTGTCACAAAAGATAGGTTTGCTGCCAGATGTCTGTCCTGTGCCAGACTTTGCAATGTCAACAAAATTTTCAAAGCATGTTCATTCACCTTCTGACTGCCTGTAGTCTGTGTCCAATTATTTTTCCTTGAGAGCTTCCAAATTTAATTTAACTTCAAGTCCTACTGCCCGATATGAGCACGATACATCCATCGGGGGAACATTCCTTGCAGAGAAATGGGATCCGTTTGAATTTGGAGGCAAAGGAGGGGGCTCTCCTGAGGTTGCACCGTTATCAGGAGTGGCGGGCGCCGCTCCTGCCCTGGCTCTCCCTCGCTGGTGCTCCTGCTCCCTTCACCCTCAGACACGGGCCCATTCACACTCATGGGGTGAGTCCCGGCTTGGCCACGATGCTGCAGGAGTGCTTTACTCAGGGAGCTGGGGGTTCACTAAGGCTCTGGCCAAGATTATTGCATGTTATTCTGATACCTTTATTCAAAAAGCCTAATCTTATGATGGCCAAGTTCCTTTTTGTCTCTATGATGTACTACTGGCAGGGCAGGGATGACCGCCAAATTATCGGGTGGTGGTGGGGGCAGGGGCCGCCCTGGACCATTAGCTGACTTGCTAGCCTGGTTACCTTTTCCTTATGTTAGTCAGCGTCGGGCACCTAGGTATCACTGCAAGGGTGGCCATTGAGAGTCACTGTGTAATTGTACTCACAGCACAGTAACAAGAGCTCATACACGCAGACTACAGTGTGGTGGTGGTGGATGAGGGATGGGTGTCCAACATATGGTGACAGAAGGAGAACTGGATCTGCGTGGTGAGCACACAGTGCAACACATGGACAATGTATTATGGAATTTATGCTTGAAACCTATGTAATTTTACTAACCAGTATCACCCCAACAAATTTAATAATTATTTTAATTTTTTAAAAAAGGCAGTATGTTGTCGTGATTGGCTGGAAATTTGGAGCCAAACTCCTTAGGTTTAAGTCCTAGCTTTCATCGTTACAACCTGTGTGACCTTGGATAATTTCTTTAACCTCCTAAAAACCTTTTACAGTTTTTCCAACTATAAAACAGGAACGATGACAGGACCTGCCTAACAAGCTTTTTGTGAGGATTAAAATGAGTTAAGTAGGCTAAGCATGGAGAGCCGAGAGCAATTCTAGCTCTCAATAGGGTTACCTATGTCTGTTTAACATTTGTTAAGTAAGTAAATAAATTTAAAAAGTAATAAACTTACTGTATAATACAGTTGTTTTACTGTTGTTCTTCGTCCTCAAGATCGAAAACGTCTTGATTGCAGAGAGCAGACATTACTCACCGTTGTACATCGCCAGTACTCTCCAGATCAGTACATTTGTATGTACACAATGACTGTTTGCTGAATGACAGAAAGTTGTGGTAATTAAAGCTAAGAGGTCAAGTGAAGCGGAGTGTTAGAGTCATCAAGGTCCACAAAAAGGTCTAGGACTATTAGACTATTGGTAAGTTTGTCCTCATCAGTGTTGAAGTCACACTCAGAGTGATGGCAATAGTTCAAGTGGGAGAGAAATTGAGACACAGGTGTCAGAGTTCTCAGAATCAAAACAAGTATGAACCAGAATTGTAAGAAACCACTGGATAGAGATGAGACTTCTGGCACAAACCACACATAAAGAGTTTTCCAGAAAAGGCAGTTAACATCATCTGGTGAAAAAGGGAAATAGAGAAATGCCAATACTACTCATAGTATGTGACATACGCAGTATCCATGTAAGATGACTGCCTATGAGTTTTCTCAAATGTCCTACAGTAATTTGCAAAACGGAATTCCATTTTTTTCATTTCCTCCCACCAAAATATATACATAATAACCACGACAATATTATGGGCTGAACCGACTTTTCTAAAAATTGGTACATTGATGTCCTAACCTCTAGTGTCTCAGAATGTAACTGTACATGGAGACAGGGTCTCTAAAGAGATATTTAGGTTGAAATGTTGACATTATCATTATGGTGGGCTCTAATCCCAATGACATGTACCCTTCCAAGAGGAAACTTGGGCATAGGTAAGTACAACAGGAAGACTATGTGAAGATGCAGGATAGTAGTTGAGAATAATGAAAATGGAAATAACAGAGAGAGAAGCTAGTCTTGATGTTCTAGGCATATTCAGACTAAAACCCAGATGTTCAGACAACTGATAGGATTAATCTACATATGTCCATGGTCAGCAGTCCACTCAAAGTCTCAAGAAAGGTTCTCATCAATGTTCTTCTCACAGCTCGAGAGTTCTCAGCCTAAGTATTTGAAGCATTAACGAGCATTGAGGATGCTTCTGTCTGATGGAATGAGCCCCAGCTTCTGCTGCTGTGGAGAACTCAGGCTTCTGAGGAGAAACTGGATGGTGAGAGGAGTAAATAGGCGTTGAAAACAGCTCTTCTCAGGTGATTAGAAGGAGAGTGCTATTGGACCAAGGAGCTGACTCTTCAGAATGATTGGCAGTGGAACACTCTGAAGAAGGACCAATCAGAGTGCTGTATAAAAGACAAAGCTTAGACATTGGGTGGTAATATGTGTGCGTTATAGCTTTGGGGCCTCTTTGCCTTCCAGGCTGCCCTTGTGCAGCACGTTGAATTGAGTTCTCCTGGGTGGAAAAGTGAGGGAAAAGGAAGTAGGGGCTCATGAGTGAGGTAAGGATGGAGACTGAACCTGTCAGGAGCAGGGATTATTATTCACCTGCTACATAGAGTTAACCATCGCCAGTCATTGCTCATCAGCAGCGATACTAACCAGCCCACGCCGGACGATACCAGTAGTAATTCGGGGCAGAGGGTCCTGCCTCTCCCCTCCCCTTTCCCAACACTGATTTTCCTCAAACCTGATTCTTGCATAAAGATGTTTCTGAGTAGTGGGAGCAAATGAACAAGAGGATGAGCGATACACTTAGGAACACAATTGATCTTTTACTCGAAAACTTTTTTTTTTTTTGAAGGTAACAAAAGTTTAATGGGTGTTTACCACTGGAGGCACTTTATAACTGTTGTATGGAATTTTCACAATAATTCTGTGAGGTAGGCATCATTCATTCCCATTGGATATATGGAGGCAAAGAAAGCACAAGTAGCCAGCTTATGGTGATAGAACTGGTGAGCAGGGAAATGACATATAAAAACTTTCTCAAAGTCTGAACTTTTCCAACTGTAACATAAAGAACCCCCAAGAACAAAACTTTTCTTCTAAAAGTTATTGATGATAATATCACATTCTTCACTGAATTAAATTTCTGAAAGCCAAGTGCCTCTTTGTTCCTGTTGTTAGACTTAAACTCACAGTAGGTGGTGAACTTTGACTTCTCAGGTTGGACTTTATAGCATAACATTTTTCTTTATTTTTAATGGCTTTCAGTGACTTCATTTCTATCCCCCAACAACCCCTCCTGTGTGTTACATAGAAGGGAAATTAAGACAGATAAATTAAAACCATCTTTTTTCCTCAGAGAAATAACATGAAATGTTCTCACTTGTAGGGACTAGCTGGGTAAGTACTGATGTGATTGGCAAACACAAAACCTACTCTAGATGTGGTTTTAATATGAAGGCTGTTAGACTGTATCATAGAGCAAAATACAGTCATAAATAGCATCAGGGGATTCCCATTTGAATCCCAGATGGGTTGACTATTTTTGCATAAATTTTGGCATGCGTTATATCTTATCTGGGCCTTAGATACATAAAATAAGGAGTTTGGTCTAGGAAACAGACAGCATCCCTTCCAAATATGAGCATCTATGACTACTTAGGGTTGGGAATGACGTTGGACTATTATTAACTAAAAGAGGAGACCTCTGACCACTGAGCAGTTCCTTGGTCCATTGGGAACTGCCATTTCACATCAGACTGAAGTAGGAAAATGTTTCAAGATAGAGAACAAGACATAAAACTGAAAAGAACATTTTAAACATTTATTACACCTAGGGCAATACATTAAAGAGAAAAGTCATGACTAAAGCAAAATTCCATGAAGGCAAAACCTGGATCTGTCATATTTATTGCTCTATTGTCAATTCCTGGCTCAGAGTGACATTGAAGAAGCCATCAAATAACTATTGGTAGAACGAATGAGTGAATGAATGAATGAACACATTTGTTACAGTGAAAAAAAGGTTTGTTGCATAAAAGATAAACTGCTTGACTAGTTTCCTTGGATCCCATCTCATCACCACCCCACAAGGGTACAGCACGGTGTAGACATGAGGCAAGATAAATGTACTTACTAATGCATTCTCTGCTCAGAATGTAGCCAACCCAAGGAGAAAAATAACATTAGGATAGAGATAGGAAGTGTTGGGGGAGTACGTACTGAAATTTTAGAGTAGCTGGTTGGGAAAACTACACAGAGAAATTGATTAAGTCAAACCACTTTCTGGAAAAGAAACTTCCAGGCAGACAGGATATCAAGAGCAAAGGTTCTGAACTGAGTGTGTGACTAGAATGTTCGAAGGTGGCAGGGACTTGTGGATGAAGGGGAGGAGAAAGGTAACAAAGGAAGTGTTAATAATATCAGGTGGGGACGGCCAAGGAAATAGGTCTGAGTAAGTACTTTGATTTTCACTCTGAAGCCAATGAAAAAACTATTGGAGAATCTTGAGAAAAAAGTGAGGTAACCCTAGTCTAGTTTTCAAAGGTGATGCTGGCTGTGTTGAGAAAAGACTGAAGTGGGTAAAAGGAGAGTCAGGGAGACAACAAAAATTTGCAATAATTCAGGCCAGAAATGGATTTGGTAGTCCCAGGGATTGGATTTTGGTTATAATTTGAGGGTAAAGCCAGTAAGATTTGCTAATGATTTAGATGTAGCATATGCAGCAAAGAGGAGATTTAAGGATGTCCCCCAATGTCTGAGCCTTAGGAGCTGGAAAGACAGCATTTTGTCATAAATTGACTGGGAAGACTACTAGAGCAAGTTTAGGATGGTTTCAGAATCAGAAGTTCAGTTTTGGACTCATTAACTTAGGGATGACCATGTGTCGTTCAAGTGAAGAAGTCAGTAAGCAATTGGATATGAGTTTGGAGTCAGGGAAGAGATCCGTCATGGAGATATGAGTCTGGGGGTCATCAGCCTAGACAGCTATTTAAAGATAGGGAGTGAAAGCAATCACTAAGAAGCGATTGTAGATGAAATGAGAATAGATTTAAGAACAAATGTGTAGCTGACTGTGGCGTTCAGCTGACTGGAAAGCGTAGAGGAACTAGCTAAGGAAAACAAGAGTAAAACCCAGAGATGTAAGAAGGAAACTAGGTGAATAAGACAGCTTTTAAGCCAAGAGTAAAAAGTGACTCCAGTAATTTATCCTATGATTATATATGCGTGATCAAATATATATGGATGTGTATGTATACACGTATGTGTGTTTATGTAGGGGACATTTGTATTTTATAAAATGAGATCATGCTGTACTTAATCATCTAGAACCCGCTTTTTAAAAATTAATTCTTCATGGAAGAAAGTTTTGTGTCATTTGTAGTCTTATGATTCAAGATTTTGTATTTTCAATTTTTTGACTTCCCAGCATTATTAATACAAACTATCTTGATGAGCTTTTGTTTTAAAAAAACAAAATGTCCAGTGAAAATGTTGGCTGAAGTTTTTATAGTTAACACTTGTCCAGGTGTTATAGCAAATTAGACATGTCCTTTTAAAATTTCTGAGTACTTACGATATGCACAAAAACAACATTCAAAGTGCCTATATATAAAACTTTCACAGAACAAAAATAACAGAGGTGGGCAAATGCAGTCATTTTGTTTTCCTCAGCTGCCCATTGCATGCCATTCTCCATCTTCGTTCACACCATTAATTAAAAAAATCAGTGGGGCTGAAGTAGATGGCATGTGCAAGCAATAGTGCTTTCTGAACAGACATGTAGTAAACAAGGAAGGATTCCAGGTTGTGAATGAATGGCTCCTGAGCTGGCATTCATTCAGACCAGGCATGTGATCTCAACGCTGCTGCCCGTTAAGTGACTATTGAATCTTGTCTTTTAGGTTCCTGTGCCCTCCTTACCCTCTTTGTCAAATGAAGAAAGTAAACCACAGCTCTGTGCTCACATGATAACAAGCCAATGCGATGCTGGAATACAACGTGAAGATCCCAAACCCATTCTGCTGGAGAGCCCCTTTGTGGGTAAGTACAGACAGAGTATTTTCTTCAGTACCCAGAAGGGAAGAGAGAACATTATCAGCATGCATGAGCCTTGTTTCTATTTGTAGGAATTATGGTTACCCTTTGTAGACTTCTTTTTCCTTATTTTTCCTGCAGGGATGGTTTCTCTTTGTATTTGCTGTGCTTCATCTGAGGATTTTTGTTTGTTTTCTGGTTCTACTTGGCCAATATTTAGGTTAAATCAGCAGTTAGTTTGCGTTCTCTTTCTTTGCCTTTCTGTTTTTATCTTTTCCTTGTGAACTTCCTCTGAGTTGACTTTCTGAGTAGCAATTGTGCTCCGTAGCAACAATTACATATTTTGATTTTTTTATAATATTTTAGGAACTAAGTCTGGAATTCTGGGAGATTTTCTGTATATGCCTCCTAAACCCCAGTAAATATTTGGTGATGGCCGCCTTTCAGCTCCAGCCTCTCGTTGATTCACGTTCCTTATTTATGCATGCCAGTCGTTTTTGTATCTTGCCAAAAACACACAATTGATGTTCCAGGTTGATGTTCTGAATGTCCTCTTCCTTTCATAGAACAGTTTTCAAAATTAAGCTCTTGCTCTCCTTCTTTACGACAGTCCTTTCCTTTTCTAAGTTCTTACTTCACTTGTTTGCTTGTTTGCTGTGTGCTTTGTTGGTTTAATACTCAGTTACCCTGGGATGGCGAGCAATGTGTCTAGGCCTAGAGTTTGGTGGAGCTGAGACTCTCATCCCTTTCACTGTTGCTCTGCTCTAGGGTACCATGGATGTTCCCATCAGGTCTAGACCAGGAGGTCAGGTTGATGCTCAAGGACCCCAACTCACTTTGTGATATCTCGTAGAGATTTATTGAAAGGTGGGCTGGTGGGCTGAGGCTCACTCTCTTGAAGGTTCTCTGACTTGGGAGACTCCATGTTCTTTCTGGAGATTTGTTTTGTGCCTCTCTCCATCCATGAATAACTAATGTTATGACTGTACCAGACCTTGTGGCTATTGTTATGATTGCAAGGCACCCTTAACAATAGCCATCAGAAGCCTTTGAAAGAGACAAGGTTCATTACTTACAAGACCTGGAACTTACACAGCACAGCTGTGGCCACACAGGAACATCACTGTTAGAGAAAGGAGAGAGCACAAGAGAAAGAGAGCCTGGGGTTCTAATTTTATTGGGGTTGCGGATGGGGTCCTAGGATTTTGTGAGCTCACTCTTCATAGGTGAATGTAAAACATGAGAGTGGGAATTTAAAGTGGAAAGGAGAAGAAAACAAGTGGCCTAAATGGTCATATATCAAACTCAACCAAGATCTCTAAAATAAAGAAGTGAGAGGTGCTGGCTCTTCGTCTGCGTGTGTGGCTAGCAGCATGGCCTTCGTGACCTGGATGGCTCAGGAACCAAAGATTAAGGCAGGTACCTGACTACAAAAACAAGGACACAACTATCAGGGTTTACATTGCAGGAATAAAGATATGAAACACTACGTGTACCTCAAAGCTTATGGTGGTTCTGGTGCTCTTCCTATCTTTCTGTCCTGGCAACAAGTTTTATCTTTGGCAGTTTGTCATCATGTGTTACAATGGGTCTGTGTGTCACATCCTAGTCTCTGCCATGTCCCCTATGGCGTGTTGTATCACTGAAGGGATCCGGGTGGAACAAGGCTAATGGGAGTGGACTGGGAGGCTAGCTCTGTCCGCAAAGACAGTTGCCAAGCATTTGGGAGTATGGATGACAATTTGAGGTCACAGAATTAGAAGGGAGCAGCCGGATGGTGCTGAGATGGATTTTTTTCAATCTCTCTTTTTAAAAAGATGAGGGAAGTGAATGGGGCGTTTGAAAAAAGGTGTTTTTCTGCAGTTCTCTAATGCAGAGGCGGAGGTGGGTGGGTATCCTAAGGGCATATCCTCAACACATCACTGTGGACAAATGTACTCAGCAGAAATGGACCTCCAGACTTTATCAGATGTGTTTCTTTTACGTTTAGTTTACTCTGCCAATTTCAATTTTTGACATTTTAGTCTTTTTGACTGTTTTCATGGACATTTACTGTGATGTTGAGAGGAGACAGACACATCATTCACTACAGAATGTCTACTCCATGTAAACAAAGGAGCTTGTGAAGCCCATCGGAAATCAAAGCCAGTATTCCAGATGGATGGTTATATAGGCTCGTATTTCCCCTAAGCCTCCTCTGACAATTATTAGATTGGGCTGTAAAAATTTGAGAGTATATTGAAAAACACATAAAGAAGCACTTTCATAGAGAAATGCAAGGTCATAGCTATAAAGAATCCAGGGTCTGAACTTTTATATTTAGTCTACTTTTAAGTTCTTTCTACTTTATAAAATTTAAAAGGCGATGAGAATCAGAGAACTTCCTTATTTAAATTCTCAAAGAGTAGTTCCCCAGTATTTACGCCTTCACATTGTTTTCTGAATCCAACTATAAATAAAGGCTTGGACTTACTATAAGTAAACACGTAAATACACTAGACAGAGGAAAGAGCTTTGAGCTTGGAATCACTAATTTTCCAGCATCGTCACCAACTACATTGTGCTACTGATCACTAATCACAAAATGATGGAATTTAGAAGTCCCTCATGTATCTATTAGAACCATGATTCAGTACTATAGGCTGCATCTCCTTCTGATAAATTTGGAAATGTGATGACCCCCCCATAGAATATGATAACTTTTATGGGATACTTGCCATTCCCTATTGATAATCACTGGAATATGTTTTCTGTTCAAACTAGAGTAGGAGCCATCAAGCTTTCATAGACATAATTTATCTTTGCAAGTATAAGCATAGTATTATGGGAGGGCTGTCTGGAAAAAATGCAGCCATAAATGGGGATTTGTCTGTTTTTCATATTATTTGTCTGGCTACTTTCTGGACATTCCTCGTCTATGTATTATAAAACTACAACCTAGAAATTTTGGCTTTCCATCCCCTCAGTTAAAAATAATTTAAATTAACCTCTTGATTTTAGACATAATAAAAGTCTTAGAGAAGGACAGTATCCTGTCAGATGTCGCACTACTAGTCAAGGGTTAGGATCCAGGGTCCTGACTCACAACATTACTCACTTTAGCAAGACAAGGTCCACTGACTTTGCTTCCATCTGCTCTGGACTCTACTCTTGTCTGGTTTCCTTTGTCCAGTACGACAGTTACAATTGTTCTGAGCTGCTCTGCTGTCCTTATCTTCCTCTATCCTTAAGATCACAAAATGTTTGTTTCAACTCCAAGCACAGCCCTTATCCTACTCACGTGTGAATCACAAAGAAGTAGGAAGAGGTGGGTCTTTCTTGGAATAAATCACCTGTGTCTTATTAATCCAGAAATAGATTATATGACATCCCTATTTGCAAGGGAATCAAATGTTTTTCTGTTTGTTTGTTCTTTCTTTCTTTCTTTTTTTTTTTTTGGAGGAGGATTTGTTTAGTTTTTTTTTGTTTGTTTGTTTTGTTTTGTTTTTTTGGTGGAAGAGTTTTGTTTTGTTTCATGAGCATAGATTAACATATCAAGCAAAATTTAATCCATTATGGGATATCTAGTACTCAGCAACTGTCAGTATCTGCTCCACATATACTTTCATTAGTGTTGATATGAGTGGACATTTGTAGCTATTGTTAAGAGAGGCCAAAATAATAGAATATATTATTTATGTCATCTTCAAATAATAAAACGATTTTCTTGAGTTTTTTCGGCCAACTTCATAATTATTCTAGTACATGTAATCTTTTTCTTTTAATGAAAGATTCTATTGAAAATCAATATTGATCTCTTTTCAAATATCCATGATTGGTAAGTGATATTCTATAATGATGGGGATTTTTCATTCTTATAAATTAGTCATACTCCTCTAGACCAAATGAGTGGCACATTTAAACCAACCTACTCATTTAATGTTTGTTTTTTAAAGTGTTATGAACATCAGAGTGAACTTTGACTATATTGTAAGCTAGAAATGTATTTTTCAAATGAAAACATTTCCAACAAGAGTATTATTAGTGATATTAGAACAAGTTTTACAGTTTTTGGGGAAAAAAAGTTACCTTTTAGGATATTCTTCTATAATATTGTTTTTCTCAAATGATTGGTAAAAGTTGAGGATCAGCAAGATGCTGACATATTTCCTATAAAGTATATAGACTTACATGATCTTGAAGGGGACGAGTGAGAAAGGTGAAGGGATTAGAAAGTACAAATTGGTTGTTACAAAATAGTCATGGGGCTGTGAAATATGGTATTGGGAATACATCAATAATATTGTAAAAAATATGGTGGTGTCAGATGGGTACTACACTTATCGGGAGAATCACTTCTTAAGTAATATAAATACCTAGCCACTGTGCTGTACACCTGATACTAGTATAAAATACAATGATAGTGAACATCAACTATAGTTGAAAATATATATACAGTCATGAAATGTATACAGCAGAGGGGACACAGTCAGTGTTCTTGTAATAGCTGTGTATAAGGTCAGGTGGGTAGTGGACTTGTCTAATCACTGTATTGTTTTGTGTACCTGAAACTAATAATAAAATGAATTAATTAAAAATGTTTTTAATACATTAACAAGCAAAGAAAAATGGCCAAGATATCTTAAAGAACAGCTTCCTAGAGCACTATTTTAAAATCATTTTTCATAAAATGTTCTGTCTTTTTTGTCCTTATGATATCATGTGCCTCATCAGCTCTCAAAAACTGAGCAAGCAGAGTTCCATAAAACAGGAACATAAGTAAGAATAATTAAACTTAAATTTCTTTTTCATGAAGTACAGTAGTTTTTGAAAGATAATGCTTTTTCTGACCAAGGTCTGATACAAAAAGTATAAAATTAATTATGGAAATTATGTATACTGAACTATGAATAATGGATCTACATAGTGCTTTGTATGAAGCTTTCTAAAACCTAGGGACAGATAATTAGTAATTTTTTCCTGGTGTTTAAAATTGTTTTATAAAGGAGATGCCCAATATAGTGTGAAAGATGAGCTGTAATTTACCAAGATAAATCTAATGAACTAATGCTCAAATGGACAGGCCATGAGATCCTTCAATGAAATAATCACAATTGGAAAGAAGAAACTATAGTAATTTTACCAACATTAGTAGATTAGTATCCATATTAATAGAGCATGTATTACCATAGAAATAATTAAGTGGAAAAATAAAATTGGATTTCTAGGAGAGCAGTATTTTCTAAGATGGGTAAAATATTTAAGAACATAAACTCAAAACTTCAATTACACAGATTCAACTCCAGCTTCTTTTCTGTACTAACTGTCATCTTGGTAGGGCTGCCCCTTGCATAAAACTAGAAAGCAAAATTCACATTCTATTGAATATTGTTGCTTAATAATGTAAATGGTACTTCCAGGCATCGTAAGTGACTGATACCTGCTCTGTTCCTCAGTATTCTCAACTATGAAATTGATGTAACCATAATACTTAACTTTTGAGGTTATTGTGAGGATTAAATGAGGTAATATTTGTGAAGAATTTATTAAAGCACCTTAAATATAGTATGTGTTAGTAAGTGTTATTAGTAATCACTGCCCCATTAGGAAAATAAATACAGACCATCAGTTTTAACACTTCCCAGTTCATCTTCATGTCATCTTGAGCCTTTACTTCATCTTTGTATATTCTGAGGTTTCATAGAAAAGACTTCTCTCTGAATTTTCAGGTGAGACCACACCTGAATAGTGACTCAGATATGCATTATAAATGTCATTCTATGTGGTGTTACAAACCACTCTCCTCTATTTTATACAACTTCCATGGTAACTATATGTGCCATGAAAAGTCTCAGTTATGGCAACATTCTTTGGTATATATGAAATACTCGGGAATATTGAATCCCTAACCTATATCCTTGACATGTATAAGTACATACATCGCCCCCCACCCCCATGCACAAACATACACATGCTTGGCAACACTTTTAACAAAGAATAAATTAAATTGATGTAAAATGATAGTAGAGGGCCTATATGAGGTGAAAATGATCCATGCTACCAATACTGTAAGTGTATTCCACCTACATTATACTGGTTAGACAGGTAGAGAATTTCCCTGCTAAGATTTTTTAACGAGTGCTAAGATATGGGGAGCCAACTAATATTCCCAAAAGTAATTCATTCTCCACGCCACACTTTCTGTTATATGCTGTACATCCTGTTCTTCTGGGCTATCCTTGAAATTGGTTCATTTCTGAATCAAATGTTAGGATATCATATGAAAGGTTATGTAAACAAAGTAGGAAGATATAAAATGGGCACTAATATTCATGAAGTTGTTGATATTAGTATATTTTTTAAATATTCCTATGAAATAATTTCAGAGAATTAAGAACTGTTGTTTTCTGGCTATGTGTATAATTACACACACACACACACACAATTTATGAAGAAAACATAACTAAAGGAAATGTCTGCATGTGCTTTATTATGCTCAAAAATTTGAATATTCCCTATTTACATTCAACAATCTCAGAAAAAAAGCAATTTAGCTATTGGAATATTTGCACATTAATTTTTTATTGTATGATTAATGAAATAATGAAATAATGCAATTGTGCAATGACAACTCAGTGTAATTTTTCATTATATTATTAATATTATTTTTCCTAGTCACACTCAATGATAAAAACTTAAATTTCATTACTTTGACAAAATATTGATTTTATATATTAAATTAACAGTACCTGGTATTAATCAAGAGCACACATATTTTCTGGTTATTTTTAATAGTGATTTTTTTAAACCTCTGCAGAAAAAAGTCAATGTCTTTATTCATGTTCCAGTGATGCTAGAAATATTATAAATGCATTGCTGATATTAAATTCTTAAAATGTTGCTTCAAATTAACCAAAATAGCTTTAGCAAACTATCTCGAAGTTGTGCATCATTACTTATAACAGAAGGACAAATAAGGAAACTTAATTTTAAATTGGTAATAAGAAAGTTAATGAACCTCTTCCATTTCTAAATTATACTGATAGCATGAGTTAAAACTACTTTAATACTCTGTGCACAATATGTAGATACAAAGTTAGAAAATCTGTTATTAAGAATCCTATAGCTCACTAAACTTAGTCACTGAAAAAACAAACAAATCAAGGTTAACAAATCAGGCAGGGTCAACAACAAAAGAAAAAGCATATAACTTAATTGCTGTAACTACTCCAAAATATTAAAAATTTTATGGAAGTACCTTGACCTAATGGTAGACTGTCCAACTAGTGCAACAAATCTCACATCAATGGACATAATAGTCAGATCATATTTCTTTGCAATAGTTGTTGAAACTATCAACAGTTTTAGGTATCACAAATTATATTGTTTTATACATTTTCAATGAGTCTAAGAATCTAGGGCCCAACATTTTCTTCAAAGATTGCAAAAATATAAACTGCAATAAGTTAAATCTGGTTTTCTCACATAATAGTCGCTGCCAATACCATAAAATACTAAAATCAACAAAAAAGTAGAATTTTGCCACTTACTCAGTTTTCAGTAAATTACTCCATGTGGAATGACTCGGGATCAGGAAAACAAATGACAGGTACCTTACATGGACAATCAAAAGCAATATGTTAATTCAATAAGTGACTACATACAGAAGAGAGAAATGCACTTTTTTTTTTCATTTGCATGAAACAGTATTTTTAAATACAGCTCAGTTCTGTTAGTACCGAGACTTTGGTCCTCGGATTAAATTATTTAATGATATGTCATAACTCCAAAACTGGTATTTTTATCCAAAAGTCATATGCTCTAAAGGCCAACTGATGTGAATGAATACATATTCCTAAATGCTGTTGTAGTTATCAGGTTTATTTTCCCTGGTATTCAATCGAATGTGTGGCTGAAAACGAAGATTGAGGGACAGCTGGTCAAGAAATAGATCTTTCAAAACTGGAAATAAGACAATTCTTCAGTGCGGAAGAGTAAGGACGGAAGCAGATCCGGCAAATAAATCTGCCCAACATGCACAGTTCTTCCTCAGACATTACAGAATCTCACCAGCATAAGTGGGCTCCTAAATATGATAACATCACCATTAAAATCTTTATTGAAACCGAATGGCATTCTGTCCTGAAAAATGAGATAGCGCCCAAGTTCACTTCTGTCTGCCGTACTGAACAGAGAAACCATTGACAAGATGTGAGCAAGCAAGAATCTCTTTAAAAATACATGAAGGGCAAATGTGTTTTCTTCATAAACTTCACAAATTTGCATGTTCTAATTTCTTCCCATTGTAGCTTCCAGGGTTCCATTGGTCTTATGCTATGGGAGGACTGTTAGGGTCTGAGTCTGCTACCAGGAGCTATATGACAGCATTGATTAAGTTGCGCTTTGGGAAAATGGAAACAAGCAAGATGCATATTTGCCTTTCTGCCAATAAATGCTGAAGTAGAGCAATGAGCAGAAATTCCTGGTACATTAATCAGTTTGATTTTTTTTCTTTCTTCTTTTATGTCTTTTATTCTTTCTTTCCTTCCTTCCTTCCTTCTTTATCTCTTTGGCTTTAGCAATGGCTTCTACATTCATATTAATAATACAAGGACAGTTAGAAGGGACAGATACTAGACATGAATGCACTACAATCCCTCACTCATAGAGACAGTTAAGAAAAAAACATGCAATGAAATTGAATTTCAAGAATCATTGGCTCTCATGGACAACTTTCTTCAATGACTTTATTGCGATGTTGTGTTTGGCTGGAGAGAAACTGATCCTTCTATATAGGACTGTCACTGTACGGAGGATCATTTCAAGTCACTATTTTGAGGAAGGTGATTCCTCTTTCTATGGCAGTGTAAATATCTTCCTTCCATTCTTACTCTTATTCTGAACGAGATCTAAGTTTGCTTTTTTGAGAAATACCTTCCATAACCATTTTTTCATTTGTTGAATGTATTGGTAAAAACTACATAGATTCCAGGTGTGCAATTCTGCAATCCATTGCCTATGTGCTGCATTATGTGTTTGTCACCCAGCGTCAGTTAGCCTTCCATCACCTTGTATTTGTGTCCCTGTTCCTTCTTCCTCACCCTTCTCCCCTCTTACCCTCAGGTGATTACTGAATTATTGACTATATCTTCCACATAAGACCTGAAACAATAAATTGCACAGAAGAGAGCATCAGTACTAAACTTATACACCTCGTGTTCATGGAGGATCTCATGAACCTGACCTCAAAGGCAAGGAAAGTAAAAGCAAAACTAAATGAATGGGACTATATCAAACTAAAAAGCTTCTGCACAGCAAAAGAAACCATCAACAAAGCAGAGAGACAACCAACCACATGGGGAAAAATATTTGCAAACAATGCCTCTGATAAGGGGCTAATATCTAAAATATATGAAGAACTCATACAACACAACAACAAAAAACAAAAATTCTGTAACCATTTTTTTAAATGAGTAAGTTCACAGGATTTTAGAAAAAAACAATGTGTCTGTGCAGAAGGTACAAAGCATGGTTTGAACGCCTTCCAGGTGCTGCCTCCATCTCCATTCGCCTCCTCATCTTGGGTCCAGCTCTTCCTGCACATCAGACTGGCAGACTGCACTCTTGCCCTGTGATGTTCCTTTCGATAGGCTCTTTTCTTTGCAACATTCCACCCCCAGCTTTCTTGAGGATTCTTACTCTTGTTCAAACGTTATCACGTGTCTGGCTTCTCCTGCCCCCGTGGCCTCTCTCAAGCGGGCTAACCATTTTTTTCTCTTACTATTATATTTTGTTAATACCAACATCATAGACCCTGTTACATTTTTTTTCAATTATGTATTTTTGGTCTCTAGTTGACTGTGAATTCTTTGAGGATAGGAGATGGGTCCTGTTCATTCATGTTCTATAGATAACATTTATCATGGTTGCTCCTGTTATTACCAAGGAATACTTAAAACAATTTTTCTGCCTTTCTCTCCACCTTCCCTAACCCAAACTTTTATTAAAGTGAATAATGGATATGCTTCATCCCATGATTATATCAAGAAACATTTCTTGTGCACCAGGGCAGGCACTGCCCCTGGTAATATTCATACTGCAGTGAAGACAGAATCCTTGTCCTGTAAGAACCTCCAATTTAGTGGTTAAGTCTTCCATCCTTGGGGATAATTGCATTAGTGAATATAAAAATAAATAAACAATATTTGCAATATCAGGTATATTTAATATATTGAAATTCTGCATAACTGCATTATCAGGGGCAATGGATTTGAAGAAGAAAGAAATTCTGCATTAAATGAAACATTTTAATCATCAAAACCAAAGGCATGATAATTCCTTTATTTAAAGTTTGCTCAAAATAATATTTCATTTTGTTTACTTCTTATTTGGATTATGACTTTCTAGAATAGTTGTCTGTTTTCCATGAAATTTCTAATTTCCCTTGGCTTTTATTTTGTTTCCTAATTATTTATAGAATAAGAAATAATTATTTTCAACAAATCACTAAGTTAACCCATGGCTGAATAATATGTTCATTGAAAGGGCAGATTTCTTAGGCTTTAGTAAGTCCATAATCTAGAGGTTTTATTTAATTTCACTTTTTAGGCCTTTCCACAATTTATTAACTACTGGAATTATTTTTGCCTTCATTAAAGTATATCTGCAAATAATACTCTTTAGAAAGAATGGCGATTTTCTTAGTCTTTGAATCTAAAACTGTTATGTTCTTTAAACTTGATTGATAGTTTAGCAAGAAATAGAATTCAAGACTTAAAGCAGTTTTCAGTGAACATACTGAAGGAAGGTATTTCTGTATTTTTTTTTTGTATCATTAGATTTATTGGGTTGACAGGAATTCCATAGGTTCCAGGTATGCAAGTATACAGTGTATCGTCTATGTGTTGCATTATGTTTTCACCACCGAGAGTCAATTCTCTTTCCATCACCATGTATTTGGCCCCCCCTCCCTCCTCTCCCATCCCCTCCTCCCTTACCCTCAGGTAACCACTAAACTATTGACTGTGTCCATGAGTTTTTGTTTCTTTGTTGCTTTCAGTTTTATATTCCACATATGAGTGAGGTCATATGTTTCTTGGTTTTTCTGTCTGGCTTATTCCACTTAGCAAGGATTAGATAAAGAAGCTGTGGTACATATGCACAATGGAGTATTACTCAGCTGTAACTAAAGATGAAATACTGCTATTTGCAAAAAGATGGATGGACCTGGAGACCTCTTTTTCTTTTTCTTTCTTTCTTTCTCTTTTTTTTTTTTTTTTTATTTTTAGTTGCTGGGGAGAAACCTCTTGCCCTTTTCTACCATACTTGCCTGAATTTCAACTAAATGCCCCACATGCTCTTTCTTCTAGGAAAGAAAGAGTCATATATCTCATACATTTTTTCTTACACTACCTATCATCGTATTTATACTGAAGTAGTTTCTTCAAAAAGATTGTTATTGATAAGAGGATAATAATATATATGATTTTTTATCAATGCTTAAGAAATAACCACACATTTCCCCACCCTACCCTCCTCCCTAATTTAAAAATTGTATCCACTCAGAAACCTGGCAGTCATCTTACTTATACATACAATACACTCATTTGATTGGTTCACATTTATCAAGCACCTTCTGTGTGCCAGGCATATTCTGAGAGCTGGAAATGATGTATGAAGGAAGCAACTCACTGAGCTTATTTTCAGTATCCTAGCAACACCACCACCACCAGAGTCTCTGAAATATAAACTTCTCTGCATCTCCATAGTTGCTATAGATTGAATATTCATTTCCCACCCCACAAATTTACATATTGAAGCCCTAATGTAGGATGTGATGTTATTTAGATGTGGAAACTTTGTGAGGTAATTGGGCCATAAAGGTGGAACTGTCACCAATAGGATTAGTGCTCTTTTAAAAAGCAGCAGCCATGATCTCTCCCATGGACATGTGAAAAATAAAGCAAGAAGACTTCCATCTACAAACCAGGAAGAAGGTCTTACTAAAATTTAACCTTGCTGGCACCCTGATCTTGGATTTCTAGCCTCTAGATGTGAGAAATAAATTTCTGTTGTTTAGGTCACCCTGTATATGATATTTGTAACCAAAGCTAATAAGCCAATAGCCATTGTTGTCTCTTACTTGTACTGCTAAAGCAGCCTTCCTATATATTCTTTCTAATATCCACCTCCAACCATCCTCAGACCTCATGAGAACCTACAATTTATTAATCCTACTATCCTCTCACCATTCCTCTATTATCTTGCCACCTCAAATATTCATAGTTCTCCTTATTTTGCTTAATTTCCATAGTGATCATTTCTAGCACCCTCACCGTTGTTGTCCAGATTTGTCAAACTGTCTTGACTAAATCACAACCCTGGTGATATGTACCTATCCTCCCATTCTCCTTGTGTAGCGTGCACCTGAGCACGGAAGAACACAAACGCCCATCTTGCCACGTTCATTTTTATCCTGACTCCCATAACATTCACTACGATTTTTCCCGTTTTCTCTAGGCTGTTCTCTTACCCTGGATTTTCCTCCCTCACTTTTTCATCTGACTCTCTACTCCTCATATTTAGCTGTCAGTTCAAATATCACTTCTTGTGGAACCCCTCTTTTACTGGTATCTTAGAATATGTACATATACTCTATTTTATACTGATATATTTTCATGTCATATAATCTTTCTCTGTCATCCTGTTCTTTTATTTGACAAAATAAAATGCATAGGATTATAAAGGAAATAATTTATATTAAAATTATTTTTATGGTATTTAAAAGAAACTTCAATATAGTAAAATAGGTGCTTCTTTATTAATGTCGTTAATAGCATGATTTTACTGTGGCTTTAATAATTACCATAATTTCTCAATAATAATGAGATTATATAACAACTTGAAATATGCATAACTGTGGTTAAATAGAATAATACAAAAAATATCTGTGGCTTCTATTGGTGAAAAACTCACAGGTAGTGCTGATATAATTACAATTTATTCATGATTGAAGGAAATGCTAAATTTCAGTTAGAGGTTTTTGAAAATATATTTTTTCTCATTTAATTCCATAGTTCCTATAAATTTTGTCCACACTATGGACCCCTGGTTAATTACCCTGACTGGGCCAGATCCCTCATGTTATGAATGAGAAATTTTTTGCATCCTAAGGATTTGTGCATGTACATTAGTTAGGTAAGGACAGAAGCCTTCTCTGCCCACTCTCATTCTGCCGCTGAAAGGCCAAAACCACAGTCCCCACAGTAAATAGCATCGTATGTGTAGAAGGGGACGCACATTGAAATACTGGTTGACAAGACCATATGTGGCAGTGCTTTCTTGGGTCCTTAAAATAATCTAAATTTCCAAGTATTACATATTAAATTAAGCATGAAAATACTTTTGCATGACCCCACCACTGTTATACTCCACCACCACCCCTCCTTTTTTTTTTTTTTATCTACTTGAGTCACTGATCATTAACTGAAACCTGCTTAGGATCTCTAAACTTTTAGGATACTAAAATTTTGCTTTTTGTTGGCTTTTTTACTGTCTATCTTATTAGAGTGTAGGCCTCATGAATGCAAGGACTTGCCATTTCTTGGCACCACTGTATTCCTTGTGCAAACAGTATCGCCTGCCACCTCGTGTAATAGGTGGCAAATAATGCTTGTTGAATAAATTTGTGAATGGATTGACCAAAGTATAAAATCGATTTTATAGAAAATGCCTTATGGTTTGTAGTGAAACATTTTTAGAAATTTAAAGGTTACATAGAATAGCATATCAATGAGTAAAATGCAAGATTTTTAAATTGCTGGCTAACGCAAAAATCACAAACTACCATTAAGCTTACTAATACAAAAATATGGTAGTAGAATTGTTATTCTTACTTATAAAGGATGAAGAATGAACTTCCCAGTCATGGTTATATAAACTCATACAAAGTTTCATAATTTATTTGAAGATTCAGTATGACAGTGTTTTCATTTAAAACTTGAATTTAGAAGAGTGTGTATATATAGAATATTGGGCTTATACTTGACTGTACAAGCAAACTTCTCATTTTTCAGAGTCATTTTTGCCTGGAAAAAATGTATCTATTTATATACTAGTAGCTAGAATTGAAGGAACTCTTCAGATCCTCATGCAGGTAGGTGGAAGGTGCACTTGTTTAAATTGAAAGGAGACATTAGGAAAGCAGGTAGGAGGAATGAAGGAAATGACGTGGGCAGGAGCACAAGTGCCTCAGTAAGAAAGGGCAAGACTTGACCTTAATGTGGGTGGTGAGGAGAAAACAGTGAAAAATGTGTCAGAGCAATAAAAATGAGAGGTACTTGGAAAAAAGCTGAGCTGTACAAGATCTTTTACTGTAGGGCCAGGAAAGCCCAGTGCACACCGAAAAAGCAGCAGACCTTCGGCCCCTTTTTTAATTGGGTTGTTTGCTTTTTGTTTTTTGTTTTTTGACTTGTATGAGTTTCTATTAGATTTAGGATCTTAACCCTTTATCAGATGCCTCATCGGTGACTATTTTTTCTCATTCTGTAGGATGTCTTTTTGTTTCGTTGATGGTTTCTTTTACTGTAAAGAAACCTTTTAGTCTGATGTAGTCCCATTTATTTTTTCCTTTGTTTCCCTTGTCCAAGGAGATATATCATTGAAGGTATTGCTAAGGGTAATGTCTGAGAGGTTACTTCCTAGATTTTCTTCTAGGAGTTTTATGGCTCTGGGTCTTACATGTAGATCTTTAATTCATTTGGAGTTTATTTTTTTATATGGTGGAAAAAGGTGGTTCAATTTGATGTGGGCGGGGGGCAGGTATCTGTCCAGTTTTCCCAGCACTGTGAGAACACAAGGCAACACGTAGTCCATCAAAAACTGTACACCTGGAACCTATGTAATTTTACTAACCAATTTCATCCCAATAAATGTTTTAAAAGTTTTAACAAAAAAGCACTAGGCTATGTTCCCAGGTCAGTGAGATGTACTGTCAACTCCTAGGAGTTATGAAGAAATTGTCTGACATTGTCATTGAGAGCAGTCAGTTCACAGGCCTCTCCTTGTACCTGGACACCTTATGAAATGTAAAATTACTTCAGAAAGGTGAAGAGTCATGCTACAAAAGAACTCGATTCCCTGTTTGTTTCTTATCAAAGATCCCTCTCGACTCTAATGAGAACCATAAGAGGGGTTTCAAGGACAGGCAGTGACTTTGGATAGTCTTGGTTCCAGTCCTAGGTCTCCCATTTGCCAGCTATTTGACATGGTGCACTCACTCCACCTCCTGAAATCTCCGTTTCTGCTGTGATAAAATGAGTCCATGGAAGAACAGGGCTTAGCACCATGTCCTGTCCACAGACGGTAAGCCCCAAATAAGCACTGGATATCATGACTGTTTTCGTTACTGCTCTTCTTCTTGTTTTTATTATTATAGGTCAGATATAAATCTCTCTGATTTAATTAGTTAGAAGTTTTTCCATTTTATTCTAAAACATTTGGAGAAACTCCATTTTTTGTTCAAATATCAGGAAACTAATATTTTATGTAATTATATTACTTCATAAATTGCATTTACTTCAGGATGGCAAATGTTCTGAGTTTACCTGAAAGTTATTCAACAATATAGAGGTTGAAATTGATTCACTAAAAGGTAGAAATAATATCACTACATACACAAATGATTCAATATTAAATTAGCTGAATTCTCGTTAAATTTAATCAATTTCTGATAGTTCTTTCTATTCTTCATTCTATTTCTGACATGACTACTAGACACAGAAATATTTCGAAGAAACACACTTTTTCCCTAGGCCTTGATTTTCCCAAGGAGTTTATATAATTTTGAACAAGTAATTGAATGGATATACAAAAGTAGGTAATGCTAAAAATAAAGTGCCACATCAAACCAACTGATTCCATCTGAATAAATTTCCTGCTGTTCAGAAGATGAAAGAAAAAGAATTTCACAAACATAATATAATCCCACACCAACTGTTCAATACCCAATCTACATTGGTAGATACTTTATATGAGTAACTACTCTTTCCTGAATATTCTCTATAAAGTATTTGAAGCTACATATAATTGTTCCACCTAAACTACATTGTGGAATTTTCAGAAGAAAACATAATATTTTTAGGACAGCCTATTTGTATGACTATAATTTATTTATGTATAACTCACGTTGTTCTGAAAGAATGAAGTCTATATAATTAGGTAGAAGCCACAGCATGGTTACCGAGATTTGCTCAGATCGTTGAATCATTTCTACGCGATTGTGAAAGCAATCAGTTAAAGAATAAGAGTAATAGAATGGTGTTTTTAAAATGACCTCTCAACTATAAGATGCCATGTATGAGCAGGAGATAAAATGAGTGAATACATAGATATGTATAAAACCACATTTGTGGTAGAAGAAGTCTACAGGAAAAAGTATAAAATGTTTACAGAACTAATAAAAGGTTAATTGATCTGGAAATAAGAAAAGGTTGTTTTAATAAAGGGTTTAATTTATTTAAAATACATTTTAAAAGGAAAATAAGGTTTAAAATTTTTACATTAGGACAACGCACAAATTCCCAAAAGACATGTACAAGAATGTTCATAGTGTTATACACAATAGCCCCAAACTAGAAACAGCCTGAATGTCCATCAAGAGTAGTATAGGTAAGTGAATTGTAGTTTATTTTTACAATGAACTATCCTCAAAACTACAATATTGGTAGTTTTCAATATTGAAAGCTACCGATATTCAGAACAATGTGAATGAATCTCCTGAAAATAATATTTAACTAAATAAACCAGAAGGAAAAGCATGATGTGTGATTCCATTTATATAAAGTTTAAACAGCATTAAGAATTTATACTTTTCACAGTTATCGTATCTGTTACCCTGAGGGTGAGAGTGTAGTAACTGTGAGTGGACAGGAGGGCTTCCTGAATGTGGCATGTGTTTTCTTTGTGGTGTGGGTGCTGGTTATGTGGTGGCATTCACTTTGTGAAAATTTATATAGCTGTAAACTTATCATTTATGCACTTCTCTCTACATATGTAATAAAAAATACTTCAAAATAAAAGAGCAGAGTAAGTCTTCCAATGCTTCCCACTGAAACAGTGTAATATGCATTATTAGTGTCTGGAAGAACTGAAACGGCCTGTTCAGCATAGGATGTTTATACACTTTATCATCTAGATTGGGACTAGTTGCAATCTTAAACAAAATTGACATCCTCAATGGACTCCTCTCTGAAGATTATAGTGTTTTAAGTGGCCACATACTTTCTCTATAGATACTGCACTACCTAGCAAGATCAGAGCAAATTCTGTGAAATGCAAGTTCTCAATTTTGAGTTGCTTTTTCTTTAATTGAATGTGTAAACATCTTAACCCATGAGTTTTCATGGTTACTATATTGTTGTCCCATTAATTTTTTTCTTAGACAAATATTTTTTCAAGGTAAAATTCACCAAATAATAGCTCTATTTTTATTCATTTTGATGGGCTTTTCCAGACTTAGGTGCTGTGAAATTGTAAGGTTGATTAATTTCAATTCCTTCCTTTATAGAATATATACTTACCACATTAAAAATGGGAATGCAATTAAAAGTGACTTGTATGAGCAGAACTATTCTAAAACACAATTACAAAATTACAGTTTAAACACTGTGTAAAGTTCTCATCATTTAATTTGTTCATTTTCTCCCCTGCTTCTGTGGGGATAAATTGTAATGTTTTTTAGTTTTCATATTTTATTTTAAAGAGCTTTGATTCAATAAAGACTTTAAAAACTTAAGTTATTTGACATCCTATTTGTTATATATTTTGAATAAAGATTTCAAAGAAATTTTAAACAGAATGTAAATAAATCATTTTCAATTTTGAACATTGACCAAATTTATATTAGTATTCAAAATGATGTGAGATATTTCACCTTTAACCTCATAAATTTCCTAAAACTTTACTTAGATTACATGAATTGGATGACACAATATCATATTTATCAGAATTAACTTTTTATACTCTATTTGAAGTATCTGAATACACATCAATTTCCTATTAAGTGTTGGTGAAATGGAACTAGCATAATAACAGCTATTCTTTACTTTCTGGATATGCACAAAAAAACAAAACAAAACAAAATTTGAAAGTGAGCAGTTTGATCTAAATGCAAAATCAGTCTTCCCAAAGTAAATTGTAAACATGCTTGCTAAAGTCTGGATTCTTCAGATCACTCCTAACTTTTGAAGTCGGTGTTAAGGTTTTGCAGCAGGGCCTGACCTTCGTATGGTCAGTAACACTGCAGCTCCTAGAGTCAATGGACAACATCCGCAAATACTTTGTGGCTACACGTTTATCATCACCTTTCTAGAGATATGGAAATGCAGTAGACATTTCACTAGACATTGGCTTTTGTTTACCTTTACTGTTGCTAAAAGAGTTTACTATAAAATAAAGAAATAAAATAAGTGGCAAAGCCAAAAATAAATATTTGTAAATTAAGAAAAATTGAGAAAAATCACTATAGCTAGCCTCTAATCCCCACATATATTTTGTACACAATTCAGAAGTATACTTTTCCCCATTTCCCAATGGCTCTACTGGCTGGTGGCCAAGTGACTTAGTGCATCTCATGTGGTGCAACAAAGGCCACCACTAAAATGGTTGGGACAAGGCAAGGGCTACAGGCCCAAAGATTCCTCATCCTACCTAGATTGGAAGAAGTCAGTTGTAGGTAGCCACTTAATTCTGAGAGCACTTCTTTTATCAGCTAACATCCTGAACACCGTCATTGACAAGTAGAAGTTTCTCTGGTCATCTTTCAGATTTACCTAATTAAATTAAGATCTCTGCCCTACTGCACATGTATCTCATGCAAGGCCACACCACGACCAAAACTGGAAGTATAAGTTGCTGGTCAATACAACACAACCTGTCTTATTTTAATATAATAAAGAACAATAATATTTCATTGAAAAACAGAAACTCAGAGACAGTTGTTAAAGTGCACGGGATCCTGGGACACCAGATGTCAAGTTAAAAACTTTAAAGTTTCTATGTTGGAATACAGATAGAAATTATGTGTATTGATTCTTTAAGATATGAGTTTATAAAGTATAAAGCTCCCCTCTGCCAAAAAAGAAAGAATAAAGCTTTCCTGATAAGAACTTTTACAAAGTAAAATGTATCCCACTAATTCCTACCAATATTGTGTTTAGATATTCAAGTGAGTTGTTATACTTTCACAGTTCTAGCAATATGGAAGTGAAAGAAAATATGACGCTCTTACAAAAGAAAATTTAAAAATCAGTGCGTGAAGAAACATAAGCAGAACATTTTCCAAGTTGGCTAACAATTTTAGGATAATTGGAAGGCTAGTGAACTTGTATTACTTTTCCATTGGCAAAGATGACATACTGTTTTATTTTATTGAATGACAACAAACGACTATTCTTCACTGTTTTTTATAGTTTACCACGTTGCTATTGTGGGTGATAATTTAATTATTCTTTGGTCTGTACTTGAAGCTGATAGCTTTTCCATTAATTTAATACTTGGTGTTCAATTTCACAGACTTGTTGCCTAGGGGCATTTTAAGTATAATACTCTGTATACTTATATATTTCTAGTACCTTTGACTTGTGCAGTTAATATAACTAACAACCTGTTGACACCTTAGTTAATCTGAATATGTGTATAGTGAAATATACATGTAGCAGGAAATAATTGTCTTCTAATAGAATGGTTCAGCCATCAGTTACGATTGTTTCCCTGTGACCTCAACAAACGGCATTAGTAGTGAAAGCATTTTTCTTAAAAGTGGTAATAAATTATTATGTTTCAGGACCCATAAAAATTGTTCCTATAGTATTCTAAAATATTACAAATTTTCCCAAATTGTAGTCTCATATTATATTGTCATCTGTAGGAAGAGCAAACCTGAACTTCCAAATTGACAAGTCTTCAAAACATTCACATTTGCAAACAATCATTGCTTATTACTCTCATTTCTTCAGCCTGGTCCCCTCTGTACACGTTCCTTATTGAAATTTAATTTAAGCAATTAAATGGAAATGTATTTTGCATCTCCCTTTATTTTCCTAACTGAAATTCATTTCATGGCTGTCAATACGACATGACCAAGCTGAACTGTGAATAATTGAGCATTTTGCATGATAATAATGGCAATAATATTGGTTAATTATCACATAATCATTTGGTTTGTTCAATACAATCTAGCTACTATGATAGGAAAAATAATTCACAAACTCAGTTAATTACTATTTTCCCCAGAAATCTAGATAACTGAAGAGGGCCCATAAGTTTTTAAATTACTGCATTAGATATCATGTATTTTAAATTAAGTTTTAGGTCATCTTACTCAGCATCTGAATTGCTAACGGTTAATTTTAGAAATAGCTGAAGTAGCCACGCAGAAAAGATTTCCTGAGAAACTTCCAAGGAATAGATATTCATAAGTGTCTTGAGTCAAAATTCTGATTATGCCTTTAATTTATCCTGTAACTCGGGGTAAGTCTTGTCAAGACCTTAAATGGAAACCATAAAATGAGGGGTTGACCATGCCTTCCAGGGTACGTTCCATTTTTACATTTATCACCAGTGGTATGAAAAAGGCATTCATACGTAGCTAAAGAACCTCGACTTAAACCCTAAGAGTGCGTTTTCCACCAACTGTAATTCCTCTTTATCTGGCTAATTTTTTCTCAGCCTCCATGCCCTAGCTTAAAATAACAATTCCTCCTCTTTGGCTCTGGAATCACTAGGAACGAGATGGGTGTGCCTTCTATGCACTCCTGTCAGGTCGTATTCTTCCTTCCATCACTGAGATGATCCGTCTCAATGGATTTCTTATTTACTTACACATTTTCTTAAGGACAGGACTATTCATATTTTATCTCCAACATCAGCATTAATAAATGCACAATACAATGTGTCTAATGAATGAAATAATCAAAGTATGATTTGTAAAAGCAGTTTTTACAAGTTCTACTTTAGAATAATTATAAAGTGCAATCCTAATAATTTTGCACTAAGTACAAATAAAAAATTTTAATGTTACTCTTATATAGCAAAATAAAACTAGTAAATGTTATCACTTAAGTTTTTCTTTAATTGTTGTTGTTTTTTATTGAATAGGTATGAAGAAAGATGATACATGGCCAGAAATTTTGTTACCTTTGGGTAGATTAAGTGGATATTTACTAAATATATATATATGTATACACATATATATATGTATATATATGTGTGTGTGTGTGTATATATATATTTATTTATTTATTTATTTATTTATTTATTTATTATTTTTTTTTTTGTATGTGGGTAGTTTACTGGCTGGGAATCAAACCCAGGTTGCAGCGTTGACAGCGCCAGTGCCGAAGCCTTAAGCCACTACGCCACCAGGGAACTCCCAAGAATATTTTAAATAAAAACATATTTATTACTAAAAAGTACTTGCAGTTACCTTCAATTATGAGATTTAAATACATACATGGCTAATTTATAGATTCAGCCTAATGCATAAACTAAATATATTCAAAGTACATAACAACACTTACTTGGTTAATTTTTCTTGCCTTCTGAATGATAATTAAGATGACTAGAAGAATACATAAAAACAATGAGAATACAAAATAATGGTAACTGTCTTTGTGGTAACCAAGAACATGCCTAAGGCATTGAGTGTAACATAATTCATAAATATATCTGCTGCGAAGAAGATGTACTATGAAGTTAAATACCTATTTTGTTCAATTGTGTGGATGCTCACAATGTTTTTAACAATCTTTTTCAATGTAGAAAAAATGACAAGGTACCATAATTTTTGCTCGACCTTTCTTGAAGTGCGTTATTGATATATCAAAGGGAAAACCCACTGGTTTGTTCAGCACAGGAAATGAAAAGCAACTTGTAAGAAAATAGGTTACAAATGTTAAATGCTTCAGGACATGAATTCAGGACAAAAGAATTTCCTCACAAGATTCAGAGTACAGAAACAAGGGATGGCACAATGCAAAGGAAGTAACCTTAATCGGAGACATTCCTGAAGGAATTTTCCCTGGCATTATGTAAAAACCTCACATCTAGAGTTATAATAAGTTTCCTTTTTTCCTGAAAGCAAAATAAGACAAAATAGTATTTTCTTAGAAGCTATATTTAATCTATATCTACTTTTCCAGGGTCAGATCTACCATATAATTTTCCAACACTTGAAAACAAATGCTTATATTATATTATTATAAAGTAGATGCAGTTATTGAGCTCTCTATATTATCTGAATATGGAGGGACTTGCTCTGAAACAGTACTAGGAAATTCTACTGGGCAACTGTACTATGACAATACCATTATGCCCTTTGTGTTATTAAACTATCTTAACATGAAAAGATTATTTTAAGTAAAAGGTGTAGTATCAATGCAAATCTTAATGTCGACCTACTTTAAACCATTTATGACAATTTAATTTTATCAATTAATCAGCACATGCTTTCTTAATCTTTAAGAAATGTAACATGCTAAGAGGACCTAAAGACTTTTGGTTCCAGAATATGCAACACATCCCTCTAACATAGGTGAAGACATGGAAGTGTATTTGAATTTCTATTGGAAAATAAACATGGTCACTAACTTTTGAGGATGACTGCCATTCAGTGGAAGGAGAATGGGACTGGAAACCAATACCCGACTTGGGCAGTTTTTTCAGTTTTTTAGCTGTGTGATTTTGAACAAGTTATATGTGCTCTTTTCTAAATACCTGACAATGAGGATAAAATAAATCAGTCAAAATATAGCAAAAATTGACATTCAGCTTCCTTCATTCTCTGTCACTTGGAAAAATACTGTATGATTTAAATGCCTATTAATAAACCATTAAATTAAACCAAAAGCATTATAAATTTTAGTGTTGTAAATATTTTAAAAGTTCTATTAGTCCAACTACATCCTGTCATATATGACGTATATGACATATAGCATATACAAGGGCTGTCTGGAAAGTATCCAGACATGCCATATGAATAATAGAGGTATTTATGACTGGATTTTTTTTCAAACAGCTCTCTATGATAGTTAAGTAACTAGGCCAGAGTCAAAATTGTACAACCAGAAAGACAAAACAAAAACAACTTGTTTCTCTAATCTTGTAGTTTGAGATTTTTCCCAGTTGTACCTTCTTCAGCGGTCGCGCTGTCTTTATAAAATTCTTGCATATAGCTTCCTATGTAAGCAGTTAGCCTACCAAATAACACTGTCTTGGAAACGCTCTTCGAATTTTTTTGTTTAGTCCTCTCACGGCCTTACCCAGCAACCAAATTCATTCTAAATTATTTATGACCCTCGCTTTTGTAATGTAGAAGTGAAAATGCTGACTATTAGAAGGATTCATGAAAATTTGCATTCTAGAGCTATGCATTGTGTGCATCCATACATGGCAATGACTGGAAAAAAGTGAAGAGAATAAGTGATCTTCAAGATTAAAATTACACAATGAACTAAAAATAGGAAATTCTTTTAGATGAGAGAGCTGAAAAATAAAATAGAAAATATTATGCAACCAACCTATAAACATTTTTTCTTAAAAAAAGGCATTGATCCTTAAAAAGACAGTGAAAATTCCAAATTTTTGAAGTCTAACAGTTGGAATTATAAATTGAAGCTCAGGTGGATGAATTTTATTCATTTTCAGTGCTGTTTTCAACAAGTAGCTCCTCTCTAAATATGTGAATTTGAAAAAGTCTTTTTTATACAACATTAATGTGATTCCATTATAATAAAATTCTTTTAAAAAGTAGTAATTATGAAATGCATCCTCTACTAATTGTCAGGTATGTTTTCACATTTATCTAATTTTCATCCTCAAAACATTCCTATGAGATTTGTGTCATTATATATAGTTTACAAAGGAGGATTCCAAGCTGAATGATAAATGCATTATTTGCAGAAATTCACAGAGTTGGGATGACACTTAGGTCTGGCATTTGGGTTATTTTGTATGTGTCCTTTAAATGATTATTTAATTCATATGGACATATTGATTTAACAATTTTTAGTTAATAATTTTCAATATAGTTGAAAAACAAATTATTGAGTATTTATAACATATGTATTTTATTTTTTATTCCAGCTTTATTGGGATACAATTGGCATATAATACTGTATAAGTTTAAAATGTACAGTATGATCATTTGATACACACACATTGCAATATGATTACCACCACAACCTTAAATAGCACCTCCACAATATCACATAATCCTGGCTTTTTGTTTGTTTGTTTGTTTTTTGTGGTGAGAACATTTAAGATCTCTCTTAGCAACTTTCAAGTTTATAATATAGTATTGTTAAATATACTCATAATGTGATATGTTAGATCCTCTGAACTTACTCATCTAACTGGATGTTTGTACCCTTTGACCAATAACTTCTCATTTCCCCCACATTCTAGCCCCTGCTAATCGTCATTCTACTTTCTATTTCTATGAGTTTGTTTTTTTTAGATTCCACATAAAAGGGAAACCGTATAGTGTTTGTCTTTTTCTCTCTGACTTCTTTATTTAGCCTAATGCCTTCAAGGTTCATTCATGTTATCTCAAATGGCAGGATTTCCTTCTTTCTCATGGCTGAATATTTCTCTCTCTCTCTCTCTCTCTCTCTCTCTCTCTCTCTCTCTCTGTGTGTGTGTGTGTGTGTGTGTGTGTCTGATATTCTTTATCCATTCATCCATTGATGAACTTTTAGATTGTTTCCATATCCTGACCACTGTAAATAATGCTGCAATAAACATGAGATAGCAACTATCTCTTTGAGATCCTGTTTTGAATTTCTTTGGATATATAGCTAGAAGTGGGACTGCTAAATAACATGATAGTTCTATTTTCAATTTCTTGAGGAAACTCCATACTGTGTTTCATAGTGGAAGCACCAGTTTACATTCCCATCAATGGTGTACAAGGGTTCCCTCTTCACATTTTCATCAATACTTGTTATTAATATGTCCTGTCTTCTTGATGATAGCCATTTCAATAGGTGTGAGGTGCTGTCTCATTGTGGTTTTTATTTGCTTTCCCTGAGGATTAGTGATGTTGAGTACCTTTTCATGTACCTGTTGGCCATTTGTATGTCTTCTTTAGAAAAATATCTAAATACTCTGTCCATTATTTTTATTAGATTGTTTCTTTGTGATTGAATTGTATAAATTCTTTATATATTCTTTGTATATATTGGATATTAGCCTCATGTCAGATATATGTGTTGGAAATATTTTCTAACATTTCATAGTTTGTTTTTTGTATTGTTGATTGTTTCTTTTGTTATGCAGAATTTTTTTAGTTTGACATTTTCACTTAGTGATATTTGCTTTTGATGCTTGTGCCTTTGGTGTCATAGTAAAAAAATTGTTGTTAAGACCCATGCCAAGGAATTTTCCCCTATGTTTTCTTTTCAGAGTTTTACTGTTTCAGGTAGTACGTTGAAGGCTTTAACCCATTCCTCATTTAAAAAAGAAAAAAGTGCAGCTCGCTGCCACATTTGTTTAATTTTCATAAATACCTTCCTTGAGGCTGAAGCAAATCTGTTTTTCAGTGTGAAAATAAAATACAAAAACTGTTCTTGGACTTATTTCTAAACAGAACTTCTCTCTAACCCTAATGTAACAGAAATGTATATGATGATCACTATTTAATAATATTTTTTCGTGTGGTAAATTTCAAAGCACAGAACTTGGGGAGGGGGTGAGGTTAAGACTATAATCTGCGTGTTATATCGGGGTAAACCCTGCAGCCACAAGCTCCACCAGCACGTACTCTTGGGCAAATGGAAAGTGTGTTAATCCCTTTGAGTTAATTTTTGTGAGTGGTGTAAGATAGGGGTCTAATTTCATTTTTGTGCATGGGGTTATTCAGTTTTCCCAGCACCATTTATTGAAGAGACTATCTTTTCCCTATTGTTCTTGGCTCTTTTGTCCAGTATCAATGGACCGCAATGTGGGGGTATCTTTCTGGACTCGCATTTTTGTTCCATTTGTTTATGCATCTATTTTTATGCCAGTACCATATTGTTTTAATTACTACTGCTTTGTGATATAGGAAGTTTGATGGCTCCAGCTTTGTTCTTCTTTCTTAGAATTGCTTTGGGTGTTTGAGGTCTTTTGCAGTTCCATACAGATTTCAGAATTGTTTTTTTCTATTTCTGTGAAAAATGGCATTGGGATTTTGATAGGGATTTTATGCATGACTATATAGGTAACTGGGTGTATAGATATTCAGAATTTACTCTTTCTACCCTGTGTCTATTGAATTATTATTTATGAATAGTGGAAGATAGCAGATCCCTATTTTCTTAATTATAGGTGTTATTACAAAGACTACTTTACTAAAAATCACATTCCCCAAAAGATATAACAGAGCTAATTCCAAATTCTTGTAAATAAATTAACAAGTGTAAATTGATGGTCTCTTTCAAACAGGATAAGGGTGTGGTGCCATTTAGTATGCTTCTCATCCTTCTTTATATATAGTTGTTAAAATCCTTTTTTAGTAACATTGCAGAATCTTAGAGTTAGAAGAGATGACAGATTTACCGAATCCAGTCTTCTAAGCAATATGGGAATTCTCTTTTCAATCTCTTTTTGCCATATTTTCTTCTTATATATAAAAAAGAGAATATAACAATACCTACTTAAATCATTTTAGAATGATTATTTTTATGTAAAATACTAATAATAATTTCTATTATGTAGTGTACGATTAATAAGGATTAATTTTCTCTAGTTTAGAAATATAAATAACTTTCTCTAAGTTAGAATAAAATTTAAAGTAATGCTGAGTAAATAAAATTAAAAAGTAATTCAGTTTCTTGATGCACAAACAAGTTGCATACATCTAACTTTCCTACTTCCGATATATATAAATGGTTTCTACTAAAAATTATTACTTGGCCCAAGGCCTCTGAGGCCAGAATATAGATTTTATGGACCTTATATTTAAGAACTAAAACCATTGTTTGGCTATGTGGCAGAACTCAGAAAACATTTTAGTATACAGAAAGTTACACATCTTCCTGGTTATATTGATGGAACTGAATGGCTTCAATAAGATAAAACTGCGCACTACAAAACATGCCTGAATCACAGCAACTATGAAAACAAGGTTAAGGAATCTGGAATTGTTGTATTTTATAACACGATTATGTTAAATTGTCTGGGACAAGTGTTAGCACATATAAGGAACTTGCTTATAATAAATTTCATTCCACACCCTTTCTATGAAAGAGAGAAATTAAATGATCCTTCCACAAATGACCCCAACATTTCTTGAGATAATGTGTCCTGTCCATTACAGTATAAAGCTACAGTTTTTTGATTCATTGGAAATAATGTCTTGATGGTTTCTACATTGACTAGCTAAGGATTAACATGAGCCCTGAAACTCTGAAGATAAAATAAACAGACCATGAGTAACCCAGAGATCATTTACTGTTGTTACAACTACATAATCATACATTGCTTTGATTTGTATTTTTACTATTCTGATAACATAATATTATTTTCATTGTGTAAGAAAACTCTACTAGACTGTGCTAGTTTCTGATTATCTTAGCACTTAGCACAGTACCTAACACGTAATACTCAGAAAATATTGTGGGATTAATGAATGAAATACTTTGGTAATAATATTTGTGAAAAATAATTAAGTGATTCAAAGCATTTCTTTCATGCAACTAGACAAACAAGTCAGACATAATTATTAGGATACATTATACAGTTTTAAAGAAAATTTTCAGAAGAACACTGAATAGGCCATCATTGGAAAATAGACCACATCTGTTTAAATTGATAGTTAACTCCTTTTGTATGGTTCCATGTGATTAATTTATACATACAGAAGATTGATAATGGAAGTATATGCAAACAGTATTGAAAAGGAAACAGTTTGTTCAGAGTTATCAGTGAATCTGTTTTAAAAAGGGACAGCATTAGATTGCCTCATGTAAGAATTTAGAATTCACTCTAAATGGCTTGCTGGTGAAAGCGTTCCCCGCGTGGATAAGCAGTGGGAGGTTGATCGTCCGTTCTTTGATGTTAGCGAACATCAGAGTCTTCTCTTTCTATTTGCTCCTGGCTGCCACAAGGCTGTTCCAGTGCCTGTGCAGAACCTTATCAGGGGGCTCACCTCATAAATTACGTAAATGTCTGACCACCACACTGTACACCTGAAACACATAAAATAATACTGAATGTCAACTCTAATTTTAAAATGTCATGGGGGAGTAAAGTACTGCATAAGGAATATAGTCAACATTTTAATGACTGTACAGTGTCAGAGGGGTAATAGACTTACTGGGGTTATCACTGTGAGGTATATAAATATCTAATCACTATGTTGTTTTGTACACCTGAAAGTAAACAAACAAACAATCAAAAAACAAGCACAAAACCAAGGCCTGAAACATCAGAATTAACTTACTGAGATCTTTAATTTCTGCTTACTCAGGTGTTAGTCTCCTCATCACAGGACAGAGCAGCTGTCCACTGGTTCGAGGGCTGTCCAGAGAAAACCCAACCATAACTGCCTCTATTTTTCATATTACATGGCTGGGTACTTTCTGGACAGTGCTTATATAATCGCCAAGTGACAAGACTTCTACAGCGAGTCCTACCATGTCTCATAGCCCTATTAGCCTCAGTCACCAACAGAAACATAGACCTGTGTGCCCTTCCAGTCAATCCCAAAACTCCCTGGGTAGCATTTCCTCTGTTATCATTGTAGACCAGTAGTACTTGTGATTGAACTTCATGTAAATATGGGCTCCTGTAGCATATACTCTTTTGTGTTGTGTTTATTTCTTTCTGTCAGACACAAGAACTTGAAATTTATCTACTCTGTTGTTTAATAGTTTATTCTTTTTGTGTGGAAAAGTAATCCGTATTTTTAATATATTGCAATTTGTATATATATTTTCCTGTTGTTAGAGACTTAGAGTGTTTCCAGTGTTTGGCTATTACAAATAAAGATACTATTGATATTTTCTAATAAGTCTTTTTGTAGACATATGTTTTTAATTTCTCTAACAAATGCCTATTTAAGTTGCTTGAACATAATTAATTTGTCTTTTCAATATCGATATATAGCAGTTATTTTATATCTTCTATTAGAAGTTTTTATCAGGTAATATGTTCATGTATATACTATACATATGTGTATAGAGTATATATATATATGCTAATGTATGTAGATTGTATATATACTAATGTATGTGTTTGTAACTTACCTCTTTATGTTCTTAATGTAATCTTTTCATGACAAGACTTCTTAATTTTAATACAGTACTAATTTTTTTTTCTTTTGTGGCCAGAACTTTCTGATTCTACCCCAGGTTTCTGAAGGTCTTATTTTATGATTTCTAGAATTTTTGTAGCTTTAACTTTTATGGTTAGATCTATGAAGCATCTGAAATTATAGTTAGTGCATGCTATGAGATACGAGTTTATTTTGCTGCACCTGGAAAGCCAGTTTGTACATCATTTGTTAAAAAGATTTATTTTCCTATTTAATTTCTTTGGTTGAAAATCATTTGACCATATAAGTAGCCATATGTCTTAGAACTCTCAATACTGGTCCACTTATCTACATTTCTAGCTTTAGCCATCTTTTTTGTTTACCACACTATTAAAGTAAGTCTTAAAATCAGTAAGTGTAACTTCTCCAAATTTATTATTTTACATGATCGATTTGGTTATTTCAGATCTTTTGCATTTTCTTATCATGTGAAATTTTAGGATCAGCTTGTCAATATATACAACAAAAACTGGTGGAACTTGGATCAAGAATTTAGGGAGCTTACATGTTAACTTGAGAGTAGAAGACATCTAAACAATATTGAGTCCTCAGATTCATTCATATATGTAGTATATCTCTTTATTGATTTGGGTCTTTTTAAATTTTTCTTTGCAATATGTTATAGTTTTAAATGTGGAGGTCTAACATGTCATTTGTCAAATTTATTCCCAAACATTTTAAGTTTACTTGATGTTATTGTAAATAAATACTTATATTTTAATATCGTTATTCAATTGTTTGCAATTAGTATACAAAAATACAACTAGTATATATTAGCATTGAATGCAATGAACCTTCTAAATTTTCTTATTAGTTCTGATTAGATACTATTTTTATAGATTACTTGAGAGTTACTTTGGCAACAATTATATCAACTATGGGTAAAGACAGTTTTCATTTATCTATTTAGATCTTCATTTCTGATGAGTAATTCTTATTTTCTCTCCTTTTTTATAGGTAAATCTGGCAAACTTATTAACCTTTAAATTAAGGAAAATTTTAACTTTTAAAAATTTTGTCTATTCTATTTTCTATTTAATTGATTTCTACTCTGATTTTAATGTGTTTTCTATCTACTGTGAGATTTATCTGCTTTTCTTTTCTTTGCTTCTTAAACTGAAAACTTAGATCATTGCTTCAGTCCCTTCTGTACAATATAGGCATTTGAAAATACAGATTTCTAAGAAATGCATTAGCTGCATTCACTAATGTGTTCTGTTTTCATCATTATTCAGTGAAAATATTTTTCTACTTTTGGTGATTATTTTTAAGTTCACAGTTTACTTATAAGTATGTTATTTAATTTCTAAATATTTGCATATGTTCTACATATTTTATTGTTATTGATTTCTAGTTTAATTCTGTGGTATGTTTTAGATCAGAATATATGAGATTTTAATCTTAGAATTAGACTTATTTTATGGCTGAGAAGATTATTTATTTTGGGGAATCTTTCACACATACATGAAAAGTTTGGATGTTTTGCATTTGTGGTCGTATTCTAATAATGCCATTTAAATCAAGATGTTTGATAGCGGTGTACAAAATACCTAATCTTTACTTATTTTAATTGTTAGTGGACCTCCCCCGGGTTCACAGACTTTTAAATCCAAATGTTTGTTACACATTGTCAACTTCATTGTCTAAAATGTATTTCAGACTTAGGAAATTCTGTTTAAACATGACCCCACCAAACCTGTAAGTTCTTCCACCATTTATCCCTTTACTCAGGTCAAACACTAAGAATAAACTTCTTCTTTTTCGTTGTGCACAATGCATCCAACCCATAATGGATCCTGTTCTATCTACAAACATGTTAAATCTGACACCTTACTGACATCTCCACTGTCAGACCTGCAGTTTGACCCTGCTGCATCTCACTGCCGGCCCTCACTGCACCCGCTCCCCTCCTGCCTTCACATCTTAGCTGTCATAGAAGAGCCAGAAGGATCCTGCTAAATCCTCCCTGCGTTTCCTCTTGCGTCCAGAATCCCATTTTACTCCACACCATGGCGCAGGGGCTCTGCGCGAACTGGTTCCCCCGACCCCTCCCAAGCCACGCTTTCCCACCTTCAGCCTTCTCCAGACACAGCAGTTTGTTTGCCGCCTCCTCGGTGCAGTTGGAAGGCTCCTACTTGGGGCAGTCTCCCGTCTGATTCTTGGGTGGGCTCTTCCTCCTCAGGGAACTCTCAAGGCAAATACCAGATCCTCAGAGGGGCCCTCTCTGACTCCCCAAATTCATTGCCACTCTCTCCATCTTATGCTATTTTAACTTCCTCGTGATCCTTTTTGTTCCAGAAACTATTTTATTTGCTTGTTTGTGTATTCACCCTCTCCCTCATTTCTGGAGAGTAATATTATAATGGGGGGAATTCGGCAAATTGTGTTCAATAGCCCAGTGCCTGATACGTAGTACCCATTCACAAGTATTAGTGATGGATGGATGAATAACTTCATCTCTCTCACTTTAGAAAAGATGTCTAAGCATTTGGTTTAATTATCAATGATAAATATTCACAGATTTCACTAGGTACGTTGCTTTCTCAGAGAAAGCCATGAAGGAGAAGATTCCTATAACTTACTCACCTTTTAAATAACCCTCACCTTTTTTGTTTAACCTAAACCCCTTTACCATATTTTAAATCAGTTTTTGCCGTCTCTACCTAGTATATGAAAAACAACTGGCTGCTCTTTGTATCCTTTCTGTCATTCAAAAACCATCATGAGCCTGGGCCTCTTTCTTCTTTCCAGGCTCAATAATTCAGCCTGTTATTAACATGTCCTGAAGTTCTCAATGCCTGCCTCTGACATTCTTTGCAGGACTCTCTGCAGACTTGTCCAATAGAACTGTCAGCCACACGGGAATTTTCTGTATTTGTGCTGCCCAGTACACAGTTGAAATGTAAGGAGCTAGGGACTGAATTTTTAAAAATGTATGTAATATTAATTTATTTAAATATAATACATGCCCAGTTAACCGGTACCCATGCCGGACAAAAGTAGTATTATTTTTTCTACTTTTTTGCCCGTTGCTCGAATGTGCCAGTTGCTTGAATTCAGGTTAACAAAGAGTCTACCGTACCTGTGTGTGGTTAGTGGCCACCAAATTAGCACAGCTCTTTTGAAAGCTGTGGAATAGTCTATATACTCATAGGCAGAAGCATATTTTAGTATATTTGTGACCAAAGCACATTTTATGTATTAGCTGATGATCCATATTAAGTAGAAATAGAATATTATTTTTAAAGTTGGTGGGGGAAAAGTACCAATAATATTTAAAGTAACATTTGAATCTAGATAGTTTTAAACTTGACTTTAATCATTAAGTTAATGTTAGAGCATTAATTAGCTATCTCAAAATCTTTTTTTATTTATGGAATAAGCTGACATTAAGAATTTTAAGAATTTTGATTGATGGTGTGTCAGATTCACTATACCAATTTCTATGTTTTTCCTCATATGACGTTTGGTATAATTTTATAAAATGAAATATATGTAACTATTTGATTTTTTTTAACTTTTTAAGATAAATGCCATTTCATCTAGATTTTCCTCAGATGCCATTTAATGACACTATGTTTATTACTTCTTAACATTGATGACACCCCTTGATGCTACACTTATTTTCAGATTTCAAGGTGCAGAACTTGTATTAATTAGAGACAGCTTGAGGCATTTCAAGGTCAGCCTCACATATTTGGGTTGTGGTTTATTCATGATATTCAGTGTGTTTTCTCATTGAAATAACCATGTTCATTAAACAAGTAAACAAGATTTATGCCAAATTTAGCTACAAACACATTTTTTCAAAAATTTTGTGCTTGTATTTCACTTCTGATTTGAGGGATTAATATGAGTATTCACCTTTACTTTGTTTTTTTGCAAAGAAATGTCTTGATTTAAGACATTTATTAATATTTGTTTTTGCTAGGTTATTTAATTGAGCTCTGTATAACACAGAGGCTCCAAAACTCATTGCTACTGAATAAATTGGACGTGAAGTGTAAAACTGATGTCTTTTCCATTGAAATTTTAGTACTGTTACTAGTCACAAAGCATGCTTTTACATTTCCATATCACTTCTAATATTGTAGCTTTATTCAAGACAGGGATTTAAGGAAAATTAGGGGCAGGAAAAGCCTTCCAGGTGTCATCTGTGTTACATCTCCCCTAAAGAGGGAAGAACGCATGGTTCATGAAATGAAGGACACTGGGCCATTGTCTTTTTAGGATACCTTGAATATACCACCCCCAAAGCTCTTTTGTTTTTCCTTTTCTCCTCTTTATAGAATCTAACTGTTCCAGACTCCATGTGGCAAAAATATAATTACTTAAAAAAAATTAGCTGTGAAGGAGATAATGTTTCAATAACAGTGAAATATCATTTTGAATTCATCACTCATATTCTGGAATGTTAGTGAGCTACAAGGGTCACACATTTTGTAGCCATCTTGCTTTCAATCTCTCTCTCTCTCTCTCTCACACCCACACACACACACACACACACACACACACACACAGAAAATGTGGATGGCAGCTTTTAAGAAAAGTCAGTTCTACTTATATCTAATATGTTCTTTACCTTATGATGGTACATAAAAAGTAACAAAACCTTAGTAAAATAAACAACACAGTGTTGTTCTGTAGGCTAAGAGTCTTCACGGAAACAGGATTCTCTACCCCCACCCTGCCACCCCATCATAAAAGGTGGTATTGCCCAAAATTGCAAATTTCACTGGTGCAAGGACAGCTGAAAATCATGACTTCCGTGCTCATAAAATGTGAGAAATTTTTTTGCCTTCCTTCTTTAATGGTGCATGCAAATGCTAAATCTCATGTATTGTGATGAATAGTAAGCATGCAAATGTCTATTTTCACCCCTGTCAAAGGTGAAATTAAGAGATTTATTACAAAGCTTTCCACATGAAAATTCCAAATTTAATGAAAAGATATTCCATTAGAAAGTATGCCAAAGACATCACGGAAGAAAGGGACAGTTAATGATATATCGTGATACAAATTGTGATACACATTGTTGATGAAGTCACAAAATATTTATATCCACACATATACATACATGTATGTACAAACACACACATATATTACTGTTTTTAAATCTGCAAATTGAGAATTCACAAATACCAGCATCCTTTGCATGTGCTAATATTACACATAGCATGGTATAGTCTCTGTTTTACATTGCCACTCTATACACGTACACAAATATACACACACACACATACACATACAGAGCAACATCTTCATCTATAAAGTCTTTTCTAGATGTAGTTCTTATATTTTTTGACTCATAGAATTACCATATGGATCTTACTTTGTATATAAATCTGACAGTTTCACATCTTTCCTGCAGTTTGACCAGGAATTTCTCTTTGGAACTTGACAGAGAGAAAGAGAGAGAGAGAGAAAGAGAGAGAGAGAGAGAGAGCGCGAGCGAGCGCACAAGCTTTCAAGCATCTTACAATACCTAGTACACACAACAAAGGTTTATTGATCTAAAATTCTGTATCTCCTAAATAAATCACACTAATGCATTTCCTCTAGACCATTTTAAACTTAAGAGGTCTTAGGAGCAAAAACTGAAAAATAATTTTTTCTCTCTTTACTTGGTCAATTTTATTCTGTCATGTTTATCTTCATATTGTTGGTCTCAATTATATCTTTAAATTCAGAATAAATCTAGACCCTATAGTATATTTACATTATCTTGAGCAGAAACAGTTTTTAAATATTTCTGTCTTAAAGAATTGAAAGAAAATATACACCAGCTAGTAAAGACCAGTGCAGCATTTAAATCTCTCCCCAGAGGTTTATCTATTTCCTAAGATTTAGGATGAGTTTGTCTTTATTAGTCTTGCCATACCTTTTGTTGATCTTGTCTTTTTAGTGAGCAAACTTTTGGCTTTTTTAAAACTCTCTATAGTGTTTTTGCTTTCTATTTCATTGAATTCTGTTCAAAATCTTTTATGTTATTTCTTTTCTTTTTATTGCATTTTTTCTAACCTTTTTTTTGTTGTTACTTTTATCATCTATTTTTCTAAATTCATTTTTATTGTTAGACTTTTTGGGGTGACATCTGTTAGCAAGAATTATATAGGTTTCAGGCATACAACTCCACAGTGCATTGTCAACTTGTTGTATAGTAAGTTCACCACCCAACATTTTCTAACCTTTTAAGGTAAATTCTTAGTTTATTAATTTCAGACTATTTTGCTGCATTCCTCATTTTCCCTCTTTTTTCTCCCTTTTCACAAATTAAGATGACAAAATATTATTAGTAAAATGGAAACAAATACATGAGTTAAACTTTTTACATGAGTTTTGGAAGGGAGGGCAGAGATACAAACAAACTCAAAAAGTAACTGAGAACAGACAAAAGTGGTCCAATAATTAGACATAAATTTGTCCAAATTTAGATGAATTTCTACAAACATTCAATTAGGAAGAAAAATATACCTTCAAAACAAAATTTAAAAGAACCTCAGATTTTTCTTCCACAGTAATAACTCTCAAAAGACAATGCATAAACTATTTTTAGGCTTTTGGATATCTCTTTATCTGTTTTATAATTAGAGAAGAGTACTGTTTTAAATGGAATATAATATAACAGAGAGTGGTAACAATGAGCCAAATACATAATATGAAGAAATAGTAAAGGTGTGGTCATGCAAATAGACTGTTTTGCTAATTTAGGTTGGAGCTAATAAGACCTAAATTCTGTAAGTAGTAGATGTGGGATAGAAAAAAACAAGTTGGGTAGTCACTGTATATCATGAAGCAGTGCCATAGAGCATAATAGGGTTAGCATAAATCATGAATTGCAAATTAGTTAACTCAGCCTCAACATTCCCATCTGTTAAACAGGATAGTTTTAGCAAGCTCAGAGAATAATGATGAGATAATACTGTGACATTTTTACATATTCATCTCTCTATTTAATGAGATAATATGTGGGAGGAAGCACTATAAACTTGGAAGTTATATTTCAATATGAGGAATTATTTATTATTGCCTTTACTGCTGAAGCAAGATATAGAGGATTTGGCAACTTCTTTAACCTGAAAAGTAAAGAAGAAGAAACTCAAACATTATTCCAGAATTCCAACTCTGAGTGACTGAAACAATGATGATGTGTCAAAGAAAGACAGAGCTTATCATTTATTTCCCAAATAGGCTTTGCTTACTCTTGGATTCAAATCTAGCTTCAAGATATTACTAATAAAAATATGAGTGTATACAGAGAGGCTGAATTGGAGGAGAAAAAAACACTCATTAAATATGGATGTTTAAAATGAAGAACATTTTGTGCTTAGAATATTTTAGTAGAGATAGCAATGCTTAAATCAAGCAAGCAACTACAAATTTGAATGAGAAACTTGAAGACAAGTTGCATTTGCTATTTCACTACCATCAAAAATTTAAAGATTAGCATTACTTAAAGATTTAATCTGCCTCCTTACTTTATAGGTACAAAGTTTAGGTAAAACAGCAGACTGAGAGATAAATAATAGATGTTTGATTAATGAAGAAAGAAGGATGAGTAAAATATAGTTCCTCATTAGTTTAGCTCTTGACATTTGATGCTTTTATTGTCATTTGTTTTGTTTTAGGAGGATGGTGAGAAGTGAGCATAGAAAAATCAAATCTAGTATTAAGCCAACTTAGTTGGGTTGGTCAGTAAAATAATACCAAGGACAATAAAATGTACCAGTCGTGTATGTTGGAGTACAACCAACAAATTGTAGTAGACAAGATGAAGCAGCAGAGTTGCAAAGGGTGTGCTCAAGAAAGCCAAAATTAGGAGGAAAGTCAGGGAGAAGGAGAATATTAATTTAAAAAGTGACTTAATTTTGGAACAAGGAAACGGTTGGCAACGCTTGAGAGAACAGTTTCAGAAGGACAGCGATGATGGCATCGAGCTGGCAGATTAAGGCAACAGGGGAGTAGAGAGAAAACCAAGGCATCAATCCTTGAAGAAATGTGAATCATTTTTCAGGTCTGCATCTAGTGGGAATCCCGGTAGCATCTGTTGAAATGAATTGAATTTGAGTGTGAGAGTTCAAGATCAGGAAGCTGATTAAAAGTCAGGAATACAGGAAAAACATTGGGTGACGGAGTGAGTAAGGCCCATTGAAATGGCAAGAGTCACTGCTGACACAGACTTGGGAGCTTGAGCCAAGTGTTGATACTGGAGTATTGTTGCACAAGACATCTCAGAGGTTGAGGTTAAAAATGATGCAAAGACAAAGTTTCCATCAAGAATCTGGTCAACAGGTAAGAGCTAATCAAAAAGTGGTGTTATGCTAGCTTGCTCCATTTAGTAAATTCATTAATCCCTTTCTCTGTGCTAGTGCCAATCCCTACACAGAAATAGACAAGACTTAGAGACTTAAAGATAAACACAGAAGATGGCATACTTCATGGGAAATTGAATTCAAGGAGAGAGAAATAAAAAGACATACAAATTTGGACTAGTAGAAAGAAAATGTGTCAGGAACGGGACTCATGAATGGGATTCAGATCCACAGAAAATCAGGACAAAATGGGATATGAATATAAAAGTACTAGCTCTAGATAGAAATTTCTTCCTAGAGCTAACGAGGAAAGATGAGGAAATTGGTACAGAGAAGAAGCTGTCAAGTTGATGATGAGGAAAAATGCTGAATTCATATCAGAGAACTTAAATCTTCTTTAGGAAGTTTACGCACTGGGCCGTCTAATGGAAGACAGGTCATAGGAGAATGACAAAATTGAAGATGGGCAGGGCAAAGTTGATTTTGTGGGAGATGGAGGAAATAAACAACAAAAGAAAAATTAAATGTTTTCCCTCCATTAAAATAATTAGCTAGAAGCTATTTTACATAATGTGTATGTAGCGGGCCAAAGCTACAGTGTTTGGCACTTTCCTAGTTTATGACAAAGCAAGCAGTTAAAATGATCCAAGAATGGAGATTGGTTTGAAGGACACATTATTATAAAATTTTATATGGATCTACACATTATAAAATGTTATATCGTCATAAATGTAAATACAGTTTTAGTAGATAATGTAGTCATGCCCAACACATTTTGTCTTTATAAAGCTGTCATTTAAAGGGCTTTCGGGTAGTGATGTTTTTATGCTCTATTGACCAGCAGGTTTTACGTTTCACAAGGGTGCTCTTGCACAAAGTGAGATGAAACGAGAAGTCAGCAGACTTTTCAGTTATTACCTTATAAGGACCTTTTTTACTGGGGTAACTGGCCACACGGTTAGCAGCTTCTTTTCCTAAATCCTAAGATGCTTCCGATTTTTTCATGTCAAAATATGCTTCAAAATTATATTTTCTCTTATTTTATTTGAAATGAAATTGCTTATTTTTCCTTTGCTTTTCTCTCAAAAATGCTTTCTACTTACCATCGTTTTAATAGCTCACTTTTAAAGCTGACTCACCTCTTTTCGGCCCACGTCATTTTAGTAATTTACTGAATTTTAATGGAAACACAAGGACTGCCCGAGAAGTATCCAGCCACGTAATATGAAAAATAAAGGCATTTATGGCTGGATTTTTTTTCTGGACAGCCCTTGTGTATCTGGGTTATACTCTCCAGTCTAGATCCTAAGAGCATATACCGTTAATGCCAAAATATGCCTACATGTTAGGTACTTAAAAGAGTTGAGTTCAAGACAATTTAAAAGCACCCAGTTATCCTCATATATTAAATATAGGCCAAAATATGGAGCTACTTAAATCCACATACATTGCTAATAGGAGCATACAATGGTACAACCCTTTTGGAATAATTGTTTTTTGTATTTTCTTATAAAATTAAGCATATACCTAGCCTTCTACCCAGAAATTCTACTGCTAGATATTTACCCAAGTGAAATGAAAACATCAATACATACATTGACTTGAGTATGAGTGTTCACAAGCAGAAGTTATAAACTATTACCTACAATGGGCAATATATCATAAATAGCACATATGATAATGTTCAACATTATGGTCATGGTAACTATATGGTTTTTATATTTCCATATGAAGCTGCTTCTGTAACTAAAACATTTGACCTATTCTTCATTAAGTATTTTTTGTATGATCTGACTTGTCTTTTGTCCTTAACTTTTGAAGTCTTGACATTTTTCTTTCTGAGATGTTGGCCTGAAAAAGTATTACCACAATCAAACACCACCCTGAACCTGATTATTTCCTTCTTGGGCATACATTAGTGTTTCCTTCTTTCATTGACTTAGCACCTGGACTCATTATCTTGTCTGGTTAGTTGAAGGGCTAACTAAGATAAAGACCAGGAGTTTGTTCCCTCTTCAGACTGGAGGGGATAGCACCGAAATCACATTTCTTTCCTGATCACAGATGTGCCCCTAACCCTGACCATCTGCTTAGCAGAAGAGCAGAAGGTGCAGAGTGAGGAGTGGCGGACTGTGTTAGACCACCCAGTCTCAACGCTAAGCATTCTGTCCCTGCAGTAGCATCAGCTCAAAGACGAGTGTGCAGCTGAGCAGACGCCAGGGACAATACACGGAGGGAAAGATGGAGAAAAATGAAAGCCTTAGACACAGTGACATCTAACAGGGACCCTGGATATACTGATTTAGATGTACCTGGGCTTACAATTAAGAAGACTAAGCAGTTTTTATCTTTAATGATCATTAAGTTGATCCTCTGTAAGAGGCTCAGGTGAACATCTATTTAAAATTCTTATCCTCAAGCTAATTTTACGTGGTAAAACAACGTATATTATATATATCCACATATATACTGTATCAACAGCCTAATTTTCAAAAGAGTGTGCTCTCGGTTGCCGTGTCATGGTTTGTGTGATTTAGAAGATTTTAAATCAGATTTTCACTGAATTAAAGATTTTGAATTAGAGCCATAAAAGGGAGATGTTGGCAAGCAGTTTAAGGGATCCCCAACATCGCTGTCTGAATTCTAAATAAGCCAATATACATTGTGTTCTTTGTCAAAGCAAGCTTCCCAAAAGACAAAGCAGCACTATTAAAAGCAAAGGGCGCAAACGTCAGCACAACCCTGAGACATCAGTTTCCAACAAGCAAAACTCCATTAAGGAAATGGTGCTTTTCACAGTGTTCTATTTTTATCCACTGTCAGAGCAAATGATGAGAATCTGTTTTTCAAAAAGAGAAAACAAAGGTGTGCAAAGATGAATAGCATTTATGTATTTGACATTTCATCTTCTGGGGACAGTTTGATCAAGATACCAGTTTTTTACCTTTGAAATACTAATGAGATATTTCCTTACAGAGGAAAGTAGTCTTTGTTCTTAAGAATGAAGCAATTATTGATTTATCAAAGTATTTGCTCCAGATGCTTTTTTATTTCCATTGCATATATGGTACATACTACTTTTAGCATTCAACAATGAAATCGGCTGTCAGTGATCTTTTGGAAGCGACATGCCTAATCTTCATTTGTTCACTCTAATTTCAGGTTTCATGAGCCAGCAAGGTACTTTAATGATTAGCTCTATTTACACAATGTAACTATTATTGAAGGCAAGCGATAATGATTTAAAAGAATTGTTTATGAAGGGTTTTTAAATGAGAATAAAGGTCCTTGATTGGGCTGTTCTTTGTGAAAGTTGCAGGAGTAAACTCATTTCCGTGGGTGCCAGTGAGTCAGAGTTCGCTGCTCTGTTATTCCTCAGAGAGCCAGCAGGAGCAAAGGCTTTCAGGAGGGAGCATAACACCGTGTTTGCTGGAGACCAGCACTGTTCTATCTCATCTTTGCATCCTCTGTGCCTGGTACCTAGGAGGTAGTCAGTGATGGTTGCTCAATACGTAGAAGTAGTTCGGAGGTATCCTTTTCAGGTATGTTTGTTTGAAGTACTATTATGTTGAATTATATTATTCTCCCATGAGGCTGCATTAGAAAACATCATATTTTTAGAAGCACTCATTGAAAAACTCACTGTGCTGAATGAACATCAAATTATGAAACTGAAACGATCCTTTATTTCTAAAGGCTCCTTTTAACTCGCGGTCTCTGAGCAGGAACAGAATTAAAATAAGTGTGTATAACATCTTTTTTTCCAATGCAGGTTAGTGCTTCAAATCGTTAAGAGTGCAGTGCTACTGAGGACACCATCAGGTTTGAATTTCTCATAGGTTAAATCAATCAATTAAATTGATTAAATTAAATTAAAATTTTAATTAATTGATAGTTAATTAACAGTAATCAACTAATTTAGAGCCAGGTTTGCTCTAAATTAAGTAATCATAGTCTCTTATCCCATCTAGAAGTAGAATCTGTGTCATACAAGTCTTATAATACAACATTAAAACTAAAAAACAAAATTATAGTATAATTAAATAATAATTATAACTAATGGTTTGCTTCATTTAGCCCTCACAGTAGTCATGAAATGTTCATAGCTACTTGAGGAAATCGAGGCTTCGAGAGGTTACATAATAAGCTTGTGCCTGTGTTTCTCCTACTTCAAAGTCTGCAGATGGTCTTGTGGGTTTGAGAACTCCATCTCGAATAAGCGTGCGTGGCTGCCAGTAGTTCAGCGTTTTGTAATGAAAGAAGCCACAGTTGCCTCACCTCTAACTTTGTAGGAAAGAAGAATTGTTTTGCATTCACTATTTTCCAGAAATGTGTTGATCAGAACATACTGGTCACTCTGGGAGGTGAGGCACTGCGCATAGAGGAGAAATGAAGCACACAAAATTACCTGCCTCACGCAATGTACATTTTGATGGGAAAAGACAGACAATGAATAATCAATAAAAATGCATAGTGTAAAATGGTGATGAGTGATCATAAAGAAACTAAAGTGACGTGCAGAATGAAATGAGCTGTGTGAGGTTATGGGTTACAGCTTAGAAGAGCGTAGTCTGTAAAGACCTCATTACGAAGGTGACGGTTCACCCAGGAACCGATTGGGTCATGAAGTAGAGCAGAGCAAGCCTTGAGGTCGTCCAGGAAAAGAGCCGTCCAGGCAGGGGCAGCAAGACAGTCAATGTGCCGGGGCTGTGCCGGGGCCACGTGAGCAAGGTGGAAAGGATTAGGACAGGGCAAGCATGGGAACCGATTGGGTCGGGATCCGGAAGCCACCATGAGGATTCAGTTTATTCCGAGTATGATGGGAGTCATCGATGGGTTGTGAGGATCAAAGTGAGGTGGCATATTCGGGGTCAAAAATCAGATAGCAAAGGTCCAACATAAGAAGCAGTGAATCAGTTACGAGGCTCTTGCAACAATCTAAGTGTGAGAGGCTGGTGGCCATATACGGAGGCATAATATGGAAGAGAGTGTTGATTAACGGGTATAGCAAGTAAGAGTGTAGACGGAACTGAGCCCAGAGCTCTCGTTTTAAAGGTCAAGGCAATTAGGATAAATTTAAAAAATAAAGGAAGGCGAAAAGGAGCGGCAGGAGAGGCGGGAGAAAGAACCAGAAAAGTGCGGTACACTGAGAGGCAAGACATTAACATGTGTCACAAAGCACGGTAAGCAAGCAATGGCATCAGTCGCTGAGTGTGATTATGACCAGCAGCTGACCATTGTCGGAGCCCTTCGGGGGCCACTAGAAAACTGGCCGAGCAGTGACGGCTTCCAAGCTGGAGAGAAGACATTCATATAGTGGGACGTATTCATTTCTCAATCTATTTAATAAAAGGAAAACGTGATCTGTTATCGCAGAAACGTTTTGTGTGTTGTATTTCTGTTTGCTTCAAGGAGGAATTTTTCATTAACTAACAAGTTTAAATTTTCCAGAGTTACAGTTTGGGGCACACTCTGAGACTGATGGACTGCTCAAAATAACAATTATTAAATTTAAAAAGTACCCCTCTTGCAAAAGGAACGAGATAGCTTCGATAATTTGTTAGATTTCTTCCATCTGCTAGGGTTCATTTCGTCATTAGATCTGTGACGTATAAGGGGTTCCTACCTGGTATGTTTGACCATATTTATTTGAAATGATAATTTAAAAAATAAGTCAATATGAATGAGGAGTACTTGTCTTCCCTGAGAAAGGAGCAGGGCATCACTTAATAATGACAAACTCTGCACCATACAAACCGTCTCCCAGTGGGCACCGATAGAGGTTGGAAATAGAGAAAACTATTACTGATGCCAACCGTAAAATCGCGTAGGTCATTATGAGTAATAAGTTAATAGACGTCTTTAGAACATTGCTTGATATATAACTAATGTCATGTATCTGCTGTTATTATTACTGGGGATTTTGGATATATATTTTGGAAAACTATAAAAATTATTTTACATTTAATTATTTAATAACATAATCCTAGCCCCATCCTAAACTTTTACTTATTCTAATTATTTTTAACCCTACCAGACCGCTGTACCGATTTTCGGTCATTTCCTAACCCACCGCTGGACCCCGGTACCGAATTTTCGGTACTTTGCCTCGTACCCTAGTACGTGAAAAACATGACTCCAAGTCCCATCTTATTCTAACCACTTGTTTGCATGTAACTAACATTTTTCTATGTCATGTTGGTTTTTTCTCTTTAATGCTCAGGAGCCCAGGTATAGGGGACAGTTAGGTTCAGGGCCTCAGGGCTGGTAGGGTTAATACCATCTTCACATGTAAGCAAAGTAATATAATTATATCCTGGAACCAGATTGTAGGATATAACAGATCCTGAAGTCACTTCACAAAAATGATATATGTGTATTCTAAGCTCTGGACTCGACATCTTAATTTTCATCTTAATATTTGACTATCCGTGTGAATGAATTTTCATGACTGTCTTAGTTCTTTCTGCCTCATATTTCATGCCATTATATGGTGAAATTGTTTTTGTGCATCCTCGACTGAAAGAAGTTGGCATCTGTTAGTAAAAAAATATTTTTTTATCAATTTATATACCATGCACACATATAACATAAACATATATAATGCACATAATGTATATGATTTATGCACATATATGCATGCTACATGCATTATATAACATATATATTGTGTGTGGTGTAAGAGAACATGATTTGAAGTACAGATATATTATTTATAACCTATATGTATGTATTTACATATAAAATAATTAGCTTTTAGTACTATGTATATGTACACTCATAGTACAATCTTTTAATGTAATTACTTATGCAAACAAATGATAAACTTAAAAATTCTAGTTTTTTAAATGAATACATTATTTATGGTAACTCGAATATATGAGGGCTGTCTCGAAGAAGTCCAACCATAAACGCCTCTGTTTTTCACATGACATGGCTGGATACTTTCCAGACAGCCCTCGTAGATTCCATTAACGATATCTGATTTTTGTTACAATATATTCAGTATTTCCCTTAGAGTATTAAATTAAGTATTTTAAATGCCATCATCTAAAGTATGTTTACAGCCTTGAGTCCGAGTATTAACCTGGAATTCCATTTCCCTCCCGCAACGGCCTGACATTCCTTTAGAAAAGGCGTCTGTTTGGGTGTTTCAGGGCAGTTTGGGTCGAGGTCTTTGCAGCTACAGCTCCCCGCCTCCACACTCTGTATTTCATGGCCTGCTTGAGGCCAATTCTATGTGAAAGACTCCCAACTGTTATTGCTTTGTTGGAAGAAGCAAGGGGAAAAAGAATGTCTTAAATTAATTTTTTTAGACCATACTTAGTCCAGATTTTCCTTCTTTTCATATCCTCTCCTGCTTTTTGGTGTTATTGAGGTTCTTTAAACAAGGCCTTGAGCTATTCATTGCGGGTGAGTCACTCCCGAAAGAGTTTTTTGTTAAAGGATTTCATTTTGGTTTAAGGAAAAGGAAACTATGAAACTGGTACTTCTCATTTGAAATGTTGGATCCCTGAAAATCCAACAAATGTGGGTTTTAAACATTTAGGTAAAAAAACACAATTTGCATAAATATTAATTTCTTATTTGAAGACTTTTCAGCCTCCCACTTATCATGCTTTTAGGTAAAAATGCATTTGCTTGCCAGTGCTTTCCTATTCAATATTCAGTTATTTTCTGTACAAGCTTGGCTGTGTAAAAATCAATTTATTTTCATCTATATTTCCTTCAAGTTAAACTTGTATTAAGCAATTCCACACCCTCATTCAGTGTTCTTTTTTTTCTATTTCAATTTGAAAATATATCCTTACTCAACACAATATTATATAATTATTTTGGATATCTCCTATTAAAAAAGCAAACTAGCGCACGTACTCAAATTTATAACTTGTTTCGTATCCTGTTTCACTCGGTCTCGTGTTTTTGAGCACCAGCACTTCTGTCTCACGTGCCTTTTACATGTGTCCTGCGTAATTCTTGTAAAAGCAGCAGAAACATGCACCGTTTTAGCCTTTTGGACATGCATCGGGCACCGATTGTTTACAGAACGCAACTGGGCAGCGGGAGTTAAACTGCCTTGAAATCATTAGGTGATTAGCTTCCCCTTGAGTGCCACAGTCACCCTGAACAGGCTTTCCGAAGGGCCCATTATTCTCGACTTCCCCTGGTACTGAACCAGGAAAACAAAAATAGAAGCGGGGTTGAGTGCAGTGTTGATTTTGAGACCAGGCATTGTTTAAAAGGAGAACGCTGGGAAACTGCTACAAAGCACAAACATTTATCCAGGCGTAAGGAACAATGCCGATTGTTCGGCCTCAAGTCCAGAGCTTTGCAAAGCCCTCTTCCAGAGAATAAGGTCTCAAGGGACATCGCTGAGATTATTTCTCTATAAGTGATAGGACCATGGGCGTTAACTAGTAAATGCACTTTTCCATTCGAAAAATGTCGAAGGTGTCCCCGCATACAGCAGGCTCGCAGTTAACCGGATGGGGGTTGGTAGGTGCCGAAGAAATGGTTGCTTGGGAGTTATACTGTTAAAAATAGGCCTAAGTAATGCCCCATACTGTACCAGACCATAAACTCTATATTGCCCTGATATAAATATTGGAATACAGTAATTAAAAGCAAATTAAGACAAACACAAACTTAATGTAACACAGTTTTATTATAAAGACAGCTGTGTGAAAGCAGTGTGCAATTTTAGTGAAATGGCAGTCAAGAAACCTTTCAGCTTAATGACCTTCACTGACAATTTTTTTAACTTCAAGTAATTTAGAAAAATACACTCACACACCACTTAAAACTGTTACAGGAGGGGTAGAGAGTTTCCTGGGTAGACGCCACATCAGGGTCGCCAGGACCTGATGACACAGCTAGGACAGGACCAGGAGAAGTGGACATGGACGGTTTGGGGTCTGCATCAGTAGGTGATGCCGTCCTGGCAGACCTGCCTGCAGCGTTCTAGAAGAATGAACGAATATCAGCTTGCTCTGAGGCCCGACGCCTCTCACCCAAAGTCAGGTTTTACAAGCTGTGCAGCTGCATGACATGCTGAGGTTTTATTTTAATTAGTATTTAAAGTATTTTTTCTTCAATTTTTTTGATGGTTGCTTGAGTTCCAGTTAACAGAGAGTCTACTGTAATAATAATACTGGTTTTAAAAATTGCATGTGAATAAAGACTGATTTAAGATTTTTGACAGTGAGAGTCTATAATGTTATCAATATAAAAAAACAAACAAACCCAGGCCTAACTAATCAGTTAAAACTAGAAACAGGACCACCACTCATCGAAAAAGACACCCGTGTATGTAATATGGACATTCGTCATTTATTGTAATATTTGAGGGCTGCCTGGATAAAACCCGCCCACAGACGCCTCTATGTTTCATATTACATGGCTGGGTACTTTCCAGACAGCCCTAGGATGCCATGGTGATTGATTACTGGATATAAAATATGAAAGGAGAAATTTTAAGTAAAAATAGGTTAAGTACATGTATCTATTTTTCTCTTTGGATATGCTTGCAGTGCTTGAATTCACAAAAACCACAGACCAAATACTTAATGTGATGTTGGGTTTGTATTTGGACTCTGAGGCTTAAATAATCAAGCTTATATAACAATGCCATTAAATGGGATTTTTCACCTCATTTGCAAAACTGGTGTTCAAAGAACATCAGTATTTTTTCCCCAAAGTACTACATTTAAAAGTAGTAGGCACATCAATGTCATGGTTAATACGACTTCTTCTCAGTATTATCCTTGTAAGCAAGAAAAATGTTTTTCAACCGCTCCAATCTTAGACAACATACAGAAATAAGTATGCGTTTGTCGTCCAGGAAATGAGAATGTGCTGCTGTTATCTTTTCCTTAGGGTAGAAAAATGAGGGTGGGTCGTTCTCAAGAAGGACTGTCATTGACACAAATGCTACAGATCACAGAGATTTCCCCAGGAAAGGGTCTTTTACAAGTTCTACATGCCACTTTCAGTATTTGAAATTTCACAGCACCATACAAACTTTTTAAATGAAGTTCATGATCATACCGGCTAGTAAGCCTTATTTCACTGGCTCAGGCTGCGGGGGAGAAGGAGAACCAACGTGCCCAAGCAGAAAAGTTAGTCTCGTAGATTTTAGTCAAAAACGTTTTTGTTATGATTGCAGTTGTGGTTGTGATTATCGTTGTCATTTTGTTGAGCAGCCCCTTATGTGGCAGCTCTAAAAATATTCTGCTGTGGCACAAAACTTGGAATTATGACAGTATTTAATTCCGTGATACTTGAGTGGTATATCCCACCTCCTCCTTAGGTGTCTTCTGCAAGGTAAAAGGTCTGATGTCCTTTGCAATTTTTTAGAAATATACTTAAATGTCTGTTGCTTTCAGCCAAAGTCATCATCGGCCCCATTTGGTAACTGCAGATTAATTGAGAGCTCCAACGAAAGCCTGTCTCTGAAATGGAAACTTGCACTTAAATGACTAATGTATTATTAGCTTGTTTATTTGCTGCAAGTGTAGAAGGACGGCATTGTGGTAACGGCTCGCGTCTTACCAGGTACTGGTGGCTTACGGAGTGCCCCTTCTGAGGTCTGTTAGGGTGAGAGGGGGAGTGAGAGCCCTTCTTTGAACTGGGGCCCATGTGCTGGTGACAGCCTGACTAGCTGTTTGCTTCCCTTTCTCAGTTGCTGCCTCTTAACCTCCCCTCGCCAACAAAATAACTACAACTATGTGAATAAAATCAGGACACTGTGATACATCTTACACTGTAAGACATGTTTTCTAACTAGGCTTTGAGACACCCCAAAGATTCTGAGGAACCCCTTATTTCCAACTTGGGTGGAAAGAGCTGAAATCTAGACACAGGTAGACAGGTCCCATATCAACCCAAGAACTCCACTTCCCTCTTTTACACATCGAGCTGCAGTCGCTTTAAATATTGTTTGCTTGATTATTGAGCCTTAATATCCAGCGTGATCATGGACTTCACTTACAAAGAAAGGAAGGAAAGAAGGGAGAGAGGGAAGGAGAGGGGAGGAAAGGAAGAAATTGGCTCCATCGCAAGAACCAATTGTCCAGAATATACTTTTTAAAAAATGATTCTGTTGACTAATATTATTGGAAGTTTAAAAGAGCATTCTTGGATCTAAAATCTAGGTTGTACACCTTTGTCAACATTTGATTGTTTTGCTTGTGTGAGAGCCACAACTTGCCATCTAAAAATAATTTTTAAAAAATCCATTTATGATGAATCCTTGATTGATAAATGAAGGCTTTTTCCTTCATTTTAAGGATTGTTTCAAACCCTGAATAGTGGAAGAGGTAGTCACAGGGTACTTTAGATAGAAAGCTAGTCCATTAGTGTTTTTAAACTAACATTATTCTGAAAGTATGTGAATGTCATTTTCTATTTTTAAAAGAAATTATACACACGCACACAGAGAAAGGTGGAATTGGAGAAAAACCTTAAAACTGAATCACCAAACAAATATTACTGATGGAGATACTTATATTAGATTCCCTACAAGCAAAAATGTAAATACAATAATAGAAAGAGAACTTTGTTTTCTAGTTATGCAATTTTTATTTTTAATATCTGCATGCATGTATGTGTGTGTGTATATATATGTATATGTGTGTATATATATATATTTTTTTTCTAGCCACAGTGAAAAGGATTTCCCTATCTTGAACTCTAGAAAATGCATCTTTCTCAGAATCGGGAATGAGGAAGAAAAAGATATCCAGCAGCATTGGTAGGCTGACTACTTTATTAAAACATTCCATCAGAAACATCCAGACTTTCCCTTCTATACACCAGGTTTTAGCCTAGCCAAGGTCTTTACAACTTATAAAAAGTGATATTTGCATTAAATCTAGGAAATGTAGAAAGGTATTAAAAAGAAATAAATATTCACAAATTTCAGCACTTGCCACATTTTGATTTGGATTCTTTTTTCCAAGCATGCATGTGGAGACACAGGTATTGACTTAAGTATAACTTGATTTTTGAGTTAATCACTTAATGAAGACATGCTGAGCCACCCTATGAACTTCAAAATTCTTGTCAGCAATATTACTATTTTGATTTATTTCATCTCATAAAACATTAAGGATGCATTCCCAAAAATACTTCTTAAAGAAGAAATACTTGAAGGAAGACGAACAACCATGATTACATGTGAATGTATCAATGCCTATGTTCTAGTGCCTTTATGAACAAGAGAGGGCTTAGGTGTAAGAGATTTGCACCTTCTGTTTTATTTCCTTCAAGTTCAGGCTCATGGGTAAACTCAGCTCATGTCCTTTAGAATTGTTGTCCCTGCTTTAATACCCCCATGGACGCTTTTACTGAGTGATCATCAGAATGCTTATTCTGATTATAAAGTGTATCATGTAGTGTAGGGAGTTAAGGTAGTTATTACAGCCTTTAGGAAACATTGAGGTATCACCTTGGGAGGCAGAAAGAAATAGATGGATTTAATGACTAAGTCACCCAAGGTTATGGAGCAAAGTTGAGTCTGGAACCTAAGCATCCCAACACCAACATGTGTCTCCTTTTCACTTATCTTATGGGAAAGACCAGTGAGACATGTCCCTAGCAAAGGCAAATCTACTTATGTACCAAGCCAAATAAGATTAATTTAACATAAACTCACTTCAAAATGTACATCCCTGGAGCATGTGTGTTTCACCAGGAAAAGGAAACCGATATAATTTTCTAACTATCTTTACAATAGACTACAAACATTTTTAGAGCTGTAGATGTTCTAAGAGGATTATTGTATGACTACGGAAACAAAGCAGCATTTCCTTGTTTATACTTAGTTTATATTACTAGCACAGATATTTTATAGTCAGAAGTGTCAGAGGAAGTTTTTAATTTGTCTCCTGTGTACCAAGCTTAAAAGAACGTTTTGCAAGACAGAGCATTTGTCTGAAAAGATCGCTATGCACAGGTGGTTATTCTGCATCATTTCTTATTTGCCTGATAAATCCTATTTGACAGTTCTCTGTTCTCAGACGAAATTAAAAGTGCTTACTCCCTCCATCCATTATTTACACTGAAGTACAAGCGAGCATTATGGTGCCTATCGTTTTCCCTTCTGGGTATAGGCTGCCACTGGAACTTCATTTTAAACTAAAATAAGATTACATTTTTGATATTATTTGAAAAAATAGATTAAAAATTATGATTTTGAAATAAATTAGCCTTAAAAAAAAAGGCTTGGTTAAAAAGAAAAAACCAAAAAACAGAAAGAAAAACATGGATGGAGGTGGTGGCTTAGGGAAACCCTTCCTTATTTCCCGCTACCTGGATCTTGTTTCATATCCTTTCTGACACCTGGTTTCTCATCAATTCGATTTTTTTTATGGTACCCAGGCTACCATCTGCTCTTCCAATGAATCTTTCCTTTGTGCCAAAGTAAGCCAGAGTTATTCTGTTGCTGACCATAAATAACACTAAGAGAAAGAGGGATGACAGTATTTAAAGATAAATCTTTACTGCCACCACAAAAACAATTTTCTAAAAACTATATCATAGGTAGAATTTTACATAAAACCCTATCTAGTACTCCGAGGTTAAATTGCACTGCAACTTGAAGAAGGAAATACTTTTTTTTTCCAGTGAGAAACAATGTATTCCAAAACTTTTATGCTTAAATGTAACTGACTTCGGAGCTAAAAATGAGAGGATATGTTTCTTTCTTCTTCACTGTGTCTTGAAAAACAGATTAGCGTCCATGTTAGTTCTTTCAAGACTAGAGTTTAGTGTTCCTTGCTCTTTTTCTTAAAATGAGTCAGAACAGAAAAGAAATAATAGAATAGGCTATAGAGGAAGGATATAAATACTTTAAGAATTTCTAAATAGGAAAACAGTTACAATTCTGATTCCTCCTAGCCTTTTGGCTTTGATATTTCCAGAGATGCTGAAAATAATGATTTTCACTGAAGAGGAAGAGTTGCCAATGATCAGAATTTAACCTATTAAATAGTGGCAACACAGACACATTTTTAAGTGACGTGAATAATCATAAAATAATTGAATTTCTATTTCAGTTCAATGTTTCTGGCCAAAGCAATACTCCACGTGACAGTGGGTTGCGACTGGGAGGAATGAAAATTGGTTTGAACCTAAGTTTAGTTGCTGAGGGGTATTTTTTTTTCCTACCCTTTCCTCAACTTCTGTGCCCCACCGCCAACAATTGCTCAGAAAAATGAGGGAACTAACTTGTAGCACACGGAAACGTTTCTCCTCCTGTGTCATCCCACGGAGTGGGGGAAAGTAGGGCAGCGTGTGTTGAGCGGAATATGCATTGCCAAGTGTGACCGATTAGATAAACTTCCATGAGGACTTTACGAGGTTTGAATCATTTATTAATCCCTTTATTTCTAAAAAGTCCAGGACAATTCATCAAAATCATTATTTTTTTGTTTGTTTTGCCAAAACATTGGGGCTTTTCTCCTGCATAGATGTTTAGCCACTTAAAAACAATAAGTCTGTGTTTCATACACAAATTATATACCATTTGCGATGTCACTTGAGCACATAAAGTTATTTAGAGCATGCTTTAGACTTACAAAGGACTCGGTACCCGTAAGCAAACTTTGGAACTGTAATAAGGAGCATAGTTTATTACCTCCAACAATTTCCATTTTTAAACATTCTCATTGCTTTTTCATACCAGTTTTTTAAATCAGAGAAAGCTCATATATATGAGGGCTGTCTGGAAAGTATCCAGCCATGTAATATGAAAAATAGAGGCGCCTACGGCTGGAGTTTTCCCGGACAGCCCTTGCATGTGTATATTTAGATAGATGATAGCGAGCTGGCTAGATAGAGATAGAGGGTGGATAGATATAGAGAGATTTGTTAAAGAGTAAAATAATGAAGACTGAACTGATACCTGTCTAATACATGTCAACAAAGTTCCCCAAAATAATAAGAGAAGCAGAGGAGACTTGAACAAGCGAACGGTCTGTAAAGCAGGGAAATGCAGCTGCTCGAGGAGTTGAAGAGGCGCGCTCCAGAGACAGGAGCTGCCGGACCACCCTGCGCACAGTTTCACGTGGGTCCCTTCCGTGAGGTCTCCCAAGCATGCAGTTTTGATTGGCGAGCGTTGCCCTCTGTTTAGTTAAAATGGTCTTTTTGACTCATTCCATCTTCTCCCATAACTTGAAACAAGTTGGTGAGTGCGCATATTAAGTTTCAGTCTAGATCTTTCTCTCGAGCGTCAGAATTGTAACCCCCGTATCCCGGAAATGCCCCGGAAAGGAACGTGCCCAGATGGCCTCCTTACCCTCCTTGCCACCCTACTCCACCTGCACACCTTCTCTCAGCGCTGCTCGTCCCATGGACTGGACAGCTGGACGTCCCCGCGCCGCCTGCTCGCTCCGCCGGCCAGCGCTCATCGCGGACGGCCCGCGCTGCTCTCGGACTGTCTCTAAGCCTGCCCTTAGCCTCTAATGACCCGACGGTGGTCTTGCCCCCAAGTCAGAACATGACTCCTGGCTGTGCCCCCTGCCTCTCAGTTGCACCTGCTGACTTGGATGCTGCCATCCTCGCAGAAGCTGACGTAGCCTGTTTCCTTCCGCGAGTGGCCGTGGCGCCGATGTGCGGTAAGATCTGGGGACTTATCAAACGTTAAGGCTCAGATGACTTTTCCTGATTAATAGTTCTCATAATTTAGTGCAAATATTATCATTTGAGTCCAAGAGTGCTGATAGCTCAGGGAAAAAAACCACAAAACGTTTTCCTTCGCGTTTGCTGTGAGCCTAGGTGGAGGCGTCACGGGGTGGCTGCCCGTCAGCCCCAGCGGGACGGCCCGGTGACGCCTGCGGACTGTGCCGCTGGTCCCGCGGGGGGACGCCCCTCTACCCTCTCAGTGTCTGTGGCTGGCGTGAGATTCGTCTGACATAAGACACATTAATCAGGGGAAAACACACACGTCTCATTTCATTCTCCACGTGTTCCTCCTGGGAGCACATTGAGACTTAAATGTGTACGTTTCAGAGGGAATTTCAGAGGGAAACGAAGACTCCGAGACCATCAGGCATACGTGCTTGTGTAGCTTGTTACACAACGAATGACAAATTGCAGGGATTGGACAAGACAAGAGGGTGTGAGCGAGGGACCGTAAATTACGGGACAGGGACCAGGAATTAAAAAGAAGAGAGGAACGGACAAACAATAGGAGTCAGTTCAGGAAGTTCGCACAGGTCCGCTGCAGCTCGAGCCCATTCTTTCGTTCCTGATACGGAGAGGGCGCCTTCCTGACGGAAGCTTTTGACCTCCTTTTAGATACCAAGGAAGAGATCAGAGCAGCCCTTCCTGCATCTGCTGGTTCTCAGATGTGTTCAGCTCAAAACAATCAGTCGGCTAAAGAGGGGCATTTCGGGTAGCATGGTCTAAATTCTTTTCACCTCCATCATTCAGGAAGTTATATGCTTATTCCTTTCCTACTAACTGCTGTCAGATTGGGTTGAAATTTTTTAAGATTGTACAATGGGGAATGCACATCCATCTCGATGGAGAGCCCACACCAGGGCTATCTGGGAAGTATCCAACCACGTCACATGAAGAAGAGAGACTTGGAGACACATCTTAAAACTGAATCACCAAACAAATATTACTGATGGAGATACTAATATTAGATTCGCTACAGGCAAAATAGAATCTAAATACAAAATCTAAATGCAATCTATGGCTGGATTTTCCCCAGACAGCTCTTGTATATTTATCATTCCAGTAGCCCCAGAACGCTATTTCCTAGGACCCCTAGAATGAGACCGGCTATCACTCATCCTCTGAAAGCACAAAATTATGAGACTGAATGTATTACTCCGAACCAATCAGATACTGGTTTACCCAGCTCACAGCCTTTGTAGCAATCCTGACTAAGGTGCATGTCTTTCCTAAAAAAACCTCTGAGGAAAGAATGGTCTCCCAGGCCTTCTACCCCCAGACTCCATCCTAGACTCTGACCTGCACTCCTGTTCTCTTACCCGAAACCAGTCTTCAAACCTCACCAGTCTACCACAACTCACCTCCAATTACAGTGTGAGGAAGCATTTCTCCTGGGCACAGTTACTGCACTCATCTATTTCCTCAGCCTTCTGTTATTATGTCTATTATGGCCATTATAACTTTCTATTTTAATTAGCTGCTTATATATCTGTGTCTCAGCTTAGCTAGTCTTTGAGAACCTGAAAGATAAACTCTGTGTTCTGTACCTCTTTTTATCTCCTGCATATTGGATAATCCTTGGAACATAAGAGATGCCTAATATTTGTAGGAAAAACATTGAATTATTGAATGCATAAATGAGTGAAAATGACCTTGCCTGGCACGTTGACTCTTACTCTATTTTGGAGCTGAGCACATCTTTTGCTTGCAGATGTTTTCAGTGTTTAAAGCTCTCTCAACAGCACTTGGTATTCATAACCTCACTTTTAAGCAGACAGAGCTGATACCATTTGTCTCATTTTTAGAGATGAGGGAATTGGTTTTTAGAGCAAAAGAGACCAACCTGAGATGATCTCAAACTAGACCAGAACTCAGATCTCCTCACTTCATGAACAACAAAATATAAAGTTTCCTTATAGTTTATATTATCTATCACATATAGGCAGGGGGAAATTAAGACGTATGCTACAAAATAAGGCAAGCTATCTAACTTGAGCTCACCATAGAGAAGGAAGCAATACAAGATATTATGGAATACATATCCCTGCAAATAAAACTCAATTTGTAAAATATACAGGTGAGCTTTCAAAAAGAATAACTTTAAAAAATTTTTGAACCCTGTGGGCAGCACACTTGCAGAAAATCTTTGAAAGCTTCTCTATGTAATCACCTGTTCTTTTAGGAAAAAACTCCTTCAAAAATGGAACAGAAGGACATGAAAGCTATGTTCCTATCTCAGATCACATTAAGGCTTATTTTGTTTGTCTTCCTTGAAACCATACAGCTTAAATCCCTCCTCCAGGTAGTTTTGGAAGACAAGACAGAGATGATAAAGAACTGTTCACCTGGAGCCCGTGTAGTTTTGCTGACCAATGTCACCCCAACAAATTTAATTTAAAAAAAGATAAATTAATGCTAATCTAGAGCTGCAGGAGAAGTGGGGAGAGATTCAGGATGCAGAGAAGAGACACCTGTTGCTCATGAGTATTTATTATATTACCGTTGTTTTTTAATTTAGCCTCATAAATTTAGAACAGAATTTCCCAGATAACGCAAATTGCACTGAAAGTTGTATTTCGAAGGCTCTGGAAAGACTTTTGGAAGATCAGTGATCGGTATCATCCACCCTTCCGGCTGCGTCATCAGACGGGGGTAAACTAAGTAAACTTCAGTCCCACAAAGGTCAGACGGGAAGTTACAGACTAGTACATTTCTTTCTGGTGTTGTACCACTTCCACTTAATTTGCTGTCTCATCTGTGGTAGGTTGCACTGCTCATTTGGAGGCAATCTGTCAATCAAAGCACCAACATGTGTCTCCGGACATGCCTGGCTCTCACTCAAGAGTGTCCTGTTGTCCTGCCTGAACAAAGCTTTCTCATAAATAACCCTACTTCTCCTGTCTACCTTTTTGAAATTTACCTGTCCCATATCCTTTTTCAAAGAACATCTTTCTCTTATGACTCTTACCTAATCAATAAACATATATCTTTCTCTGTCTCAGTGACAAACAATTCTTAACCACTAGAAAGGATCAAACTATGAAACTGATCAAAAATTCATTTTTAATTCATATTTCTGCTAGAAATACAATTCTGAAGTTAAATAGAGTGTATCTCCATTATTTTTCAGCCTTATTTATTTACTTACAAACAATAAAGTTCTCTCATCTAAATGCACAGTTTTGTGAGTTTCGGTAATTGTATGCAGTTGTGTTAAGTACTCTCACAATCAATGTAAAGAGCAGTTTCATCTCTCCAACAGTTCCCTCTCCTCTTTTGCTGTTTGTCCTCAGTCTCTGGCCTTGGGTACCACTGATGTGTTTTAGTTTTGTCTTTCCTAGTATTACATATAAATGGAATCTAACAGTATAAAGTCAGACAATTAATTTCATAAACACATCCTAGAAAAAGTGCTACATACCTCATTGCTGAATATCACTGTGGTCACCTTGGAAGGACTCTTTTTTTTTTTTTAACTCTTTTTCTGGAATGGCCGTCAGAGCTGTTGTCATACCCTTAACTGAAGGGTAAAGATCATGACACCTTACCAAATTGTTCGTACAGTGCTGCTAACGTAAGCGCGTGGCGGCAAGTTCAAGAACTTCATTGTCCGATTTTGGCTATGACAGCTCTGATGGCCATTCCAGAAAAAGAGTTCCAAAATTGCTTTGAAGGGTGGATGAGGCACTGGCGTCGGTGCACAGCTTCCTAAGGGGAGGACTTGGAAGGTGACTGCAGTGATATTCAGCAATGAATGTAGCACTTTTTCTAGGATGAGTTTGCGAAATTAATTGCCTGACCTCATATGTTCTTTTGTATTTAACTTACAAGAATACTTTTGGGATTTATGCATTATGTTAATGTATCAATATGTGCTTTCTTTTTCATTACTGTTGTATAGATAAGTCAAAGATGGACCCTGTATATTTCCCCTAAGTTTTCTTCATAGCACCCTAAAATCTATTCGCTCAAAAGCATGCTGGCACCAAACTCACTTTTACACATTTAATTGTTTTAAAAATAGCCATATAAGCAGGATTTTTAAATTTACTTTTGTTAGACTTACTGGGGTGACATTGGTTAACAAGAATTACGTCGGTTCCAGGTGTACAATTCTCAAGTGCATCGTCTCTGTGTTGCACTGTGTGTTCACCACCTGGAGTCAGTTCTCTTTCCATCACCGTATATTTGACTCCCCCTCCCTCCTCTCCTACCCGCTCCCCTCTTGCCCTCAAGTAACCACTAAACTACTGACTGTGTCCATGCGTTTTTGTTTCTTTGTTGCTTTAGTTTTATATTCCACATATGAGTGAGGTCATATGGTTCTTGGTTTTTTTCTGTCTTACTTCACTTAGTGTGATGGTCTCAGCGTCCATCCATTTTGTTGCCAATAGCAGTTTTTAGCCACTTAGGGTCTGCCTGCTTTGCACACCCTGCAAAACTACATCCAACATCTGCTGCCATTAATAAGATGGAGACTCCTGTTTGGTTATAAGAACCCAAACTCTATTGCCATTCAGGAGTCACTAGAGCCCCCTGGCAGTTCCCAGCCCTCCTCCCCTTCTGAGTGGTGGCCCCTCTCTGTTTGCTTCAGGACAGTCCCATGTTGAAAAGGACTTTCCTTCTCACACAACTCTAAGAGCCACCCAATAAAGCTTGCTGTGAGTTCTGGCTCTTGTGGTCATATTTGAGGGCTGTCCGGAAATTATCCAGCCATGTCTTAATGAGAAATAGAGGCATTTATAGCAGGATTTTTTCCTGACAGCCCTCATATGTATTTTTTATCAGTCCCCAAATCCCTTAAACCCCCTATAATTACAAAGTAGTATTTTCTTTTTTTGTATTTTTAGTGGTTCCCTGGCTGGGATTTGAACCCAGGCCGTGGTGTTGACAACGCCAAAGCCTAGCCACTACACCACCAGGGAACCCCTACAAAGTAGTATTTGATACTATAGATATTAGCACATTTTATGTATTAATCAGTTGACGGACATTTAATTTGTTTCCAGTTTGGGCTATTATTATGCACACTCTTGCTATTAATATTTACATGCAAGTTTTCATGTGGGCGTATGTTTTCCCTTCTAGTGGGAAAATAATGAGCGTGCCTGAGTCACGTGGAAAATACGAGTATGTGTTTGATTTTAGAAGAAACTACTTAATTGTTTCCCAAGTGGCTGTGTGCTTTACAGTTTGCAGAGAATCAGGAGCTGTCAAGTGCTCCACAGCATCTCCAGCACATGCCATTGGCAGATGTTTGGTCTGTGTTTTAACTGGTGATTTCTGCAGGTGGGAGGTGGGATGTCATCATCATGGTTTCAGTTTGCATTTCCCTGGTGACTAGTGACGTGGGATATGTTTTCAAAGACTTACGGCTATTCAGATACAGTTTTTTGTAAAGTAACGGCGGTTCAGATAAATCTCTTTTTTAAATGAGATATTTGTTTTATTATTGAGCTATGTGAGTTTTTCTTCCTTAAAAAATACATATGAACTGAATGCAAACCATCTGTAACGTATGTATTTTCCATTACTTATTTTCTCATCTGTCATGCATTTACATTATCTTAACTGTATCTTTTAACGAGTGTAAGTTTTTCACTGTAATGAAATCCATCTTATTAAATGTTTCCTTTTACAGTTAATGTCATTTTTGTTGTTGTGGTTGTTGTTTTTATATCCTGCTTAAAGAAATTTGTGCTTCACTTAACAGCACAAATATTTTCTGTCATGTTCCCTTTTGGACATTTAGTAGTTTGGGGTTTTATATTAGGTATATGATCTATTTCAAGTTAATTTTTATGTGTGGTGTTAAGTAAGGGTCTGAGTTCACTTTTGTTTTTCCTACAGAGATATCCAATAGTTCTAGCCTCATTTTTTGAAAAGACAGTACTTTCCCTAATGAATTACATTGGCACATTGGTCCAAAATTAATGGACCACGTAGGTGTGGTCCATCATTATAATTTTTAAATGCCTTTCCTGTCTTGACCTCCATAATCCATTCTCCTCACTGCTGTCATAAGGATCCAGATAAAATACATTGTTATGTGTGACACCTCATCATACACCTCCTGGAATGTTCATTATTTTGAGCTGAAGTTACTTGAGGAAAAACAGCTGCAAGAAGCCCTCTGACTTCTCTCTTTGTACCCGAGAAGAAAAGTCATGAAGTTTCCCAGGAGAGAGGCATCCTTGCTATAGCAAGAAGGGCAGAGCTTCCTTGTCACCAGGGACGGGGCACCCTGCCAGAATGGAGCTGCACAGGCATACAGGAACAGAGCTCTTACTGTTCGTGAGCACGCGCCTGTGCATTTCCTGGTCGCTCTTCCAGGGTTTGCTTCCCCTCGGCCCAGCCCCATTGTTTGGTTACGTGCCCACAACTCGTCATCCTTTTTTAAAAAAGGTTTATAAGTTTTGGGGCCTGACAGCTTCTTTGGTTCTTCATTTTCCTTTAGAAGACTCCCAAGTGCACATAAAAATATTAAATGTCTTCATATTTCCTTATGAATCTGTTTTCTGTCAGCTTAATTCTTAGGCCAGCTACAGAACCTCGAAGAGCAGAGGGAAGTTTTTCTCTCCTACACACGCCGTTCTCCTACTTACAATTCTGGGGTGATTCCGCCTCCGGACGGAATAAACCCAAGACACCTTCACATGGTCTATAGTACCTTTCACAGTTGTGACAGATAGAGGAGCCCCTATCACGAACAAAAGTAAATTTTGTATAAAGATGCAAAAAGAAAAATAAAAAGGTACAGTAACTTAAGAGATCTCCAGGTTCTTTTGTATTACTGTAATATAGGCCATGGGCTCTGATATATATTCATCCAATTAATACATTTCTTTATCTTTATCATTTATAATTCATTTTTTCCTGTCCAGTGGTCTCTGTTTATAAATCTTTGAAGAATTTCATCTTAGTGCCACGGCCTAATTCAGTCCCCGTCAACATGTCATTCTCTGACAGGTCCCATCAGCATCACTTGGTGGCCTGTTAGAAACACAAATCTCAGGCCTCACTCCTGGGCCACTGAGTCAGAATCTTTGAGCTTGAGGCCTAAAATCCATGTTTGAACAAGTCCCCCTATTTATTCTTAAAATAATCATTGTTTTGTAAGACCATCCCCTTCTTTAGCATTTGTTCTATAATTTCTAAGATACTGTTGCACATGGTCAGCCATTTTTACACTTCTTAAAATAATTAAGGCATTGATCAAGAAAACAAATATTTGGAGAATATTTACTAATACACAGTGACTAATTTCCTGTTACTATTCAGCACTAACTTTTCTAAATTAATAAGTATGGTTATGACTCAGGCACTGGATGCTGGACTGTTAATTTACTAGACTTGGACACTCATACTGTATGGATTCTTGGAGTAACAGAGGAGAAAGAAAATGGTAACAGATGTGTTAGAGAACAAATAGCAAATTCTAATGCAACCTTTTTTATTTTTGAAACTTAGACAATGATAAAACAAATTTTCTCCTTTAAAATGGTGATACTGTGAACTATATTAATACATTTTCTTACGTTAAATGATCCCTAAAGGAGCTCTTCTTGGCTACAATGAATTGCACTTTTCTTCTATTAGTCTGATATTTTATTAATTTAATTTACATAAAGTTTGGGATTAGTTCATGTATTTGTGCGATTCAAAGACAAAGTTATTTTAAGAATCAGTGCTGAGAAACCCACCTCCAGCTCTGTCTCTCCACCACATTCCACCATTTTTATTAGTTTCTTATTTATTCTTTCAGTTTTTATGTAAATAAAAGCAAATGTGTTTATGCTTATCACCTTATTTTTCAAATGGTGGCATAAAATACAGATGATTATGCACCTTTTTTAAATTCTTTACAAAAATTCCCCCAGCATCTCTAACAGTACTTCGAAATGTTTTCATTGTTTTTTAACTTTTTTTTTTTTCAGGGTAAAGGATAATTTCTTTACCCCGATCCTCATTGCTAGATACCTTTTTTCCAAGCATTGGTTATTCTGAAGAATGCCACACTTCACAGCTTTGTCTGTGTAGTAAAAACACCAATTGTTATTTAGATTATATGAGGTGGGATTTCTGGATCAAAGGGCAAATGCTTCTGTAATTTTAGTAAATATTGCCAGATACTTATCTTCTTCAGGAGAGCTATTCCACTATTTATGTGCTGGCCTCACAGATACAGTAATTTTCAAGCTTTTAGATAATTTCCCTATTGAATATATGAAAAATAATATTTTAGAATAAGTGTGTTCCTCCTAAGTACATTTCGGTATCTTCATACATTTGTCCAATGAAGTGTTTTTATCCTTTGCCTAGTTTTCCAATGGGTTATGTGGTTCTTCTATTCTCCATAGATTTCTAGGCATTTTAAAAATTAGAATAAGACTAGCTCAGATCTTTGGCTTGAACAACTCATTAGAGAAAATTTGGAGAAGATGAAGTTTGGGGGTGGAGGGAAATACAAATTAAGAGTTGGGTTTTTGACTTGTCAAATTTGAGGTATCTGAGACATTCATAGTAGATGTAGATTAGGCAATAGGGCATTCCGATTTGGAACTTAAGGGGAACAAGTGGGTTACTGATATCAATTTGATAGTCATTAGCATAGAGATGGTTCTGGGAATGGATAAGAGCATCTAGAAGAAAAGGGAAAGGAAGGAAAAAAATGTCTGGGATTATTTCCATAGACATTCAGATGTTTGGAGTAATGAGAACGGGATGTTGCTGATTCCCTTTGGCATTGGACTGGCCACACGGGGACTGGACCAGTGGGATCCCTGGGGCTGGTGGTCTCTGAGAGCAGCAAACCTCATTAAGGACTCCTGCAATGGGCGTTAGACCAGAGTGGGGTCTGCGGGCCCACTCCACAGTCTGCACCCCTGGGGAGTGTGGGGAAAGCCTTTGAACTTCCTGAATCCATAAAGGCGAAGGCAATTAAGGTCACGCGTGTCCACCCGGATACCTACCTTGGCGGCTGGTGGCAGTTAGTGGCATGGCTCACGTGGGGGAGGGTATCATTGGAATTCCTGGAATGGTTCATGTTCCAACTGCCTGAAGAACCACATTGATAAACCAACATGTGGTCACTAACTTCCAATCTCAAGCTCTCTCTCTGTCTCTCTCTCCTTGTCATATACATTTTATATAGTTAAACAGGTTCTTAACTGACACTAGCACAAATAACAGCTATGAACTCTGAAAAAAAAAACTTCTTTTGTTTGCTCTGGGGAGTAAACAAAACCAGGCAAATTCTAGAGGAGAACTGAAACTTGCAAGAAGGAAATGCAGGGAACACAAAGTGTTTCTCTCTCTCTTTCTCTCTCTCTAATTTTATCCTTGGGAAAGGAAGTCTTGGAAGCCTTGATGTGGTTGAAACTCTGATAAGCTGGTTCTTCTGGTTTGAAGAAGAAAAAAGATTCCAGTACAATTGCATCTGTTGGAAAGTAAAGGGGAAAAATCCCAGGGAGGAGGTGCCCCAAATTCTGGGTATTCATTTTTCCCAATACTTTGGCTGAATCTTGAACCATATGCTTGAGGCAGATTGAGAAAAAGCTTAGCTATCTATGGGTTAGAAGGAACTGAATTGCAATTTAAGCTGCCACCCAAGAGTCAGAGTTTATGGTTTGAATCCAATCAAATTAATTGCCTAATTAAAAAAATAAAGAAGTAAACGTTCCTTAGAATAATATAACAGGATCTGGAATCTCCACAGTATGACATTCAAAATGTTTAGTGCTCAATGCAAAATTACTTGATAGATTGATAACCAGGAAAATTTAACCCATCCTTGAAATATAAGATAATCAATGAAGACAATCCTAAATTGATGCAGATGTTGAAATTATCAGACAAGTCTTTTAAAGCATCTGTTATATTAATCACTTAGATTAAAAATACACTCATTATGAGTGCAAATAGTCTGCTGAGAAATAGAAAGTATAATAAAAGTATCAGATGGAAATTCTAGAATGAAAAATTACAACATCAAATCAAATTTATAATAAAAACCCCCATTTTGATTTGCTTCACAGGATTAGGAAGCAAATGACAACCACAAAGCCAAATAATAATCTGAAGTTACATAACTACTTCAAGATTTGAACTTCCTTCTGACACCAAGGGCTTTGCCTCCAGCATTTTAATGAATGTGATTCATTTAATAATAGAGCAGTGCAATGAAGATAATATTACAAATATTCAGGAAATGAACTTGAATCAGGTTAAAGAGATGTTGTTGATCTTGAATGTGATTTTCATTTTCATTTTCTGTGTTTTGTTTTGTTTTTTCTGGTTGAAAGAAACCAGAATATGTCACCCCAAAATATGCCTCTTTGTCATCAAAGTCATTTTGAACTGAAGGCAATTGAGAAGGAACGAAGTCAGAAAAAGTTCCCCCTTTTATAAATTCTCTAACGAGTCAGAGTCTTACCAGCCCAGAGGCAGCACCAGAGGAAGAGGCAGACAGCCTTCCTCCGATGCTTTCCTCCCATCTGTTAGTATTTCCCTTGGACACTTCAAACTGCTTTCTTCCGTCCTGTCATTTCTCTGTAAGTGTATTGTCCTTTGTTGAAGATTCTATACAAACTACATGCTATACAAAGCCACCATTGAGTTACTTTGGATTTAGGTTTTTCTCTCATGATGTGAACTGCAGGCATTAATAAATGATTTTCCTCTCATTAATGGAGGTCGCGGTAAAAAAAAATTACAGTGTAGGTTGCATGTATCCAGGAGATACAGTCGTTAGTGTGTGCTGAAATGCCTAATGATCATCATCATCATCATCAACACTGCAAATATAAAATGCATGATTTTAATTTGTTTTTAATTACAATCTAGAAATTATTAAACAAAGAAACATAAAACTAAAAGAATAAAAAATTTTCTTACCAAGTAATGTGACCTAAGCTGTCACATTTTTTTGACCACAACCTCCACAGGGTTTTAATCTGTTGTTTTGCATGAGTCCTAGCTGAAAACCTGAGAGGGGTAGAGGCAGGGCTGTGCCTCCTTCGTGTAATAACGAGCACCCATTGCATGTAAAGTTAAGTTATTTTTGTTAAGCTAGCTGAGGAATTGAAAGTGATGCTTATTCTCTGTAAAGTAGCTTATTTTCCATGTATATATAAACAGCTTTCAAGTTGATAAATTAGATTTAATTACTTTATAAGCCCAATTAGTGTCTCATCATGGTACACTTTGCTATTGGAATTTTTAAAATACTTTTAGTTAAGATGAAATTCTTATGCTTAACTTGAATGAGAAAGAGATTGCTGGAGTTTTTGAGGGGGGGAGTTGTTTTTCATTATTGGCTATGACATTTGTATCCATTTGTCATTTAAATGCAAAAAAAAATATTCTCACGAATTACCTTAAAGTGCAGTTTTAATTAATTCAGTTGCATCTGCCACCTCTTAACCAAATCACCTTACGTTCCTGGGAGGTGCCATTGTAGAAATAGAAACAGTTTTCCAAAGGAAGACGATCATCAAGTGATTTGCTGGGGGCAAAGCACAGAGCAGGCTGTGTCTGGGAGGGTGGAGAGAGCCTTTCCTAGTGGTTACGTGAGATAGCAGGGATCCAAATGTATTACCTTCTGCCTGGCTGCAAATCCTCTTTCTTAAAAGCTAAATTTTCTAAGGCTTAGTCATCCCATTATAATGCACACACACAGCTCTCCGATTGCCTCTCTTTTTATACAGCTCATTACCCCACTTCATTTATATCCTGTATCTAATTATATCTCCGTACGTTGTGTACATCTCATCATGTTCTAGTTAAGCTTGACCTTAACACCTCTGCACCTTATTTGACTTAAGATATGTAGCTCCTGTTAGTAATTTCTTTTCAGCTGTGTCCTTTATTAAAACAACCTGTGAAATGAAGGTTTATGCAAGATGAATTTTCATTTTATAGGTTTGCCTTTTCAAATTTTAAACTGAGGGGCCTGCTTGTTTTTACCTGACTATTTGGTCTACAATCTGCCTGAATGACTATCACTAGGTAGTATAAGTTTAGCTGAGTCAGAGTATTAAATCAATGCATTTAATAAAATATATCGATTGCCCACTCAATAAAGTGAATAGGAAAGATAGATGCAAGCTGCATTAGTCTATGAAGTAATTAACATATTAAGATGGGTGCCTTAACCCAAGATGTCTTACAGTCGTTGAAGAGTGAGTAATGTATAAATTAATGTATAATTACAGGGCAACAAAGGCCATGCTCTAAGGAGGCTTTTTATATATTATGTTACCCCTTAAACACCAGTACATGATTTTTACAACCCAACTTCTGAAAATACCATTCACATCCTTTCTTTTGCTACAAAATTAGAATACCCTGGGCTTTAAATGTAATTGAAAGGGATAAATTATGAGATTGAAAAGAGGATATAAAATTATTTCTTTATGTTCCTTTTATTCCAACAATGTGCCCTTAAAGTTTAAAATATGTCGGTTATATCAATAGGCAATCACATTATTTCCCATTAAAACTCAATTGTTAACATTGTATAAGCTTTCCCTAAGGTTTCCTTGGAGAGAGTATGGCTGTCTCTTGAAAAATCTTCCCTATAACTCAGATTGAGGAGTTAATGACTACATTCATATATAATCTCCTAGGGCAAGGTTTCATTCAAATGTCTTTGATAAATTTCTCATTAATTCCTGATCTAAGCAGGTGCTATTACTACAGCCCCATCTTCATCCCAGACCCAGGAAATACATATTAGTGTGTTCCGAATTAATATTAATAATAGGAGACTTTCCTACTTAACCAAGGTGTCAGCACTATAATAATGGTCCCATTGGGAAAGCTGTGAGCATTCAAGGCTGTTCAGAGATTCTTGGGCTTTTACACATGTTGTCAACTCCTCTCATGATCCATTCCTCTATTTCATGCTCCTCCTTCAGAAAAAGGCAAGTGAAATTCTGGCCTTTTGTCAATTCTTAGCTTTGCACCCACCACAACCCTGCTCACATCTGCTCCAGAAATGGCTTTCTCTGACTCTTGGTGTTTAAAACCATCGAAACAGATTTTTCCAAACAGTAGGAAAGACTATTTACTACGTTATTATACAGGTGCCCACTTTCTAAATCCCTGTATCTGCTTTTGCAAGTAATTAGTTCACAGCAAGGTAAATTAACCTGTATGGTACTGAGTTCTCTTGACCATCAAGGCTAACTTTGAGACATCCGATGCAATTTCAGTGGGTCCTTTGGACAACAAATATTACATTTGGACTACCATATCCTGGAGCAGCTAATTCAGAATCAGACATGTTATTCTTGCCAAAGAATTCAGGCTGCTTTTTTCAAGAAATTCAGTAACTTAGATTCTTAACATATGCATTCAGAGCTAAATCCAAGGGTAGGTAGCTTGTCGCACATTTAATTTGTGGGTAAGAGAAGTGGAGCCACTCAACAAGATTCTTCAGCCTGAGAACTCTATGATCATATAAACACATCTACAATGAACTGTGACGATTGACTAAGACAAATCTGTACCACAACAACTGGGCAGGATCCAGACATTCAGACATTAACCCTTGGGGGGAGAGAGCAAAGAGAGTCCTTCTATTGACTGGAAGGCTGGCGAGAACACCAACCTGGCAGGGTCCTAGGTTGTATTTCTAAATTTAGACAAAGTCTACAGTGACGATTGATGGCCCTATGTCAGACTTGTGAGTTTCAAGTTTCGGAAAGAAAATGGACTCTGATGAGTTCACTGCTGTATACACACTTCTTAGACCGTGAGCTGGCTCAGATATGGGTATTTATTGGCTGATAGTATGTCAACACCTGTGATACACACTCCCAGGGCAAAGACATCCCAGCAGACTGCAGTACTGCTACAGTTACTCCAAACCATGAACACCCCATGACAAATTAAACATGTATTTTATTAAAACCATCTTCCTACAGCTCTCCCATATTCTCAGTAGACAAACGTCTTAAGCAAGCTGGCACACTCTCTGTCTCTCTCTTTTTGTTGTTCCTAGAGAGATGTCCCTATTTACTACAGAATGTCCTTTCTCTACCAACCCAAGCACTTAAAACACAACCAGTGTTCTCAATTTGTATTTGCTTTAGGAGATAATACTGGGAACTTTTCACTTCTAAATATACCATGTCCACTCACAGATCAATGGCTAGAGGGATATTTCAGCTGATTACCGGAATACATAAATGACTAAGAACGCTATGCTGTTTGTTCGTCTGTACCCTATTTTCTATGCCTTCCATAGTCAATATAACTTTTGCATCTACTTGATCAAGGCTGAATTTGAAGGAAAACACAAAACACAATAAAAAAAAACAAGCTAACTAAAATCGTTCATCCAGATACCTCATTTCTCATCCATTGGAATTATTTGTCATCATTTTTTCAAAGCTTTCCTCCTTCAGAAGATAGAACAAATGCTATAGGAATGGAAACTGACTTCACCCTCCAGCCATAAAACCAGTATTAGATCGCCATTACTTGGGATGAGGAGGTTGAAAACATTCATAAAGTGTTTTGGAATTCATCCTAACACTAGTCAGTTCTGGTACTTTTTTTATTGGGAAAGGACTAAACCTGGAGAAGCTTCCCCATCAGAACATTCCTATACACATGAAGCTCTCAGGCCCGAGGAGGTTAAAGAACGTCGGTGTCATCCTCATCTTTCCTGGTTCTTTAAACATAATTGAGAAGCCCGAGCATTGTGGTTCATAGAATTTCTAAGAGCAATTGAAATTCTTTCTTTTTTTTTTATTGTTAGACTTATTGAAGTGACATTGATTAATAAGAATTACATAGCTTCCTGGTGTGCAATTCTCCAGTGCATCGTCCATGTGTTGCATTGTGTGCTCACCACCCAGTCAGTTCTCCTTCCATCACCAGGTATTTGACTCAGAAGCTGTCCTCCCCTTTGTTTGATATAGTCAATATTCTGAATTGGTATTCCAGGTCCTTATGTCTGTATAAGGCACTTTTTCTTTTCTTACAGTTTCACTGGGAGTATTTTGGAGAGTGTTTATTAGTATTTTGATACACACACACACATGTATTGGTTTATCCGTCTTTTCTGCCCAGCTTCACTCTTGTTAACAGTTATGCACTTGAAGCCAGCAGCACCTGTATCTCCAGGGAGGGCATACCTTCTACAGTGACTTTGATCATAGGTACTAGGCTTATATCATTCAAATTATCTTAACTTCCAAGGAGCAAAGAATGAAATAATTCGAGCTGAGCTAGGTGGTCATTAGGTATTTTCAATTGTCTGTTGACTTCCTTTGATGATACAGAAACCTCAAGAGCATAACCTGAACACATTTAGGTTTGGCTACAGAAAGGAATAATCATCTTAAGAATGCTTCCTTTTCTCAGTGGCTGTCTTGCCTCCATTATATTTCTTCACTCTCTATGGCAACCCTATGTAAGCATATGGCGTCTTCTCCACCAGCTGCGTGGCTCTCTGCCTTTCTCAGTGACCTCCACTGATGAACCAGTTCTCAGGGTGCCCATGATCTTTCCTGTGGTACGTCAAGCAAATTATCAATTTGCTGAGTCATGTCAGTTTTTGTCAAATGACGAGTTTGTAAAGCCAAACATGATCCCAATTCATAACATGCTTAGATTTTAAGTTCTAGACAACATTAATAGAGTCTGTAAGAAAATTAGATAAGTATGTACTCATAGAATAGACATTGTTAGTATTCAAATGTAAAGCATATTTTCACACAAAATATCTGCATAAGACAATATTTTATTTTTAATATACTAAGATAAATTATCATTGTATTGTTGAACATTAAACTAATGGTAAGAAAAAGTAAAATATTGTATTCTTCCAAAACTATTCTCATAAATACAGAAAACTAAATTACCACAAAATACAGGCTTTCTAAAATAAGTATTAAATTTTTTTTTTTTTTTTTTTTGGTGGTTCCCTGGCTGGGAATCGAACCCAGGTCACAGCATTGAGAGTGCGAAAGCCTAACCACTACGCCACCAGGGAACCCCTAAGTATTAAATTTTTAATGTTGCTAATATACTGTATTCCCACAAATTGTACCTTACTTTCGACTGATAGACCATTTCTTATAACTCATTAACTACTATCCTCATTAATTACTCCCAAATGGCCTTATGAGTTTGAACTTGCTAATAAATAATAATTCACTATAATAATTCCAGGTGGAAGCTTTTCCCTGGTATTACTATACTTCTAATTGATCATTTTTTTTCATATAATTTCTGTTCAAACATATTGGAAAAGAAATTACAATTTTAAGTTAATACTCTGCTGATGACCTAAATAGTTATAATATTTTATTAACTACTTGCATACATTTTATTATTAATATTCATACTAAAAAATAAGGAACATGTTCCTTGATTGATAAGTTCTACTTAATATACACATTATTATTTCATGCATCATTACCCCAATTTCTACAATATTAAAAAAGTTGCTTTTTAATGTATCTCTGTATTATCAGTAACTTTTACTATTAGAAAGGAAGGAAGCAGTCAGCTTTCAAAGATATTTTACCTAAGATTAGCATAATTTAAAGTATGAAATTCATTTTTATTTTTTGTTATTTCTGACAAGTAAACTTTAGGAGAACAAAACAATTTTAACATGTGCAGAAACTGCTTATACAGCATTAAGGGGAAATGTCTGCTAATATACTTTGTTTATTCTTTAATATGTAGTGTCACCTGTCATCAAGCTTGACAAACTTGAAGCAAGAGTATTGTTCAAAGGCACATTTTAATGCTTCCTAAACCTAAAAACTAATTTTTTGGAAAGAATTACTTGTTTTATAAGTAAAGGCTATTCATAGGTGAAATACAGAATAACTTACCAAAATATTCCAAATTTATTCCTTTCCAGATATAAATGAATAATTTTCTAAGCTTCGGTGATGAGAAGTCATTCATCCTAGCCATCAAAATATTAATACATTGATTTGCTTAAAAAAATCACTTTCCTCCCATCCCCAAAAGAATGCCTGGTCTCTTTAAAGCAAGATTTCAAAACTAATTAGTCTCCTCTTTGACAAGACATATATGCATTTATTCTGAATAAAAACTTCAAATAAGATTTTTTTTAATTAGTGATTTAGAATTCTTCTTGTGCTTTCTATATCCTGGCAACCTTGATCACATGCGAGAGTAAATTTCCAGTCGCAAATATGAGAAGGGACAGTGATATTCTCAGTGCAAGACCGTGCATCAACTCTATATTGTCTAGGATGAACTTCAGTATTTAGTAATTAAAAATCAATCATTATTAACTTGATTTTATGTATACCACTATACATAGATTTATAATCAATATGAAGTAGTCTCACACGGGGCATGTTTCTTTGGGTGAGTCAGGTACTTCATTTTTCTCTTTTGTATATCTGGAAAACTGCATCAATAGAAATACATGTTATTCTGAGGAATAATGTAATTCATGTAGAACATAGCAAATAATGCTTAGCTGAAATATGTGCTTAATATAAATTATCATCCATTGCTTCACTATATACATGAGTTAAACTCATTGAAAGTAAGGAATTTATAAGTGAGTTCTAAATAGGGTTTTTATGGCCATGGGCATGAAAAGAACAATGATTTCCACTATTTATTGTGTTTATTGACTCATTAAGTAATATCTTGCCTAACTAGAAATCATCATCATCCCTGATGACTTTAAATTGAAACTGTAAGATTATAATTTATTATAGAATGACTGAGAATTGCCAAGATTCACTCAAGGCTAGAACATGATAGGTTGTTCTTCCCATCAGTCAAATGCTTTGAGCATTCAGGTACACCCCATAAATGTTAGAGAGTCTATTCCATACCACGTATGTTCAAGGGGAGAAAGGGTTTGAGGCAAAAATATACTCACTGCTCTACTCACCCAGCTGTGTGCCTTGTTGTGGGCTGTTTATATCTAATTTATGCAAAGTCACCAGGTTGACTAGTTGACTAGCATCAGCTTTGTGAGTCTGCAATGCAATGTATATATATTCAGCAGCTACAAATTATCTACTCACACTATTATTAGTATAAAAGTGAAACATGAGTCATGTTAATTTCTTATGTTTTTCTCTTAAATAATATACCTGAGTACAAACAGAATCTCTACTTTTTCCTTTGGTGCCTCCACGAGATTTTCCTTAAGCACATCGTTTTAGAGACTATTTATAAAGGCTGATTCATCAAAACCCACTTACTAATGGAGGCACTGATGAAGATAGGTACATCGAATCCAGTTTACCAGTATCATAACATGATGCTACATGAAGTACCTAGAGCCCCTTTTAAAAGCTTTTGATAATCACCACGATAGAGTTAGAGTCAGAGAAGAGGAAGTACTGAACTCAAACCAGGAAATTCATTCAGGAGAGACTGCCACAACTATTGTCTCCACAGAGCTATGTTCTCATCATGGTGCCATTTATTGGAGATACATTGATGAATACATTTAAGCCTTTGTGTATCCCTATACACTAATAGTCTATGGCATTGACTAGTCTAATGGGATTGGACATATAGTCACTATTTTCATTAGAAGGAAGGGGGATGGAGACAGGTACAGAATATGAACATCTATCTAAACCTGGGATAAAGACCGAGATCAGAAGCTTGTCTGTAGAGTAGGTAGAGCTTAATTCATAATCTGACTCCAAGTTGACAATCTTAATTTCTATGTTTTCAGGCATCTAGGACAAAACATAAATGTATCGATAAAACAATATGCAATTATAGGTTCATCCACAGGGCACCTGTAGATGAGAGCTACAGTTGGCTAAGAACAGAAGCCAAGGAACTGCAACTGTCACTACAGATAAAGAAAGCAAAACTTAGAGCAAATAAATAGAAGGACTGGCCAGAAAGGTGTGAAGAAAGCTAGGAAAGAGTTGTATTCAAAAGATAAGAGAGTAAAAGATATCCAAAGGGACTAATAGCAAAGAAGTGCAATGAGCTAAAGGCATATGACGTGTGTGTGCATGCGCGTGCATGTGTATATGTGTGTGTGCGTGTGTGTATATATGTGTGTGTGTATATATGTGTGTATATGTGTGTGCGTGTGTGGGTATGGGTGTGTGTATGTATGTGTGTATATATGTGTGTGTGTGTGTGAATGTGTGTATATATGTGTGTGTTCATGTGTGTATGTGTATATCTGTGTATATATATGTGTGTGTGTGTGTGTGTGTGTGTGTGTGTGTGTGTGTATTCCAGAAAGTATCCAGCCATGTAACTGTTCTCATTATATTGACAATGTTGTTTTCAGACAGCCCTCATACACACACACATATATATGCATACATATATACACACTTATCCATGAGAAAGAGTTTTATTTGGTTCACTGAGTTTGGTTTTGACTTGCTTGTTTGTTTCTTAGTTTATGCTGATAGTCTGAGAGGCAAGAGAGTATAAAGAGATTGAAGAGAGAATTAAAAAAATAACTGATGACAACTTATAAAGAGAGAGAAGAAGAATGAAGTTCAAACACAAATGCATGTGTTGACTTTGGACAAATGGGACCACCAAGCTGGACAAAAGGAGTTAAGGATTTTAGGGAATATAGGTACATTTATAAGTTGCCAGGGCGGTCAGTTGAGACTATTAATTTGATAGACTATTTATTTTATGATGTAGAAGGACAAATCTTTTCTAAGTAAAGGAGGTTCCAATCAGGAGTTTGAGGAGCTAGGGACTGCTTTGGAATAGAATGTCTAGAATCTCTTTAGCATTGAAGAAGATAAGTGAGCTCGGTGTCTTGCTATGGAAGACTGTCCATCTGGAAACCAAGAGTTTTATTAACTGTAATATGCAACATCACAATAACATTGAAGAAATATTATTTAATCCGTAATGTTACCAAACTAACATAACTATTTACACTTTCAGAATAGAAAACTAAGAATGGGGTGATGGAAGGATCATGCAGAGTCAGCGTCATAAAACTGAATTTTATCTCCCTGAGCCATATTCTTATTTTTTCTTCTGAGTTTCCTGAAAATGAAGTTGGTGGTCTTTATCCTCAATTTTGCTTAAAATTGACACATCTTCTGCATAAACCATTCAATATGTTAATTGAGTTGTATGATTTTTATAGTTGAAAACAAACTTGCTTTGGTATTTGACTTTACATTTTCATGATCTACGGTCAGTTATAAGGAATGGTACAGATGTAGTTCTCAGACCTCAGCCTAAAGATAAGTTAACACCTCAATTCTTTATTTGTCTTCTTTTAGAACATCTCCAGTAACAAACGTATGTGTGTTACGTGCCATTTGACCCTGTGAATGAAGGGTAACACCTGAGTGCACCAAACTCAACTACATTACCTAAGAATAACCAGTGCATGGGTTCTCTATGATTCTAGCAGCACAGTTTCTTATGTTCTCAGCTTTTCTGGTCAATTTTATTTTCTGTAACCCAAAACTGCATTGCAAACCCACCTATAATAAAAACTTGTCATTATTATTAGCCATAGACTCACTGTATTTCATGCATCAGGGGACCTAAGGGAGGGTGATATAACCCAACCAAGTTGGTCCCCAAGTCTCTAAAAGCATCAAATAATTTATACTACCTCGTGTCATTAAATGTTGTTTGTCAAATGTCTCTTCATTCTCATACAACTGAAAGGATGCTGAGGATGCCCCTTTATAGGGTTGCTTTAGAATTTCTAACATCCGCAGCTGGTTTTTGTGGCAGTAGTTAAATTCTATGGGTGTTGTGAGGAATTATGAAAACATATTTGAGTTGTGCAATGTATAAGGAGGCAAGGATCTAAGCAAGTGGACTGGAGGAAAATCTATTTTTTATCATCCTGGCTCTAATATAAACTTTTGTTTTTTTGTTGGAAATGAGATTTAGCCATTGCTTCTTGTATTATCTATTTTTTTTCTTTTAAGTTTGATTTTTGGTTTTTAAATGGCTTTTTTGGCCATTGATTCTTCCAAATGAAGCCAAATGATGCTTTTAATTGTCTTTTAGTTTTCTACAGCAAGTCTCTTTCACTTTAATTGTTTATACAACTACTGACATTTTGATTTAGGAATGCAGAGAACCAAAATAGTGAGCCATTATCACATTAGTGAGTTGGTCCTATTTAACCTAGCAATGAAAGGTCCTGCATTATGTTGTTCTTTACGTGATGCCTTTGGCATTTTAGACATTGATCCTAAATCGGAAAGGGTCTATTTCCAAAATAATTTTATAACCAAATAGAGCTCTTTAATCTTAGTAAACATTATTTATAGTAGTTTTTTCTTACAATTTATCAGGTTTTGTTTTAATTATAGCTTTGTTTAGGCCTTGTGCCACTGATCTTGCAAAACAGTATTTTTACCCACTGTTCCATAAAAAACATAATAATTTGATTCCAGGTAACTTATTTGTGTGATTCATATTATAAAAATATTGTTTGTAAGAAAAGTTATTTAAAAGTCACCTTTTTTCAATAAAATCACTTTTATTTAATGAAAGTCCCAGTAAAGAACAAACATATTTAATGTTTAAATTTAGAAAAGAAAATACAGTAAGTTCTCACTTAACATTCTCAATAGGTTCTTAGAAACTGCAATGTTAAGCAAAATGATGTATAATAAAGCCAATTTTACCATAGGCTAATTGACATAAATAGGAGTTAAGTTCCTATGACACATTTCTGGTCACACAATATCACCAAACTTCTGCATAAAGACCCAAAACACCTCTCTGACATTAAACATTGAAACGAATGTGAGCTGTGTGTACATTTAAGAAAGATGAATAATAAAAACAACTTAGATCATTGTTTTCCAACAAGCTTATTCTGGTTCAGAGTTGCAGGTTGCCAGAGCCTATGCCAGTGGTTCAGGGTGCAGATGGGCACCAACCGTGGACAGGACGCCTGTCCATAACAGGGTGCACTCACACTCACACCTACACTCACTCAGAACAGTTTAGACACGCCAGTTAACTTCATGTGCACACAGACGTGGACTAAGTATAAACTCCACACAGCCTACATCACAGAATAAAATCTTAAGTAGATAGAGCAAACCCAAGTTAACCTATAGAACTAGAGCCGTATCATAGGCAAACATATCTTGTGGAACATTGATTTAATGAATTGTTTGTTACTTAGCTAAAGCTAACTAATATAGGTTGATATGATGATCAACTGTTGTAACGGACACATTGTTATTATTTAAGTAAATGGTGGAATTACTTTCTACTAAACAACTACAAAAGTTAGGTGTTTAATAAGAGAGGAAACATTGTCTTTTGTTAGCACAATCGAGAAGAAATAATTTTCTTAAGTCAACGCTGAGTCTTAAAATAGTAACATGCTCAGTATTCACATTTATTATCATAAATAATACATGTATACAGAGTATTCCTAAAGAGCCTCAAATGAAGTTACTGCTGCATCTGAAAATATTTTCTACATCTTGAAAGAAAACCTGCAGAATTATGCAATTTAAAGGTATTATTGCTCTAGTCATTACCCTCAGGATTGACTTGGGAAGAGGTTTTGTTTGCTTACAACAAGGTTTAGTTACAATTATTAACTGCAGACCCAATGAATCAATCTGGTATCAGACTGTTGAAACTTTACCCAATTTTATTAAATATCTAGTTGTACTACAATTTATATCCATAAACTTTCAATGCTGCGAAGACAAAGTTTGTATAGTTTTCATTTTCATATTTCCTGTGTTTACCACAGAGCTGATGCAGGGAAAGCATTCAATCAATGGTAAAAATGGTTACTATTACAATCCAGATATCCTCATTTATTAAAAAAATACCAAGGCATTAGGGAGCATTGCCCATCTATATTTGTGTGTGTATGTGTGGTTTGTGTTTTGTTTTTTTTTTTTTTTTGGTTGCCTAATAGTAAAAAATTCTATTTCTATGTCACTTGGCAATTTACAAAGCATTTTATATGCCTCTTTTCATCCACCACTTTACACCAATGTGAGCTCTGTCAATTTCTGATTTATGTGTAGGGACTCAGAGTTATTGGCCAATATCACACTTAATAGGTGTTCAAATCAGGACTTATCAGCTTCTTCAGTTTGTTAGATTATTTGTTTAGAACAGCAGTTCTCAATCTTTATTATGCATCAAAATCATTTTGGGTATTGATTAAATTTAGATTTTACATTCAGTTCTGAGAGTCAGAGTCCCTTAGGTATTGCTGGTGTCATGGCATCCAGGTATCTTTCTTTAACAATAAAGTGGAGTGATTCTACTTGAAGGAATCTACAGGCATAATCATGAAAAATAACCTTGATAATGGGACCAAACTGGAATTCTCAGACAGCCCTGCCTAATTATCCTTAGTAAATAGACATAATATTTGTGCTCACTGTCAACAAGTACCTCACCAAGTGACCTGGCCCACTCACTCACTGTACATGGATTCAAAATCCTTTTACTGATGGTTTCTCTAACTTTCAGGTAAGCAAAGCTTCCTCTTGAAGCCGTTCCAGTACATACTTGCCATTACACTTAAGATTTTATGTTTATTTGAATTCTGCTGTGTTTTCTATTATTCATAAATGTATGCTGACTCTGTTTTGTTTATGATGCCAGTGCTGACTAACAAGTGACCTCCATTCTTCATATGAAAACAGTGATGGCACCAATTCCAACCTTTTCTTCTCTTTTCTTTTCAGTTTGTCTCCCACCACTTTAATCTCTCTTCACAGAGCCTCTTCTCCATCCTCTGACTCATTTTGTGTTATTCACTGGATTCTTTGCATCATCTTAAAACTGCTGAAAACTCACACAATCATCTGGTTGTTACTAATGTGGAGCCCGGTCCCTGTAAGGGCAGTTTTCAGACTGTGACTAATAGTATTTGAATAGGTCTGGGGGTCTTTACAGAGTGCTTCCCCGTGCATGATTCTACTTACACAACTCTACGAGGTGGGTTTCAATACCCTGATTTTGAGGATGAGAAAAATCTAGGGACTCAGAAATAGTAAAAACTCAACTCCAACTTATGCAACAAATACGTAGCACATCAAAAATGTTTACTCCGCATATGAGTGAAGTCATACAGTTCTTTGTTTTTTCTGGCTGGCTTATTTCACTAAGCATGATGATCTCCAGGTCCATCCATTTTGTTGCAAATGGCAATATTTCATCTTTTCTTATAGCTGAGTAGGTATTCCATCGTGTATATGTACCACAGCTTCTTTATCCAGTCATCTGTTGCAGGGCACTTTGGTTTTTTCCACGTTTTGGCCACTATGAACAGCGCTGCAATGAACATTGGGTACATAAGTCTTTGCGGACAAAGGTTTTCAGGTTTTTTGGGTAGATCCCCAGAAGGGGGATTGCTGGGTCAAATGGTAGCTCCATTCCCAATTTTCTGAGGAACCTCCACACTGTCTTCCATATGTGGAATATAAAACTGAAAGCAAAGAAAAAAGAAATGAACAAACAAATAACCCATGGACACAATCAATAGTTTAATGTTTATTTGGGGACAAGTGGGTCAGGGAGGGGAAAAAAGGGAGGAGGTGGGAGAGGAGGGAGGGGAGCTAAATATAAGGTGATGGAAAGAGAAGTCACATTAGGTGGTGAACTTATTATACATCAAGTTGACAATGCACTGTAGAATTGTATGCCTGAAACCTATGTAATCCTTGCTAACAGATGTCACCCCAATAAGTCTAACAATAAAAATGAATTTAAAAAAATGTTTACTCAAGATTCTCTGCTCTCATACCACTTCTCCATATTTTACTTTAATATAGGAAGACCAGGAAGGAGGTCAATGACTACTCAGCTCAGAATGGGTAACTTCAGGAATAGGCCCTTTTAGTTCCATAGTTACCCATAAATCATTCCAGAATGCAATCTAGCAATTCTATTCACACCTCTGTCTTTCAGATAAAGTCTTGTTCAAGACTGGACTAAGTCTTGTGCTATGATGGGTACCACACTGGAATCTCCTCCAATTTCTGTCCTGGCTGCACCGTTGTAATCTTGACGAGTGCCTCTTTGAATGCATTGGGTAACAGTGGAGAAATTTAAAATTGTGTTCATTATGAATTTAGTTCCACACTGATTCACATTTTTTTCTTTATCTAAGTCACTGTTTTTGCTTTTTTAAGATAGGTTTACTGAGATCGAATTTACATACATTAAAATTCACCAAAATTCACATTTTTGGGTGTGCCCTCCAATTAGTTTTGACAAATTCATATAATCATCTACTCATCCTAACAGTCAAAATATAGAGTATTTCCATCAGCCCCCCAAAATCCTCTTGGGTGCCTTTGTTGTTAATCTTGTGCTTCCACCCCCAGCCCCTGGAAACTAATGATCTGATTTTAGTCACCAGAGCCTTAATTTCTCCAGGTGTTACATAAATAAAAAAGGAAGACTTTTGAGTTTGATTTCTTTCACTTAACATCATGCTTTGGAGCGTCACTTGTTTTATGAGTATAGTAGGAGTTTGTTTATTGTAATTGCTGGGTAATTACATATATACAAGGGCTGTCCAGAAAGTATCCAGTCATGTAATAGGAAAAATAGAGGCATTTATGGCTGGATTTTTCTAGACAGTATTTATATGAGGTTGGACAATGAATTTTGCAGACCCGTCCTACAAAAAGCGCTACGTACATCACTGCGGTTACCTTGCCAAGTTCATGACGTCTAACAGTGCTGCCGACGTGAGCACAGGATGGCAGGTTCGTGAACTTACTTATCAGACTTTGGGTACGATGACAGCTCTGATGGCCATTCCAGAGAAAGTTCCAAAATTGCTTTGAAGGGTGGACTAGGTACTGGCATTGGGTACATAGCTTCCCAAGGGGAGTACTTCGCAGGTGATCGTGTTGATATTCAGCAATGACTTTTTTGTAACTATCAATTTGTATTTCTTATTACCTTCACTTTTCCATCCAGCTCTCCAATACCTGTGCCCTCTGGCAACCATCAGTTTGTTCTCTGCATCTATGAGTCCATTTCTGTTTATTTTGTTTGTTTATTTTATTCTTTAGATTCCACATACAAGTGAGATCATATGGTATTTGTCTTTCTCAGTCTGACTTTTTTTACTTAGCATAACACCATCTAGGTCCATGCATGTTGTCACAAATAGTAAGATTTCATTCCTTTTTATGGCTGAGTGGTATTCCATTGTATGTGCTCGTATGCACCACCTCTTCTTTATCCAATTGTCTATTGATGTCCCTATCTTGGCTACTGTAAATAACACTGCAGTGAACATAGGGGTGCGTATATCTTTTCAAATTAGTGTTTTGAATTTCTTTGGGTAATTACTCAGAGGTGGAATTGCTGGATCATAATGTAGCTCTATTTTTAAATTTTTGAGGAACCTCCAAATGGTTTTTCATAGTGGCTGCACCAATTTGCAATCTCCCCAACAGTGTATTATACAAGTTCCCCTTTCTCTGCATCCTTGTGAACACTTGTTTGTTGATTTATTGATGATAGCTATTCTCTCAGGTGTAAGAGAACTTTTAAAAATTTTGTGAAGTTAAATTTACCAAAATGTTGGCAGTGTACTATTTTTATGCTCAAAGAAATATTTGCTTAACCCATCATCACGAGGAATTCTCTTATGTTTTCTTCTAGAAGTTTCATTGTGCTAGGTTTTAGGTCTATAATATATTTCAAGTCAGGGTTTTTTTTTTTGGCACATAAGTATCCAATTATTCCAGCATCATTTTTTGTAAAGACTATTCTGTCTTTATTACCTTGGTATCATTATTGAGAATTAATTAATCATTTTGTGTATGGGTTCATTCCTGGGTGCTCTCTTTCAGCTCCGTTCATCTGCATGTCTATCCTCTCTTCAAAACTGCAGTCTTGATTACTACAGCTTTATGGTGTGTCTTAAAATCAAATAGAGGCTTTTCATTTTTTTAACTATTTTAGATACTTTGCTTTTTCATATACATTTTAGGCACAGTATGACAATTTCTTCAGAAAGCTTTTTGGATTTTTATTAGGATTTGAAGATCAAGTGGGATAGAATTGGCACCTTAACAATATTGATTCTTCTAATACTAGAGAGTATCTTCTAATTTAATTATTGTTAAAATTTTCTTATATTTTGTAGTTTTTAGTATAAAATATTACAAAAATTTTGCTTATTTAACACTAATTCCTTTGTAAATGCTATCACTTAACCAGTCTGAGCTCCCAATGCCTCTGGCCAGTAGGAAATTTAATCTGAGTATCCTAAAGATTACTTAATTGAGTTTAGCAAAGCACCAGGCATTTGTGCTCAGTCCAGACATTAGGAAGAGGGGTTTATCTTCTAACCCACAAGAGCCACTGGGTAGGTGGCCCCGCTGTGCCAATGGCAAGCTTATGAATACCTCTTCTTATACAACTCAGGGCTCTACATCCATAATAGAGCCTCCCTGTTTGCATCACGTAACCCAAGATATAGCCAATTCTCTAAGAGTCTATGTGGAAAACTTTGCAAATCTTCAGTAAGTACACATGCCTTTCAACAGATTTGGGGCAAATTTTTTATGCCTCTCTTGTTCCTGCCTGTTTCTCTGCATCCCTGTCCTGTTCATGTTAATTCTTTCTCTTGAAAATAGAAAGTGTGTGTGTGTGTGTGTGTGCATGTGGCACATGTACACATGTGGGCATGTCTTTTTGAGGACTGGAACTTTTTGTGTGGGAGAGAACTAGAGATTTGAAATTTGTGCTTATTGCATTTGCTTGGTTTACGGTTAGAATTTAGATTTTTTAAAAAATAATTTATTTGGATAAATTGGAAGTGGGAAAGAGGAAGCACAGAACAAAAATTTAATGAAAAAGGTAGGCAAAGAGGAACAGAGGCAAGACAGTAAGGTAAGAAATACATCGATCAGTAAAAATTACATGGGCTCCAGGTGCACAATTATACATTATACCCTTCATGTGTTGCATTATGTGTTCGTCACCCAGAGTCAGTTCTCTTTGCATCACCACGTATTTGTGTCCCTGTCCCTTCTTCCCCACCCACTCTCCCTTATCTTCAGATAACTACTAAATTATTGACTGTGTCCATGAGTTTTGTTTCTTCGTTGCTTTCAATTTTAGGTTCTACGTATGAGTGGAATCTTGTAGTGCTTAGTTTTTTTTCTGTCCAGCTTATTTCACTTATCATGATGATCTGCCTCCTTTTTAATTGAGTTTTTTATTTTTGTCACCACAATAAATTTAATAGTAAAAACAAGAAAAAAAGAGAAAAGAATTAAAGGTTAAAAACAAAACAAAACAAAGAAACCTCCAAATCAACCTTCAAGGCCACCCGGCCTTGCAGTGGCCATATCCGTCAGGAGGTCAAAGAGGGTGCCGGATACCGTGTAGCCAGAACACACCTTCCGATGTGCCGTTGGGAAGCAGAGGTGTCCTGCCCAGTAACTTACTGTGCTCCCCATTCGTGCAGCTTACCTACAGGTAGACCGGAAATGTGTGAGGGGTAGAAATTGAAGGACAGGTTTTCACCAAGCTCTCCCCTGATTCCTGCTTAATATGTTGAGGGCTTTGGAGGCCAGTGTTTTTTGCTGGCTGACCTCACATCTGGGGACACTGCCCTCAGGTGTAAGCCAGTCAAAAGGACAGGTCACCGCTTTCCTTTTGATCAAAGATGATGGCCCCCTTCAGATGTGTAATTGTGAATTTCCATTTTAATAATAAAAAAGCTATTTATTCGTCCTCACAAAAAATCAAAATAAAAAAAGAAATACATCTTTTCATTCGGTTGACTCATACTATGTCAGCTGTTCCCACCAGATTTCCAAGTATCCTGATACTGAGTCTGTGTTAGTTTCTGGTGAATGCCCCATGATCAGTTATTTTATCTCAGTAAATTGGAACATTTTAATAGAGCTAAGTTGAGGAGCTTCTTAGATGAAATTAAAATGTGTGTGGTTTATATAAAACAAAATTTGGCCTTTTTCTTCAAATATGAAATACAGAGAGTGTTCATACCTTAACATTGAAAATCTATTAAACACCAGTGTACTTCATGACTGCATGTGTTCCTGCCTGACAGCTGTTTACAATCTGTTGGGACAATCTTGCTGTGACACTGTGACTTAACAGTCAAGATAAATTCAACAAGGATGCTGAGATTCTGGCTACTGAAAGCAGTTTGGCTGATGTGAAAAGGAGAGTCTTGTGTACTTCCTCAGGATTTAGGGGCTTACACATAGTAGGAACAGGTGGTGGGAGCAGAAAAGAGAAATCCCTATGGTTCTGTGGTTATTTCCCTCTGGGTACAAGTTGGAGTTCTTATTTTTAATGACTTTTACGGTGATTCTGATCATCAACCAGATTTGAGAACTACACACCCTCTGCAAAGGACCCTTTACTCTTCCCCTGTTGCCAATCTTGTAGTATATTCATTTATTTTTATTCAAAGAAAAACAAAATTATATAAACAAACATATGTTAACATGACATTATGTGAAAATATGCTCCTAGTTCTTTGGATTCTAAATACAGACAATCGCGCATGAATATTCATAGTACAGTTAACTGGGTTGCAGAGTCTTACTCAAACTGAAAATTGATGAGGATAAATGAAACAGCCTTGCATGCAAATTCTTTTGACTGTATGCTTTCATTATCTCATTGCTTTCCAGGTCTGTTTAGCTTCACTTAAATTCCCTTTCTCGTATGAGTGAAACTCAGCCGCAATATTATAAATACATGTTAGAGAGAGAATCCATTTTCCCATGCCACAAGTGAGGAAGAGAGAAACAGATCACACACACATACACACAAAGAGTGTCAGTGGACATGAGTGCATCAGGGTAAGTGAGTCTTATGACATATACAAAAATTAATGTCATTTTATCAAACTAGAGTAGTCAAAATGCTTTAATTTTGATGTATAATGAAACTGAAGGCCAACTTGAGCAAAGACTAACCAAAGGAACATCTTTGCCACTAAACACACTAAAATATAAGTAAGAGCTATTTAATCTTGGTCTTTTATATTTAATACCAAGGTCATTTGAAACCCAAATGTTCTTTTAATGATTTCTTTTATAATTCAAGGACTTCAACTTCAGAATTATCTTTATGAGTCAGAAAAATAGTGATTAACAAGAATCATCATTTAATAGCCTCTTATTTCCTTCTTATAGTTTATATTAAAATTTTAAGATTATTCTAAATTTAATTTTTGTAAGAGGAAGTTTCAATTTGATTACATTTCACTTGGTATTTCACATTTATGCTTTGAGATTCTAATAATTACATCTTTTTGATGGCTTTCTTGCAACTCTGACACGTCCTGCTCTAGCTGGCTTACTCTGCATTACAGCAACGGAGAGATAGCCCAGATTAACAAGGAGCAATGTACTGCAGCCACCTATTGCATGTTTCAAGTGAGCAAATGTTTTTAAATGTCTTTAAGAATCACGCAACTAACTTTTACTAGACAGAGTAACATGCCTCAAAATAGGCCATATAGTCTTTGAAAGTCAGAATGATGTTATAGATTTTAGTATCACAACCCATATGGTTACTGAATTTTAACATATCGCATTTTCCTTTCAAAATGATTGCTAAGTATTTTGCACAAGGAAAGTAAGGGTGATTCCAAATTAAAATTCTGTAAAATAAATTAGAGATTTAAATAAGTGTACTGGACTTTGAAACTTAAAATAATGGCTTGGCTCAGGTTTAGGACTGAATTAAGAATCTGTTCTTTCAGTTACAGTCTTTGAATTTCTGCTTTATTTAGATGTGTTCAATTTTTACTTAAAAAGTAAGTTTAAAACTGCTTGATTTTTCTAATGTCTTCCAGCTTAAAGACTAGTGGCATTTTCATTTGGGAAAGCACATTGGATTTTTCTGGTTTTCCATGTAAAGTACATTTTAAATGGAAATATCTTAAAATGCAAAAGCAAAAACAAGACAAAACAAAAAAACGACAAAAACTTACTATTAGATGAATAATATGGTAATCTTAAAAATGATGGGTGATCTGTAGACTATTTTTCCTGAGACGTTTTATAATCGGGGGCCATATTCAGACCCAGCTGCCCTACCTAACGTTGATACCATTGACACAAATAATTTGACCATTAGGGAAAAATAAACCAGCTACAAAATAAACAAAAAATTTAAGAGCAAGGAAAAAAATACCTTTCTGCATTTTATGAAAATGTAGTTAGCCCCCCACCACAGCCCCCCATTGAATAAATTATAGAACAGACTTGAGCAATTCTAGGACTAGTGTCAATAGTGACGCATTAAACGACTTCTAATATTGACTCTTGGATCCAGGGCTAGCACCTCCTTGATGAAACTTCTTCACCTTCCCAACATTCTGGAACATTCTTATCGGAACCCAGGACTGACACACTCTCTCTCTCTCTCTCTCTCTTTCTCTCTCTCCATTTGAACATTCCCAGGGCTTGAAGACATCACCAAGGATGTCCCTGCACTCTGTATTTTCCTTTTCAAAATTATTCCTCCTTCTTCCTACCTCTCTTTAAAATTGGAATGCTTGTTTTTAAAATAATCCATTTCCTCTTTGTAATACTGTATCTGGTCCATGCATTTTTTCATCACCCTTCTCACTGATTCTAAAATGTGCATTTTATTTCATTTAAAGTTTCTGAATTAACATCTTACATTAGACATGTATAATTGCTGTGGTAGTGTTTTGTTTTGCTCCTCTAACTGATATTACTCTCAGTCATGGTTTTTCAGTGACATTATGGAATAAAGGAAGTATAGCAGTTGTTTGTAGATTTGTGCTTCTAAGAGCATGTTTTCCTAGCCATTGTTTTATAACTCTGGTGGTATAGGAATGACTCTAGATGAGGCTTCAATGAAAGTCCTATTTTGTGTGAACAGTTGTATTTTAATGTATGATAGGAAAAATAAAATATGAGCTTGAAACCAATGACTTGACAGACATCATTGCTTAGTATTAAACTAAGTTAAATAATAGGAGGCAATAGAAATTGAATTCAAAGGAAAACCAAAAATAAACAATGCTGCAGATACTACAGATGGAACAGGAAAAACGCGTGTCTCATAAAGATGATGACTGTGTCTCATTCATCATTGGGTACCCAGGACTTCATAATTAGCACATGCGTATTGCATTTCTTTGAATGCCAAGTATTTTGTATCATGGAAGGTAGATTATGAGATTAAAAAATTAACCCCAAAGAGGGAAACATGCAATCTATGAAAACAATTCTTTAGCAATAGAGGCATGTGAAAAGAGGAGCACATGATTCTAAATGACTCCTATGAGTAGATAAAACAGATTTGTGGTAATAAGGAGAGGAGGGCATAACTTCCTCCATCACCACCAGCTTTGCCCATCCGTTCCTCCGCACACTTGAGGGCACATGTCATTCCCATTGTATTCCCGTTGAATGCCTGCTCATCCTATTAGAAGATTTGAGGATTTGACTATTACAGAAGTCTCCCAAAAGTTGTATTTCATAAATGTCTTTTCAATTATAGTATGTACAGAATAGAATGTAGGTTTAATACTCAGGCTGTCTGTCAGGGTTATGGGTTTGTACTTTCCCCTTTACCTTGGCATTGATTCTTCTTCATTCTGTACATGGGGTTGAATGCCGAGCAGTTGAACACGGAGAGGATGATGTTATGGGTTGACATTTTCGCCTACCCCTTTGGAATGTTTGAAAAAGAACTAATATTATATTTTCTCATTTGTTTATCCTTTCTTTGCACCTCAATTCTTCTTTGTCATAAAATAGCGGCTTGAGGTAGATGAGTTCCAATGCTCTTTCCATCTTGAAGCTAGCTTCATTTTCTTGATTTGATCATAGGTAACATAGACTATAGAAAGGACGAGGAGAGAATATAAAATAAATAAGTTTAGCTGTCATTACCCACTTGCATGAATGTCTATTAGGAAAAGAAACTCTCTGTGTGTCATCACAACAAGTGATTTACTGTTAATTCCTTTGTTACCTCTCCCACTTCCTTCCAAAATGATTTATTTTTTATTATAAACAGACCCATGTTATGAATAAAAATAACCAGACTGATGGCCTCCATAGGTTACCTTAGAATGGCCTGAGAGCTTACGTGGAATTAGATAGAACCCTTACAACAAAGGAGATACTAGCCATAAAGAGTACAGTTTGTGCAGTACATGCATGAGTGTATACGTGTGTGTTTGTTTTCACTGTAAAGTTACTACAATTCGCAGGAAACCAAATATGTGAAATATCTTCCCCTATAGATGAATCCTTAAAAGTGAACTTGCAAGTCAAACTCGCAAATGAATCTAGATGACAGCCAACCGCCTCCACCCTATCCCCCCACCCGCCCCCCACCCCCGTGACAAACACAAGACAGCTGCTAAATTTATCATGCCTCTGCTGGGACCGGCGCCTCCTGCACAGTAACGGGCTATGTGCTGCCAATCCACAGGACGTACTCAGTTTCTGAATTGCTGCACAGCAGCCCTGCTGATCCTTAATCCTCGTGAACACAGCATTGACACATGGCCAAGACTTTCAGAGGGTTCATTTTTAAAGTAAAAAAGAAACAAGAGGACAGGAAATAGCCTAAAGCAACACATTACGAGGCCTCCTGTAAGGCAAACCTTTTGAGATGGGGCAAAATATGACTCAATAAATAAATTTAAAGACAGTCAGTCCCCAGCATACAGTCACTTTGTGTTCTAAAAGTTCACTTGCTGACTAATTCTTAAGAATACATTTCTTTCATAGAAACAATGTTTATATTCATCAGTTGTGTTCTTGGGTTAGGCCATTCAGCCCTCTTTAAGCATAAATTTCTCTGACATCTGTCACATGCAAATGTTACTGAATTCATCACTTAAACTAATATACCTGTGGGAAGGGTAATCAGATATAGATCGTATCTGCTGTCAGCATGCTTCATTCATTGATTCATTCACTCAGTCATTCCTGGAGCACTTAATATGTTCCAGGTGCGTAAGACAGGCTTCATCCCTGCCTTCATGGAGCTTGTTGAAATCTTTCTTGGTAAATTACCAGTAGTAATGCTTAGACACTAGCAACTTGTTTAGTGATGCTGACTGCAGAAAAGGACCCCAGTAGTGTCTGTAGGCTTGGGTAAAATTGTCAAGAGGTAGGTAGGTCTGAGCATGGTCAGTGGGAATGGTCTTTACCTATATGGTGGCCATTTGTCTCTAAATTAGAACTATAACCTTTCATGCCTGATATATCAATAAATGCTTATGCCTGTCCTAAAGGGTTAAAAAACGGGTGCTCTGAACTCATTTTCATCTGTGCATGTGGGTTCTGTTGTATTTCTGTGAAGCATAATCACTCCCTACAATAAAGCTGAGTCTTTCTTTAAATGCAACTTGATTTTTTTTACCTATTTTCTTCGGGATCTGAGTCTAGTTTCACTTGTGATCACATGGCGGGGACCACTATCCCTGGAATCCATTTGCTTTTTATCAGAAGTTTCCAACATCCTGCAGTGGACAGAATTTGTTTCAAGTACTCTTGTCAGCCCTCCCTCTAAGTTTCTGTTGACAGGCTTTGAACCCAGGAATCAGGTGTCTGTGCTTGACCTACTTTGTTCTGCTTGCTTCTCGAGCTTTCTACTGATGACTGAGATCCCTTCCACCTCTACTTCTCGACCCCCACCATGAAAGGGACTTTTAAAAGTATTCTAGCAACTCTTTCAAGGTAAAAATATATTCTGTACATGCGAAAACAATACAGTTCATGTAGACATCTGCTGAAGCACAGAGCTGTTTGTTCAAAAGGCTCACAAGAACGTATGGAAAGGGGCTTCTGATCATGTAACTCCCTGAAGTGACCCCCTGTAAGTCTTTTCTCTCTGTCTGTTGCTCATGCATCATGAAGGACACAGGAAGGAGCCTACCTGCAATATTTCCCTTTTCAGTTCTTCCGTGTCTCTCCTCTTGTTGCTTGTTGCTTGTGCCAAGAATGACCTTGGACCATTCCTCTCATTCTGTAATCCCAGAATTGGCCATTTTTAAAAATTCAAGGGCCTGTTCTGCCACAATAAAGGTGAGAGAAATGGGAGGTTAAAGGCCCATACCTGTTGTCTTCTTCACGTTTTTTTCTTACTCAAATTGGAAGACAAAGGTATAGATAAGAGATCACAGTGGCAGGGTTGTAAACTCTTCTTCTATTGATATTATACGACACCTCATTAGCGGCCCTTGGTTGGTAAAAGGATTTCAGTTATCTTGAGTTAAGAATTTAACACTCACTTAAGGAAACCTATAGCAGGATATGAATCATGAGTCCTCTGAACGAACATGGAAATCCTGGGTTACTAAATTTCCAGATTGCCTTGAAGTTCAGGTGGCCTTGAAACCCTGTCCCGGCTAGTGAGATTAAAGGGAATTTGGGGAACACTTTCACTGGGTTTTCTCCATATACTTAGAGAAGCCCAGCCCCCACTTGTTCGAGCAGGAAGGAAGCTGTCAGTGGCAATAAAGATGGCACAGGTGTCAAGTCAAAGTTGGATAGAAAAGGACTTGTGGAGTTGGTGATTTGGAGATTTGGGGTGCTAACAAGAGTGCGTTGGTGATGCAGTGAGATGAACCATCTATTGAACTCTCATTTGAAGAGCAAATCATGGAAAGATGTATGTGTATATATTTCATGCCATTTACTTAATGTCTGTCAAATGTGAACTGTATGTACCCTTTAAAGGAAGTAATTCTACTTCTAAGAATCTATTCTTGGCAACATTGAAATCCTGAAAATTAGAAATGACAAACTGCTGTCGGTAATGGACATGTCCATCCATGCTGCAGAATACACCAGGTCCTCGAATATGGCCGTTTGGATTACCATCATTTCATTTTAATGCTGATGTGACGCCATAGGAACTTAACTCATGGTTACACGAATTAGCCTCTGGTGAAACTGTTTTAGGTATACGTTATTTCAGTTAAAGTTGCAGAACCTATTGATGATGTTAAGTGAGGACTTATGGAACTAGACAGTCAATAAAAACCCTGTGGTCGTCTTAAATGCATTGCCATGGACAGTTGTACAGACATAGTCATAAGTGAACATACTAAAAAGAAATGAAGATGTGAAACAATAAATTCAGTATATCTCAGTTATATAAAAGTATCCCCAAACATGTCTATATACCATGTAAATATATATTAACATTTATTATTAATTAAAATTGTTAATAGAAAAGTTACCAGAAGGAGCTAGACCTCTAAGAAAGAAAGGAGGTATTAGAAGATACTTGAAATGTAGCCCTTGTATTAGCTGTGTCTTTTACAATAATAATGCACTTATATATTATTTATGTTATTTAAAAAAGAAGAAAACAAAAGTGAAAAAGATTAAATAGCAATGGAGAACGTAAATATAGACTTGTAGATACATAGACTCCCAGTTAACTAAAACTCAAGCAACCGGCGCAAAAGATCTTTGAGGTTTTTACCGGTTGCTTGAGCGTTTTGCAGGTTGCTTGAGAGTGCTGGGTACATTTACCTGACCTCTCCCAATCCCCCTGGGTGCCGGTTAGCTGAGAGTCTATGGTATTTTTATTGTTTAAGTACCTGTAAAAGCGATCAAAGAAATTGTTTGATGACTGAGGGAATTAAAGGTTCTGAATTATTTTTAAGATGAAAAATTGTGTATTTATTCTCACATGTTCAAACTGCAGTCACCTTCTAAGTTCTCTCTGTTTGATGCTGTATAGCGGTCAAAACACTTTTTCCACTGCTCAAAACCATTTTTTCTTTGTTAAACTTATTTAGGTGACATTGTTTAACAAAAGTTACATAGGTTCCAAGTATACAGTTCTACAGTGCATCTTTGAACTCATCGATTTTGATGCCTTTTAGTGCTTCTGCCGTTTTTTTGTTTATTTGTTTTACCTCTTCCACACCAGCAAAATGTTTCCCTTTGAGGACTTTTATCCACCTGGGAAACAAACAAAAGTTGCTGGGGGTGCGATCTGTTGAATAGGGAGAGTGGGCACAGGGGTCAGGCTGTTTATGTCAAAAACTGCTGAGCACTCAGAGCGGTGTGGGCAGGTGTGCTGTCATACTGCACGTTGTTCGTGTCAATCACACATCCTGCAACGGGCACACGTGGTGAAAGAGTCTCCAAAAAATCATCACTGAAGCCAAACACAGCCTCTCACAACAACTGCAGCTAGAACACTCACCTGGCGAGGGAAGCCTGTGCTACAAGGGCCCACCATCCAGAAGATAATTCCAGGGTTTTTTGGTCCCCTCCCTTACAAGAATAAAGAAATTTCCCTTCTGAATGACATCTTACTTCTAAATGATGTTTGAAGTGAAGTCATCAGGTGGGAGGAAAGTGTGAGGAGGGAGGTGTGGGAGATAAATAGTTACCATGAAGAGTGGAAAGTAAGCCCTGAAGAAAAACGTAATAGCCTTGTTAGCAGTCCTGGCCAGATGTCCCGTTTCAATCAGGACAGAAAACAAGGTGCTGTCCCGTTTCAAGCGGTACATATGGTCAGCCTGTCTCAGTGAGCAAAATTCAAGGTGTCAGTAGGCTGACCGGATGTACCATTTGAAAAGAGACAGTGCCACTGTTTTCTCTCTCATTTAAAACAGTACGTCTGGTCAGCCTGCTACTAGAAAAAATGAATTGAAAGGTAAGGGAACTGAAAATCATTGAAAAGCAACAACAACAACAAAACAGTGATGTAAATGATTGACATTGGGTTTCCTCACTTGAGAAATGGAAATAACAATAGACTATGTTTCAGAAAGTTGTGGTGACTTCAATGCAAAGCACGTAAAACACTGCCAACAGGCTGGCCCTCAGAAAGTCCCGAATAAACAACTCTTGTGACTGTTGTATTACCATGACTTTAAAGTCTCTACCAAACAGTGAAGGACGTGAAGACACATTGCAACTGGTGAGAAGTTTTGGTGAAAACAAAAATTAATCGTACTGAGGACACTGAGCGAATAAGGCAAAGCTAAAACTCTGAATGTGTGGAGGGTTTGATAAAAGATGGGCAGGAGAGCAGTGAGGTGAGGGGATGGGTGACACAACACATGCTTCTATGGGCAAGGCGTTTGCAGAAAGACAAGGTGACTGTGCTTGGAGACTGGTCACGCTGGCCTGGGAGGATGCCCACTTCCGAAGGCTCCTGGCCCCAAGAACGTGGGATGAGAGAGAAAAGCAAAACAGCTTTGACTCTATTTGAAGGGAGACAGTTTCCTGCCGGTGGGTGGTAGGGTGTAGGGGGAGCTCAAAACACAGATGGGGATGGAACAATCAGAGGAGAAACTAAACATTGAAACATGTTCACGGTGTATGAATTTAGAGTTCAAAAGGACAACATGGTAGGGTTTTCAGAGAAGGACTCTTCCGTCTTGTTCGGAGACACTGTGTTCGGGTCAGGAGTGATACAGCGATGATGGGGTAAAATGGAGAAGATGGTGAGAATCCCTTGTTTTGACTGTTGTAATATATTGGGAATGTGCCAGAGGCACTGTGTTTTGATCTCTCTACTGGGTTAAACACTCAGAACAATTCAAATAGTCAGAAGTCTGTGAGCTGCTCATTGGGGTCAAGCTCATTATCTTTCAATCACGCACTACTTTGTGTGTTGCCAATTACATTATTTTTAAAATTCTGAATGTATTTATGTCTGGCCTTCTCCTTGAATAGCTGTATGCTTCCTGAGTGGGGTGAATGCTTTCTTTTAAGATTATCCTACTTTGTTAACCAAATTACAGTCTTTTGTAAGGAGTAGATGCTCAATATTTTTCATAAATTGATTTTTTTCAAGTTCTTGAGCCATGAAAGAAATTACATGATCGATTTCCAATGTAGACTTAGCGGTGCACATACAAATATTAGTTTTAGGACAGGAGCCTAATATTTTCTGTTCTTAATCTTGGCGTGATAATATTTTATGTTCAAGAAGAAATATGAGATACAAGAAAATCCCCATCCCAGACTGCAGATTTAAGTTGAAATGATATATGAAGTGTATTGTGGTGCCTCTCATGTATAGTCACCTTTTTTTTTCTTGCTCCTTTTGAATATTTTACACAGTCCAAAGAAGTTAGAGAGTATGAGCAAAACCAAGATTCCTTGGAGATTATTTTCTTCTCTATCAAATGGTGTGTATCCAAACTTTTAGCAACTAAGCTTACTGAAAGCAATTTTGTATAAATGGTTTGCTACTAGATTCTCCACAAATAAAACACACTCTTGGAGCTGAAAAGAAATAAGAAGGAAGAGAAGTGTGGCAAGATGGAATAAAACCTTTTCTTTCATCCCAGGAATCAAACTCGATACCCTGATCAGAAAAAAACTAAATTATGATAATGACCCTTTTTGTAATCTCCCAAGTCACTTTTTGTTTCACTTTTAGCCCCTGAATTAGTTATAATTCAAACCTTTGGAACTCTAGTCCCTTAACCTCTCCTATCCGAGGAACATAAGCATGTAATGAACATAGCACAACAAATGAATAAAATGAGTAAAATTCTTAATATAAGTCTTCCTAGAATGATTTAACTATTAAGTGTCAGAGTACCGTGTTTCTGTAGGCATATCATTGAACAAGACAAATATTAATAAGGCCCTGTTATAAGATTTGGTCATTTTAGAAATATTTTTAGAAAAGCTGGAGCATTTTTGACATTTGTGTTTCTATTCTATTTCCTTTAATATTAAGTATAATATATATATATAAAAGTCTCTTATGATTGACATATCCTTTTTCCTTCTCTCAAAAGAACTTGAATATAATATCCAGTACTCATAATTATTACTTCCATTTTTTAGGACACTCTATTATTGATTGCTTGTAAAATTTACTTAAATATGACATCTCTATTCTTACTGGATATAAAATGTATTATTTGAATGTATTATTTGATGGAACAGTTATGTTTCTATTTATAGAGTAAAATAAAAAAGTATTAATATCAACTACCAGATACCTTATCTTAAAAAAGAAAAACACAAATATAATCTACAAATAATTGAATGACTGTCTTTTGTAAAGAAGTTATCTTAAGCCAGGACTGGCAAAATTATTGCCATTTTCAGTCAAACTATAGGGAACTTTCACCACAGACCTCATTTCATAAATACAGCAGTTCAGAAAATAAACTGTGTAACTTCAATCTTTGGAGTCTTATGTCATTATTACACGTTTTAGAAAGTAGTTAATATTTTATATCTTAAGGATAAATAACCCAAATTTTCTGCTAGAAAAAGAAATAATAAAAGAATACTGTCGCATGCTGTCAATTTTGCCATTCCTTAGAATCCAAAATCTATATTCAAACCTTAGTGCGAAAATGGCTCTCAACCAAACTGCGATTGTGTGAATTTGATTCAAAAGTCCCTTAATCAAGTGCCATGAGCTTTTGATTCTTCTTATTTTTCTCAGTGAGTATTTAAATGGATTTTTAAACTGCTGAATAGCTTTGAAAGAACCGAGGTTCTTTATTTTCCAAAGCAAAATGCTCTTCTCTCACTTTAACAGACCCTCACACAATTAAAAAGCAAGCAACGCCATCAAGACGAGCATTCAGAAGCAAAGGGGAAAATGACTGCCAAATTGCTATTTATTAAAGTAGGCAATTATGTTTCAGACCTGCTTTCTGAAAGCGCTGGGAACCTGCAATGTGCAAGTCTGAAGGAGAAAGAATTCTGGGATAGTGACAAAGAAAATGCTCGTTACCTTCCTTTCAAGGCAGAGTAATTCACAATAATCCATGAGACGGATATTGTGCTTACTTCATAGTTGAGAGAATCACAGATACAAGAGTTGTAGTAACCTCGCCAGAGACACACAACTGGCAAGTGGCAAGGCTAGACCACTGTTCAGTCCTTCTGACTGCTGATGTGCTTCTCTCTTTGTCCCTGTGCTGAGCCTCTCTGTGTAACCTACAAGTGAGACACACTGTCAGAACACGGAGCCCTGTGATAAACAGAAAACCCAGCGAACCAAACTGCAGAGATTGGAATGCCATTGGATAGTGAGGCTGTTGACACTTCTTTTTGTGAGTTGCAATATGGTTCCTCTTCAGGCCTGTCAGCAAGAGTGTTATCTGAAGTCGCACATTCAATCACAGAGCCAGTGCAAGGAAATCTGCCCTGTGTAAACAGGCCTGCTTCCCAGACTTCCTGTTTGACAGTATTGACTGGAAAGTGCACCCTGCCTGAAGTACAGCAGGCCTCATTCAGCGATAGGAAACTCAACATTTAACGTGGTGGTTCCACTCCTTTCAAAGCAAGTTAAAACAGTGGTCCTGTGCCCCACAGACTGTAGCTCCTCAGCTCTTCCCAATAAATCAAAACTTTCACTCATATTAATGTTCTTGATTATTTATATACTTACTTACTTTTCTTATCACGTGGGCCTTTTTCTATACACGTGGGCTTAATTTAAAAACTGAATTGAATGCAATTCTTATTTTTAATAGAATTTAAAATCTGTCTCATATATATATTATATATAATATGTAATATGTATGTGTGTGTGTGTGTGCATGCGTGTGTGTGTGTGTATATATATATAGTAGCCCAGACCTTAGTGGAAAAACAATCGCTACCATCATTTTATCATAGCTCGTTATTTTGAGCAGGAACTTGATTAGGCCTGACTGGGTCAGTTGGTGCCGCATGACATTGATTGGGGATACCTATCCCATGAGTGTGTGATCTGGTCTGCAGGATACATGCAGATTGACTGAAGTGCCTTGCACCTTGCTGGAGACAGCGGGGAGCCTGGGTTCAAGTGGGTCCTTCTGTCTTCTGAGGTGGTCTCCAAATCTCTGTCTGTGCTCTCCATCCAGGGAGTCAGACTCTTACAAGGGAGTTATTGGTCCCAAATAGAGAGACCCAAGGGCCTTGGGTAGAGAATTGAAAGCCTTGTCTATCTCTTTTGCAACACTTCTTACAATGGTAATTAAACGCTGTTGTACTGTGAGCTCCATACAATCAGGATAGGGTCTGACCTGATTCTGCTGTGTCCCTAATACTCATCACAGTGTCTGGCGCACAGTAACAATACACAGCTGATAAATGAATGAATGAATTTAATATAAATGTTTTAATAGGAGTAGTAGAAAAAGCATGACTCCAGCTTTTAAACAGAGCCATTTTTGAGATAGCATGAACCACTTGTTAAATTTTTTTATGATAGAAATATTACCATTTATTAAGAACCTGTTATATGCCCTTTTTTTTATTACAAAGGTCATCTCATTTATTCATAGCAATAACCCTTGAAGATAGATTGTATTCTCTACATTGTATGACTAAGGAAACTGTTCCTCAGGAAGGTCAAAGTGAATTGTCTAAAATAATAGATCTATTCAAAATAACAGACCCTGCTCTTCTACCTAGATAGGAGATCACGAGTGTATATCTGAGGTGGGTTTTAACTATCTGCCCTCCGAGTCAGAGTGCAGGCACTACTGTCTGTACCCCCAGCAGTTCTCTGCATCAAAGACATTGGCCATTGGAAATATAGTAGACAATCTCTATGGGACAGTTGGGAGAGGCTTCACAGTGTCTCAAAGCATAAGGCAACATCCACAATGGTGGACATTTCCCAAGGCCACTTGCAATAGAAAACCCACATCCAGAGAGAAAAACCCAACAGTTCAGATGACTCATCCTTGATAGAATGCAAAATCTGTCCTAGTGCACGTTGGTGCAGAACACACTGGTCCCTTAGTTGGTAACAAACTGTCTACAGACACTGACTGGCATCCCCCAAGGTTGTTAGCACAGCCACCTGCAATGCCGAGCACTCACCAATGCTTGCTCACCTTGCTCCTCTTCATCTGGGCCCCGGCTCTGACCTTCTCTTCACATCCTGCCAGACCCCTGCTGCCTGCTGCCACCCCCAGCTCCCCAGCCCAGGTCACCGTCTTCCAGGACTAAGAAATGAGGTGGTTACATCATCCCCCTCACCACCCAGTGGGATTACCATGACGGAAAATCAGTGTTCTTGCCTCAGACCACCCATCTGATTCTCAAAAGCCTAAAGCCTATTTTAGATGTCAAAGAGTATGCACTGTGTCTTTGTCTTTTCATTCCTACTTAATTCTTCTCTGCCAGACTATGTGGGTATTTCTGACGGAATAAGGGCAAGGTTTTGTACAAGAAAATAAGGCAAAGCAAAGCATTGCTATTTCAAGATACTATCCGGTTCTACGTGTCCTACCCTTGCCACAAACTGACAGATATAGGCTCTGAATAGTATTTATTTTATATCCCCTGACCAACATCTGCTTAGCAGTATTTTGTTAGACTCCCTTAAATAACTACCTTTAAGTTAATAAAACCACTAGTGTTTTCCTTTTCCCTCCCTAAATTTTAAGCTAGTTACTATTCTGAATGAAATACTGAAGTTTGTTTGGACCTGTAAAAGCTGATAAAAAGCAGTTGCATTGGCTCTAATTTCAGAGAGACTATTTTTTTCCCTCCCTACCCTGTTCTGTGTCCTTCGTGGAAAAAAAAAAAATCACATCTAAAAGCATCAGAAAGGGCTGGGCAGGGAGATGTCTAAGCTGGTGAGACGGAGGGAGTGGAGTGGGGACAGTGCAGTGGCCCACGAGAGGGTGCTAGCGCCCAAGTGACACCCCCTCGTGTATCAGGGTGGCTTGACGTGGAGCCGGAGCACCTGAGCTTGTGAGGAGGGTACCCCTGTGGTGTGGAGGGTCACGGCCGGAGCCAGGGGATGGCCGTCCCCGCGTGCAACTCCGTGTCAGTGCAGGGTGATACACCCCAGGTGTGAGGAGGTCATCTGTGCAAGAAAGGAGGTAGAAGTGGCCATGAAAGCCGAATATAGGTGGAGTGATCAAATAAACGTCTAAATCCATATGCAGTGGACCGCCCGCTAACCGACTCAGTGAGCGGCACGCGGGGCAGTCGGCCAGTCGGTTTCGCCGGCTGCTTGCGACTCTGCCGATAACGCTTGAGTGCCGGTTGGTGGGGTTGGTGGGGCGTCTACTTACATGGGTCCGGCATCTACCCATCCCCATGGGTGCTGGGTACCTGGGAGTCTGCTACAGGGGTTCCCAACCTTCTTCCGCTTGTGTGCCCCTTTTCAACCCATTTCTGTAAATGGCACCCCTTGTTTTAAAACAGCTGTTTTTAAATACTGACACTTTTGTTCAGGGCCTGTCTTCATGCAAAGTAGTAGGAATGAGGCCATAAGTTAGGAAAGAAAAATGGCTACACTAATAGTGCATAATATCGCTTGTATGTGAGATCTAAAATAGTTGAGCGCAGAGTAGAATCGCAGTTCCCAGGGGCTGAGCAATGGGGAAAGTGGGGAGATGTTGGGCAAAGGCCACAAACTGTTAGTTATAAGGAGTCTAGAGTTCAAGTGTGCATGTGTACAAATGTACAGCTACTGTTCATAATCATGTGTTAGGGGGTTCCCTGGTGGTGCAGTGGCTAGGCTTCGGCACTCTCAATGCCATGGCCTGGGTTCCATTCTCAGCCAGGGAACTACCCCCTCCCCCCCAAAATAAACAAAATAATCATGTGTTGTATACTTGAAATTGGCCAAGAGAGTAGATCTTAAGTGTCCTCACCACGAAAGAATTCTAACTATGAAGTGATGGATATGTTAATTAGTTTAGTTGTAATCATTATTACACAAGGTATATTTATATCAAAACACCAAGTTGTACACCTTAAATATATACAATTTTTATTTGACTGTTATGCCTCAGTAAGTCTGGAATCTGGAAAAAAAATCATGTAAACCCTTCCAAACCTTCAGGTCTCGGAGATCTACGATCCTGGTGGTAAATTGGGGATGGGGATGGGATGTTCTGGGAAAGAATTCATGAGTTAAGGGTGAGCTTCACATGGACCTATAGTATATACAGTATAGAGTCTATACCCTAAAATAAACACCTATCATTCATTCCCACTCCTAACACAACACGTTTTCAGAGCAAGAACTGAAGAGACGTGTATAGGATAGTTGTCTGAAGAGGACTCCTAAATTTACAGCAAGCTGAAATAATTTAATTTTCATTCATGTATTTTTTTCTTTCAAGAATTTTATGTGCCATACTTTTATTAAGTAGCCACAAATACCAGATATGATTCTAGGGCCTGGGCATCCAATTTAAAGCAAAACTGACAGTCTTTGCCCCACAGTAGCTTAGAACTAGGAAGGGAAGATAGAGAAACCACCCGCAGACAAATAATAATCATAATTTTAAAAACCCAGGGGTCATGTATTATGAAATGTTAAGGTGACAACACCAACTAATGTCTTTTCTTTTTAAAAAAATGGCAAGAGTGTTCTGTAAATTGACGTGACCACGTACAGTGAACACTTACATAAGGCTTATTTACTTAATCTGCGCATGCGATCGGTGACATGAATTATGTGAAGGAGCAAGTCAAAGCAAGACTTTGGAGAAAAGATTCCAAACTTGGGGAGCAGCAAAGGCAGAGAGTCAAATGCAGGAAGAAGCCTCGGCGTGCCTAAGGGAACTGAGGGAGAGGGTGGGCGGGGTCGGTCATCTGGGAGCCCGCGGGGGGATGGGGGCAGGGGGATAGTAAGAATTCGCACCGCGTTCTCTAGACAGAAGAAAACAGCCAAAGTGCTTTAAGCAAAGAAATGACGAGGCTGAATTTACCTCAAAAACATCCATCTGGGCACTTGAATAGAATGAATTAAGGTGCAGAGGAATGAAATGTGAGTGATGGGTGAGGAGATTATTGCTTTGGTCCTCAAAGTAGATGAAGGCTGCTTGGAACGGGATGGTGGTGGTAGAATTTCAGGCTGACTGGGATCCATTTCTCCTCCAAACTCCCCTAAAATCTTGTGTCTACCCCTGCCTTGCACTATAATAATCCCAGGATGCCAATTTCACACCCTTTTGGTAGCAGGGACACACTCTTACTCGTCTCTATTTTTTTTTTCTTTTTTTGCCCCTGGTTTCTGAACACTTTCTCTATGACAGGTAGTCAATGACTATTTTATTTGATCAAAGTAGACAAATTATAATATTCTCCTTGTGCACTTTTACATGAACATGTGTGTAATGTAGTTGGAAAATAAAAATTCAGAGCAAATTACTTGTTACGTTTTAAGCCTTATATTGTATAAGATTTTTTTTTAATTTGGCTGGAGTCCCCCCTCCCGCCCCTTGTAATACTGCCAAGTGTGAAGTTTAAATCTACTTCTGAGTTAAACCAGGACAAATAAAGCTTGGAGCAATTTTTAAGGGCAGGAAAATATAAATTTTGCTGTCTCATAACTCAAAAATAGCTGAGCCAATTTAATTTACTCTTTCCTAAGTGGGGGTGTTGGGGGAGGAATGGTAAAGGCAGAACAAATAAAAGATAACATCTCTCATAAGACGAAGGCTATAAAATTCCAAATCCAAATAAGTTTCTTGGGATGTTGTAAACAAGGAAAGATGGAAGTCGAAATAAAAACTTCTTTCACCTTTGAAAGAAAGCTTCTGCCATTTTCCATTGAAGGCCCTAAATGGAAATAAATCTTTTTTTGTTTTTGAAAGAAAGAACATTTCAGGAAAACACTGCTTGGGAAAGACTTATGAATATATCGAACATATCCTTGGTGAGAAAAATTTATGAGAACATACTGTAGCAAGAGAAATACGAGGTCGGACAATTAATTTTGCAAATTCATTCTAGAAAATGTGCTATGTACCTCATTGCTGAATATCACTGCAGTCACCTTCGAAGCACTCCCCTTGGGAAGCTGTGCACCGATACCAGCGCCTAGTCCACCCTTCAAAGCAGTTTTGGAACTCTTTCTGGAATGGCCATCAGAGCTGTTGTCATAACATAACCTTGGTAAGGTTATGACACCTTGCTGACTTGTTTGTACAGTGCTGCCAATGTAAGCCCATTGTGGAAAGTTTATGAATTTTATGGTCAGGTTTTGGGCACAGTGAAAGCTCTGATGGTCATTCTAGAAAAATAGTTCCAAAATTGCTTTGAAGGGTGGACTAGGAGCTAGTGTCAGTGCATAGCTTCCCAAGGGGAGTGCCTAAAAGGTGACCTTAGTGATATTCAGCAATGAGGTATGTAGCACTTTTTCCGGAGGAGTTTGTGAAATTAATTGTCCAACCTTGTATGAGGGGTTGAATTTAATGATTTATATTTGTGTTCATTTTTTCTTTTCTACTGATTATAACTTCTCATCATATTTCCTATCCCCCTTCCAATATACCTGTCATATATAATAAGGTTGTTTTGCACCCTATGGTCCTCAAAAAACATTTAAAAAAAAGTCTTACAATGTCCTCCAAATAAAGTAATCAAATTGCAATTAATAATAGAAAGAAAACAAAAACATCTCTAAATTCTTTGAAACACATTTTAAAATATTTCCTGAATCAATGAGGAAATTTGAAGAGGAAAAAAACAAAAACAAAAACCATGTGAATCTCAAAATGAATTATGAACTTAAATAATATAAAATTTTTATAAATAAGAGAAAATCATTTTAAGCCAGGGCTCAGCAAAGAGTTATTAATAGACTTAACATTAAGAGTATGATTCCTTATAGGAAAATGAATGAATGGAACCTATCACAATTAAAAAAGGTGTTCTGTGAAACCTTTGTTAAAAGTGTGAAAAGATGAACTAGATTTGGAGAAAATATTTGAAGACTGTACACACACACACACACACACACACACACACGTATAAGGCAAAAGACTACTATCTAAAAAAAAAGAACTCTAAAAATTCAACAGTAAAACAAAACAGTCTAATTAGAAAATAGGCAAAGATATGAAGAGGCATTGTACCACATAATATATACAGATGGCTAAAGAGCACGTTAAAAAGATGTTCAACATCATTAGCCTCCAGGGAAATGCAAATTAAAACCACAATGAGATACTACTATACACTGATCAGAATGACTAAATGAACGACAGCTAGTGACAACACTAAATGCCGGTGAGAGTGCAAAAAAGCTGGGTCACTTATACGTTGCTGGTGGAAATGTCACCACTCCTCAGGAAAACAGTTTGGCAGTTTCTTAAAATAAATAAATAAATAAGCAAGTAATGTGTGACCTAAAAATTGCAATCTGGGCACTTCTTATCGAGAAATGAAAACTCACATTCATACTAAAACCTGTATACGAATGAACGTGTTTAGCAGCTCTACCTGGAATAGCCCTGAACTGGAAACCTTGCTGAAACCATCTTTCAATGGACCAATGGCTGAGCTGTAGAGTATTTTTACCATAGAGTACTACTAAGCAACGAAAAGGAACAAATATGGGTAGTTAACTACCTAGATCCTTCCGGAGAATTAGGCTGGGTGAACCAAGTCAATCCAAAGAGGTTACATATTGTATGATTTTGTTTCCATATTATTCTTGAAATGACAACATTGCAGAAATGAACAGATTAGTGAGGGGTGGGTGTGAGAAGGAAATGAACGTGGCTACAGAAGTGTAACATGAGGGATTCTGACGAAAATATCCTGCATCTTGACTGTGTTGATATCAATATCCTGTTAATATGGGCTCTGTGTCACAAGACGTTGTCATTGGAGGACCTTAAGTAAAGGGTATCTGGAAGACAGCTCTGTTTTATTTCTTAGAACTGCATGTGAACCTACCATTATCTCAAAATAAAAGAAGAAGTTTCATTTTAAAAACTATAAGTATAGTTACTGTTTTCACTTTAACAGTAAGGCAGTTGAGCTAGAACGAGCGTACGAACTGTGCCCCTTGTGAGAGGACCATTCTGCGACCAAGCTGGGATCTGAACCACCTGGGTGTTGTGACTAGAGCCCTCGTTCTTAATGGGGAAGCTTTACTCCTGTGACTTCTTTTCTGGCTGTGTGGGGCCCACAGTCAGTGCCCAAAATAATCTTGGAACATGGTGAGATAAGCAGAATTGAACAACAAACAAGCCTTCTTACCCATACTTCCCTACACATTATTTTACATACCACGTTAAAGGCCAATATTTCAACTCCCATAAATAGTGATTATAAGTTTAACAAATACAGATGACCTAAAATGTGTCTACAAAATGATTCCTATGAACTAAGTTCAAGTGGCTGTTATAATTTAAATGGTGTGCAGTGGCTTATAAGGGCCGCTTATTTATTTATAGTAGCGATTAAATGGAGGAAATGCTAGCAACCACGTGTGGTTATTATAAAAATGAAATGAGATACTTTCCATAAAACACCTGGGGAGCTCCTGGCTCAATGCAATTGCTCAGGCAGTGGCAGAAGCAGTGAATGTTGGAATCACAGCCGTCATTGAACAGGAAGAGTTTCACTAATGGAGGGGAGGAAATCTTTATAAATTGTGACAGGTTCTCTATATCTCTATATTCAGTACATTATTAACTCCAGAGAAGGACATAGACACGCCTCAAGTTTCTATACAAAGAATGGACATTTGCCTGATTTTTAGCATGACAGTAAATGGGCTAAAGCACGCATAAAGTGTGTCTGAGAGGCCTTGACACAGAGCAACTGTTTAGTCAGTGTTAGCTCTTATTAACATCACTGTTACAACTAAGTAGTGAAGGAAAGATGAGAACATGTTCTATCAGACAAAAGAGCACATTATGCCTCAGAAGGTCCTTATAAATAAAGTGCTTTTGTGTTTAGGTTATAAACCATCTGCTAAGAATAGTAAATATCTGTAGACAATTAGAACCTCCTGAGTAAATGTAAGACCCTTTAAGCTTCTTTGGTAAGTAGAATGAAGAAAGACAGCAAAGAAGCCATGCCTACTGCCCAGCTGAAAACAGCCCTAACTTGCCTTTGTGAGGGCTAACCTCGCCAGTATATGATGGATAAATGGCCTGCTTGTCATTTGAGAGGGTGAATTTCTAGGTAACTTGAAAACAGGCATCTTTCTAGGAAGACTGGGGAAAAATAAAGTTCAAAGCATTAGCACAAAATTTGCCATCACTTTAAAAAGTCCGATTAATTTTACTAAGTTAAGGGCCATGCCATAAATATTCATGGTGATTTAGAGATTAATAATGTACTATCTCCTCCCTCAAGAAGTTCATGACTACAAAGAAAAAACTATCATAGAAACAAATAACATTATGCTATGTTGGAATTATACTGAATAGCTCTAGAGGATGATGGGAGAATATATGATTGACAAATTCTTCCAGAAATCCATGAAAAACTAGATAGAGCAGAAGGTATTTCTTTACTTATTCGTTTATGCATTTTTTTTCTTTTTAAAGAATTTTTTATTAAACTATAGCTAACACACAATATTATGTTAGTTTCAGGTGTACACCATCATTATTAAACATTTATATATCTAAAGAAATGATCACCATGATAAATCCAGCAACCATCTGACATCATACAATGCTATCACAATATTATTAACTATATTCCTTATGCTGTACGTTACATCCCCATGACTTAATTGTTAAGAAGTTCATATTTGTAGTTAGAAAATAGTCATGGGGATGTAAAGCATAGAGAATATAGTCAGTAATGATAATAACTATGTATAGTGCCAGATGGGTACTAAACTAGTCAGGGGGATCATTTCTTAAATTACATAAATGTCTAACCATTATGCTGTATACCTGAAATTAATATAATATAATATTGAATGTCAACTGTAATTTAAAATTTTTAAAAGAAGGGGAAAAGATAAAAGGAAGTAAGAGGTTCACCGTTTATGCATTTTAAGCATGCTTTCAAATCAGGCCATCAGATTGTCAAGTAATTATTACTTTTCATTACCCAGCTGTTCCATTAAAAATCAAACCAGGAAAATTTGACACAACCCAGAAAGTAATCTGGGTCTTTCAAATCACGGTCATTTCTGACGTGTTTATTACACTTAAGAGAAAGAAATGCTATTTCCTAATATTAAAAACACTGATTTTTAATTGCAAAGTTTATATTAGAAAATTACCCATCATTCACTGCATCTCAATATGTAGTATTATTAATGTGAATTAGTCCATGAAAGCACAAATGCCATTGTCTTATGTTTTTCAAAGTAGACTGTTATTACCTAGAGTTAGTATGGTAATGAATGCATGTGGACGTTTGCTACTAATTGCTCTAAGTAGATATTTTGCTTATGTTCATGTTTGTCCCTGTAAAGTTTAAGTTCAGTTTGTGCCAAAAGAACTTCATGACAAGGCATTCTCCTCTGTAAGCTTATCCATAGACATGACTCCTTTCCTTGCAAGGAGAGGAATGTGATACCTCCCTCTAAGTGCTGTCACATTGAACAGGTTTTTACATTTTTCCTGCTCAACTTCACATGTCAAATGCCATTATAACAACCAAGTTGTAAAATAATTTAAATAACTGCAAGAGAAAATTATGGAGTTTGGGATGGAATCATCTTCTCATGTAATAATTTTATCTCTGTGGAAAAAAAGATTCTAATTTGGACCTGACTCGGTGCATTTTAAAAACAAATGAGCATGATGTTCTATGAAATTATCAAACAATAAACAAAATGGCAAGACCAAAAAAATTCAGAATATATTTTTAAATAACAAACCAGTCAACACTGTAAAAAGGTAAAGATGCAAAGTAAATTCAAGTGTTGGTTCACTGCTCCCCATCATCACCACTTTACCCAGTTAGGTGAGTTCCATTGGCCCTCTGGTGGTGACGGACTAGGGTTAGAGACTCTTACCCTCAAAGGCTAAAAAACTGTCTTCTTTCAGACTACTGAAGTGAAACATGTTCTTGTAAATGCCAAATTCTAGGAATATATTTTTAAACCTCCGAGTGGGATGTAAGTAGAAGAATTTTCCTCAGCCAATGTGGGGTTGCTTCTTGTACCCCTCAATACAAGATATGTCAAGTGAAGCTGACGAATCTGGGTACCACATGGCACATCACAATAACGCAGCGCTTTTGCCACATTACATTTTGCGAAAGGTTGCGGATGAGTCATAGCCTGAAGTTCTGCAGGAGTTGCCACACATCTCTTTATTGCACCTTAATTCTTTCAGCAAGCCTCTTCTTACTGGAATTTTCTGGCATTTTCTTCCAAAGAACTGCCAATTGTTTCGAAGTTTCTAAAATGGACAGAAATGAGTGAGGTTTCGGACTGGAAGGCAAGTGCAGTCACCACCTCCTAGCAAAGCTTCCTGATTTTTCTGGACAGATGGCTCCTGAGAAAACCCTCCCGCCGTGAGATGTATTGCAAAGGATACATATTATACCATCTCAGGGACGTTACTTGGCTCTTGGCCATAACAAACAGCGGTTCCTAAGGGGCAGGATGCCACAACTCCCTTGGCACTGGTGAGAGGCTCCATGAACTCATTTTTATAAGTTAATGCTCAAATGTCACAAGATGAATCATCAACATTCAGAAGCTGTCCCCCTTATTTGTCTTAAAAATAAAACCAAGCCAAAGCAACCACTTTGCTATAGCCGAAGTAATCTGTGATTATGTAATACATGGAAGCAGTATGTACTCAATAGGGCTTCCAACTAGAAGAGGATTTTGGAGCTCTGGAACCGGCCATACTGACGCAGAGTGGGACCTTCGAGATGGCAGGGGCTTATTCACACCACAAAGTCCGGCTGCAAAACCAGGGCAGTTCTGTGGGCGATGTTCGGTCACAGCGACCGAGGTGGTTTTGTTGAAAGGATGGAGGGAGGAGGGAGGAGAGGGGGGAATCACTCGGCCCTGTTCACCCGAGAACCGTGTAGAGCACAGTACTTCCTTGTGAAAAGCATAGAACAAATCAATCACTTTCCAGTAATTTATTCTAAGGTGCTAAGATTGTTACAGTTTCTTTCTTTTTGTTTTTAAAAAGAATATCCAGATTGATAATTATGGTGAAAACATCATGAGACATACCAACTTAAGTATAAAATATAAAATCGGATGATTCTTTCGCAATCAAAGTTTTCTTCATTGTGTACACTTCAGGGAGTTGTGATAATTATTCTGCTTCGCTATAAAAACAAAGAGTTATCACTTGACATTCACAGTTAGAGACAATTATGTTCATTTTAAATTCATGTCAATAGCCTTTTCTTTTCCTGTTTTGTCCCTGATTTTCCTCTGTCTAGAACTGTGGTCAAGAGTACTGCTTTTCTTCTATTTTTTCTTATTTCTATAATATTTCATGTTTTCTTGATTTCAAAAAAAAGTTTCTTAAAGAAAATACACACAATAAATAGGTTTATAAATGTTTATGTACATTATTTATATGCAAGCAATATATATGTCAGCACATACACATATTCATACACACAAATATGAATTTTGATCACATCTGAAGTATCTGAGTTTTTTTCAGTATAAATTTTATTATGTATTATATTTAAGAAAAATATAAAGTTTGAAGGGACAAGATTAAGAGAAAATGCACTATATCCCAATGCTAACTAATAACTCTTTCAAAGAGTTATTAGTACCTTTCTACCCTTAATTCAGATATGTCAAGTCTCTCAAACTATTTTCCTAATTGTAAAATACCATCTAATTCCAGGGTTATTCAAAGAATTAGGAGAGACAAACTATACCAAGTGCATAGGAGGCATTTATTTTTGCACAGGAGGTATTATTACACGGTAAGAGCTAGGTACGTGGCAATGCATTAGCATCACACAAGAAGAATGACAATAGCAAGGATGGGGGTAGGGAGGTGAAAGGTCAGGTGAAAAGAGGGCGGGGGATTACCTGCATTGTTAATAAATGGTATATGGAGGGATTGAATCAATCGAATAATTTCGAGCTCTTCATTTCACTTGGCATTTTTTATCGCAGCCTTTGTGATTTTTGTTTTGTTCATGGTCTAAGGTGTTTTTTTTTTTAATTCGTTTTTGTTTTTAGACTTTTTGGGGTAACATCTGTTAGCAAGGATTACATAGGTTTCAGGCATACAATTCTACAGTGCATTGTCCACTTGATGTATATAATAAGTTCACCACCTAATGTGTCTTCTTTTTTTATCACCATATATTTAACTCCAAAAGATTCTTTACAGTGAAGGAGGTACAAATGTAAATAAAATGATTGACAGGCCACTCAAACTTGTTTGCATTCTTACGCACTCAAGAGAGATAGGGAAGTCAACTGGGAATGGAATGTGCTATATTTATTAGTAAATCAAGTGATAAGTGTAGGCATGTGGACTGGGTTATAATTATCCGCTTTTAGACTGAAATGAACATTTAGTTCTAGAATGGTTCTAACAGAATGATGCAGAAGACAGAAAGGCTCCATTATCTTCCCACTACTGCATTCCTTTAGCCACATCAACCTGCTTTTAGGTACAAAAAATAGAATTGATTTCTAAATATCTCTAAATTCCTCTACATCATAGATCAGAGGCATGAAAAAATTAGCAATATTACAGGCTGACTTCATGAAGCATATGGAATCAACTAAACCAGCTGTATCCAACCCTTTGGCTTCCCTGGGCCACATTGGAGGAAGAATTGTCTTGGGCCACACATAAAATTCACTCACACTAACAATAGCTGATGAGCTAATAATAAAAAAAAAGAGGTCACAAGAAAAATTTCATGAAGTTTTAAGAATTTGTGTTGGGCTGCATTTAAAGCCATCCTGGGCCGCAGATTGAATGTGCCCAACTAAACAGAAACTTGAAATTTCACCTGCAACCTTAAGATTGTTTACAATTTTCCCTCCCTGCTTCTTTATTATGACAGTCACTTGAATTTCAGCAATTAAGATGAAACTCCAGTGTAAACTGAGCAATAACCTATGCAATTAACATCATAAAATTGTTTCCAGTGTGACAATCTTTTACCTTGAAAGTGTTGCATATACATTGAAGCAAAACCTTGATTTTGGGAAGGCTATCAGGTTTGGGGGAAAGAAATAAATTCCAAGGCTTGAGTCCACAACCTAAAGGTCAAAGACACATGAAGTGTGTGTTTGCAACACTGCATTTCATTCAAATAATGATGCAAGGATTAAACCTATAGTGATTTTCTAAAAGTAAAATTATATTCAAATGCATTGTTTCAGTAATATGAGTAGCGCTAATAGATGGCTTATTCAGAGATTTTGCAGAGACTGTGTTATGTGATGGAATTTTGAAGTGAATATTGATTGTAAGAGTTTAGTAAGTTTTAGTATTTATTGAGCACCTGTGAAAATGTTATTTTCTAAGTCTATTTATTACGTTTTTTTCAAACTACAATTTGCATTCCTCTAATCCTTTAGTGATTATTGTTTTTTAACTTAGGTACAATGAAAAATGGTGTCAGAACAAACAAACATGTCACTTTTACACAGAAATTTTGCCACATTTGTTTTCTTATCTGCAGATGGGCAAACAAAAATTGGAAAGAGAAAAGTATTGAAAGTTGTTAAAGTATTCTCCCCATTTTTTATTATAATTGTTTCAGAGTTTCCTTCCTCAAATATTTTGGCTACAAAAGACAGTCAAGGAAGACAGCATCAAGATTTATGGTGGTGATTGGGACACAAGGAAAAGAAAGAGAGTAGGCTTAGAAGAAACTGTTAGAAAGGTAGGAGGAGAAACAGATACAGTGGTATCAAAGAACAAAAATGGTAGGTACATATATAGTGCTTATTATTGGGCAGGCATTTAATCATCACAAAACAATAGCTTTGAGAAGTAGATGAAATGCTTTGTCACTGTTTTACAGTCTGGAAATTGAGATACAGAGAGTCTAGGTAAGTGCCCAACACCTCACAGTTAATCGGATGCTAGAGCTGGAATTAGAGTCTGAGTTTATAGTCCATGCACTTAATTACCACCCAGTTTGAGGAAAGAAAAAGTCAGCAGTATCAATTTCTGCTGGTTCAATAAAGGACTGAATGGCGTTCACTGGCTTCAGCAACAAGGAAGTCCTTACGTTAACACCTTTTGTCAGAATGGTTTCAATGGGGAGATAAAGACAGAAGAACCAGCTCTGATGTTACCTGCCGAGATCTTGTGTAGCAACTATTTTGACTCTGGATCCTCAGTGCCTTCTACCCAGGTAGGGGCTTTCCGGAGTCTTGACACTGAGGCCATATTCAGGATGCAGGCACTCACCATGGGTCCACTGTGCAAGAAACAGGAAAGAAGCAATATGAGGGGAGAAAGAAGAAATCAAACTGTGATGCAGACCCGAGACAGTTTTAACCAATCTGAAAGCGAGCTCTGGAGGGATTAGTGACTACTGTTCTACACTGGGTGGAAATGGCTCAGTGTTATGAGCACTCCTGTCTCAGTCTCCAGCTGTGGTTGCCCCAGGACCAGTATGACTCTGGATGGGGGTGCGGGTGGGGGTCTCGCAACGGAAACAGACCTTGAAAAGCTGGCAGCTGGACACCCTTTGCTGACCAAATGATCTGCAGCGGTTTTTTGAAGGGTCCTGTCTAGCACATCTCCCAATAACTTTTAAGCTTTCATTTTCTTATATTAAATCTTCATATTTAGGTAAGCAAAAGTGACATTCTCCCACGACCGATACATGAACTATAAGCAACATTTGCACTGCATTTTAATTATGTCCTTGATATCTGTCTCTTTAGTAATAGAGTATTAGCATCTTGAGGTCAAGGGCCTTATATTTTCATCGTTTTATTTTCTTTCAGCATCTAACGTAACAATATGATTCATAGTAAACTGTGTTGGCAGTTGACTAGGAGGGCATTTGAGATAGGTCTTTAAGGATGACTAAGAGTTTACCAGTCAGTGTGCAAGGCTAAAGTCTAAGCAGCTTGCATGCTAATTATACTGACAGTCGTTATTCTATTTTCCTTTGTGTTTTTGAATATATAATTGAATAGTTTACATACATTCATGTCACTGTAAGATGCTTACTCACTTCTCGAAAGCAAGTCTCTCCAAAACCATTGGGAGAGTAAGTAAAATGAACTCATTGATTTTCAGATAATTTGTTTAAATGCAGATATTTCAGTGTGTGTGAACCATTTTCAGTGACTATTTGAACAGTTAAAATTTTGTTTGTAAATTTTGTAAGCTTAAATTCAACATGAGATGAGAAAATAAAGATGACCTCTTCAAAGACATTCCGTTTTTCAAAATATAAAAACTCTTTTCCACTTACGTAGGATGTTATACATTCCCTTTTTTTTTTTGAGGGTTTTTATTCTATACTAGGTACTGTTTCAGTTCCTGTTCTAGAACTGAAATAATGACATACATTTTTATGAGAATTAAATTAAATAACATTTGAAGTACCTAAATACCTTGAGTGGAATAGATCCTAACAGATGCCTCATTTTTTGTACCTTAATGATTTCTTCATATTTAGAGAATTTCTGGTACCAGTTACCATCCGTCCAGTAGATAGGCTTAATCAGAGGGACTTGTGCACATGTCAGTCATGCTTCCCTGCCTTCCATCTTTAAGGAGCACGCTTACCCACATCTACCCTCAGGGAGAAAAATAAGCCAGGTTTGGACGAGGAATGCCAACCCTTGCCAGGAGAAGAAGGAAGAAACCAGCTGGGGAAAATGGCACTTGAATGACCAATGGTGAACGAGTATTCTTTTCTTTAGTCCCTTCTCCTTCCTTCCCCCAGTTATCTGGAATAGGTCTCCTTGTTCTGAACACATCTCTCTCCCCCACCTCTTCCCCTGCGTCCACATAAGGCTTGAGAAATAGTTTTCCCGCATGGTCCGAATGGCACCTCAGAGTTTGTGGTCTCATCTGATCCTCCTAAGAACCTTGTCAAGTATGGAATTGAGCATCTGAGTGCCGCAGAGCGAAGGAATGGAGCAAGCGAATGCAAGTGATGGGCCTGCGGTCCCAGTTCAGGCCTCCTCAAGGAAGTCCTTCAAATAGCTGCGTGAAAGAGCAGCCGAATCTTAGTCACCTGGGCTCCTTCCCAAATGGTTGTGTCTTAATTTTCTTTTTAATTGTTTTATTCGTAAACGCCCTTCCCATTAAACTGAAGTTGTTTAACGATAAGGTAATGAATACGAGACACGAAATACTCAGACGCAGAGCAGCTTTCACCTTGTCCTCCATTGTGGAAATAAGATGGATATGTGTAACGTACGCTGTGATGTGAACAGTACTTTAATGGAAGGTATTATAAACGTCATGAATACAAACAGGGCTGAGATGGGAAACATTCAGAGGGAGGAAACTTTGCTTTGAAATGTTGGGGTCCATTTTGGTACACCTGAAATCGGGGGGATTATCCCAGAACTGGCACAAGAGGATGGTGAACTCTCATTTCTTCCTCATTTCTGATGTTGGCTTCTTAGAATATCAGATTTTCTTTTTCAACACTCTGCAATCCATCAAGTATAATCAATTGAATTTTAAAGAATACACTATTTCCCATAAATAGTTTCCATAATGTGTGATGCTCTCCTTATACCGGCTTGAGCTGGGCTCTGCAACCTGATTAGCTTTGCCCCGTTTCCCCTGTGCAAGCCTGTGAGTAGGTACCGACCCATTCCAGTTAGTATCTACAGTAATGATCCGCGGGAAAGCAGAATCCCAGCTATCAGCTTCCATCTGTGGTTCTGCATAAAATATCTGCTTCTGCCAAGGGATGTGATATGCAAATTTAAATGTTTCAGTGCCGCAGGATTTACATAATATATTCACAAAAGCCTAAAATAGAGATTTCCCCACTTTTCACTACCTTTCTTTTATATAATAAGGCTCAGGGACCCTATACATACAGTTAGAAATACATTTTTATCTTTTTCCTTTTGTTAGTATTCTTGTCTTAAAACTTTCTCCTGTCATGTTTGCCAATACCAATGAATACATAACATTTTGGCTCTCACATGAAAAATATTTTGTAAAATACATTCAATGTAACAAGTATTAATTAAAGAAACTGGCATTGCTTTTTGTTATCATGGTAACATTCTTGAGGCTGATACCCATATGTAATTATTACTGTGTTCCCCTAAGACCTAATATTTAGTATATTCTTGCTGCCTTCAGGCCTCTCTGTATTTGCTGGCAGCAAAACCGTCCATCCATCTGATTCACTCTACTTAGATATAAAAAATGAGTGCAAGTAAAATAGTTTTAACTCCTGTTATTTCAGAGAGAAATTGTCGAGTTCAAGCTCAGCCAACCCACAACCTGGGGACCACATGCGGCCCAGGACGGCTTTGAATGCGGCCCAACACGAGTTCGTAAACCTTAAATCATTACGAAAATTATGCACGGACCATTTTTAGCTCATCAATTATTGTTAGTGTGAGTGTATTTTATGTGTGACCCAAGACAGTTCTTCCTCCATTGTGGCCCAGGGAAGCTGAAAGGTTGGACACCCCTGGTCTAATCTCTTTCTCTCTCTTATTTGGGACATGTTTCTTTCTTTCCTCATTCTGGGTGCCTCTCTGTGTTTTGCTTCTATGTATTAGGTAGATCTTCATTGCCTCTTAGTCTTTGCTAGATGTCCTTATGTAGCATGTATCTTGTGTGGTCCAATGGTGCAGTCTCCCTGATCTCCTGTGTTCCAGGAGTGTTACTTGAGTGTGTTGTCCTGTCGTAGTTGAGCTTTAATTGTTTTTGGTGCATCAGTGGATGGGATTGACTCCCAGGCTGACTGGCTGTGAGGACTGGCTACACCCATGGTATATGAGCTGCTGTGTGGGGCCTGATCGAGGCAGATTCACCCCCAGCCAACCTCAACAGGCTCTTGTGCCTGTTGAGATTACCCTTTGGATGTGCTGCTTGTGGAGCTAACCAGGTAGTGCTCTGGTGTGGTCTGAAGCCAGCCTCTGATGGTGTTGTTTCTGGTGTCTCTTGGGAGGGGTTCCTATGTAGGCCAATTTCATCCTCACCTGTTACCGGCCTGCTGCTACCTGGTAGGAGTCACAAAGCTATGTGTTGTTGGTTGCTCCTGTTAGGAACCTGGAGGAATTGGGGGTAGCCCTGCTGTGAACTGAGGCTAGCTGCCCCCAGCATTGGGCCTGGGGTTTAGTAAATGATCCAGGGTCTCCTAGGCCTGTTGCCACCTGCTGGCCACCCATAAAGCTCAGCCATTGAAAGAACCTCCTTAGGTACGTGAGCCAGGCTGATTGACTCAGTGTTGAGAGTGCTGCCCGTGATGCAACACTAGAGGGGTGAAGCAGAATCCCCACTCAGCAAGTGTCACGAGGTGTGGCTGGTGATTTTTACAAGGTTAATGCAGATTCAGCTTTTGCATCAGTGCAGGGCCTGTGACAACTTTGCAGAATGCCCTGAGAACACCGCAGCCAACCGCCGCTCACCTTGTGCCCGCAGACGCTTAAGAGCCGCTTCAGAAAGAGATGGTGGTACAACTTGTGGCTCACTGTTCACCGCCTAAATTTCCCTGGGCAGCCACAGGCCATCCACTGCTGTAAAGGGTTTCCCAAGCTTGTATGTGTGTGTGCGGGGGGGGGGGGGGGGGCTGGCCTCTCAGACACAGTGAGTGCCCCCAGCAATGCAGCACTAGGTAGGCGGGATAGGTTTCCAGGTGTGTGCACTGTGGTTTCCACAAAGTTAATGCAGTTTGAGTTCTATCCCAGGTGCTGGGCCCATGACCACTTTGGGAAAATGCCCTGAGAGCACCACACCAGCCACCACCCTCCTTAGGCCCATAGGACCCCAAGAGCTGCCCGAGGGAGGGTGCAGCACAAGTTGTGGCTCACGGCCCATCACCAAAAGTTTCCCAGACCACCACGGGCCTTCTGCTCCTGTGCAGGGCTTCCACAGCTTGTGGGGTGAGGCTGGCCACTCAGTAGTTGAGTGTGCCTCCTCAATACAGTACTGGCTCGGCGGTGTGGTGACCCAGGGCATCACCAAGATGGTGTGCATGCATAGATTTCACCAGACCACGGCCGTCTCAGATTTGGTCCTTTGGTGGGGCTTCAATATAAAAAAGTGCCATCCTATAGGCTACATGTGAAGCAGGCTCACACACAAGGGTAATGGTTGTTGTCCCTCAGTTTTTCCCAATGTGTCTCCAATGTCTTTTGAATTACTGCTCCTTCACTGGAGCCCAGGTGTGTGTTTGCAAGTGAGTAAGTCTGTGTGTGGTTCCTTTAAGAGGATGTCTGGGTTTCTACCCACCTTCTGTCTCATCAAGATGGACAGACAGAGTCCTCACTGGTTTTTACCGCCAGATGTGGGTATTCCTCGTGTGGGACTGGAACCCCTCCCACTTCTGGGGGGACTTCCACCACCCAAGTGTCCCTCCTCATGTTCAACCACTACCTGTGTGTTTGGGGTCAGCCCGTTTCATGTCTCTGCCCCTCCTACGAGTCTCATTGTGGCCTCTTCATTATATCCTTATTTAGAGCGGTTCTGTGAAGCTAGTCTTCAGATGATTCTTCAGGTTGATTGTTCTATAATCTATTTGTAATTTTAGTGTGATCCTGGGAAGCAGTAGGCGTAACATTTACCTAATCTGTCACATTGGACCTCCTCTCAGAAGTGTAATTTGTTTCCATTTTGGTAACCATATGTTTATGTATTAAGCTAGTGTTAATATCAAGAGAGCATCATCCTTAGGGAATCATGTGGGAGATGGGAAGATAAATTTCCATTATCTTTTAATCCTGCAAAGGTCTCAGTCAAAAAAATTACAGCATGCGTCACGTGTATCCGAGAGATACATTCATTACTAGTATGTGCAAATATGCAAATATATAAATAAATAAAAACACTGTAAATATAGTAAATACACAATTTTAAATTTTATTTTTACTTAAAAATCAAGAAATGAGTAAAATTTTTGCATTTCAGTATGTACTAGTAATGAATGTATCTCTGGATACATGCGACCAAGACTATAATTTTTTTTACCTAGACCTCCACAGGGTTAAAGGAACAAAGCAATGTAGTTTTATTTGCATCATCTTGTAGAAAAGTATACATACTTTTCACATCTCTTTAACTCCTGAAGTGTATATTTAATTAGTAACTCACTCAGGCTAATTCCTCTCTCACTTAAAGGATTCAGTTACAAAACATCACTTCAGATGAGAAAATAATTCTGAAGGTGTGTTTGCATTGGTACTGTGCTGCGTCTGAGTTTACCTTTATTTTATTTTATTTTTAAATATTCACTGAGTTTAGCTGGGCTCTCTGGATCTCCAGTGTATTAGAATAACGGCACTTTCATGAACTGTCAATGATCCAGAGGAGAAAATACGAGGCCTGAGGAACGCGGGAAGGCTGGGATGTGTATCCTTTGGGATAAAGCATGTAATGAGCAATTACACTGGGTGACGTTTTAGTTTCTATGAACTCTGAGAGGAACAATTTTCACTTCCAGATAGATGTTTGGAAATAGCAATTCAGAAATTTGGAGAGGGTGACCCTGGATATGACTAACCAAGAATGAATGAATGTAATGTTATAGGAATTAAATAAAAATATACTGGACACAGTAGTAATACAGCAGATAAATGGTTCAGGCAATAAACCTATTAACCTTTAAAATGTAGAAATCAGCCAACATTCTGACCTAGGTAGAAGTGCTGCTTTATTGTGGTATTTTTTATATATATATACATATATATATATAATCTCACATCGTCTTTATCCAGTCATTTATTGAAGGACACCTTGGTTGTTTCCATATCTTAGCCACTGTGTATAATACTGCAATGAACATTGGGGTACAAATATCTTTGCAAAAAATTTTTTTTCAAATTTTGGGGGTAGAAATACACAGAAGAAGTATTGTTGGGTCATAAGGTAATTCTATTCTTAATTTTTTGAGACGCTTCTGTACTGGTTCCATAGTGGCTGTACCATTGCATCTCACTGGGCTGAATTTATGCTGTCAGTAGGCTGACCATGCACGTGTGTACTGTGTGAAACAGGACAGTCCCGTTGTTTTCTGTGCCATCTAAAATGGCATGTCTGGTCAGCTGACTTTTGCTTATGGCTTTGGTTGATTACAGAGGCCTCTTATAGACTCTGGCTGCAAATGTGCACGTGGACAAGATTGCTTGGGTGACCAGACCACTAAAACACAAGTTTAGGGAGCATAGAATTCCCGTCTTTTTTCAGACACATGAACCAGAGAGGCCTAGAGGGCAAAGTAAAGACGATGCTCAGAGAAGAATGGAGCGGTGAAAACACAAGTGCAAGTGGCGTGGCTGTCCCTCGTTGTAGCCCTGCCTGATTCCCTCCCTTGGGTTCCTATAAGAAAGCACCTCTGTCTTTTTTCCCCCTTAAGCTAGTTTATGTAGGTCACTGCCAGATAAGTCCCAAAGCCTGACTCAAGTATTTCTTCTCTTAGGCAGTGAGCTGCTCACATTCTTTACTTTTTCTAATGAATTACATTTACTTCTTTTAATAAGTCGACTTTGCAGAGGTGCACAGTACTACCTGATCACACTCAAGGAGAGAAATCTATTACTTATTAACAAAAAGAGATGGAATGCAGAAAAAAATCATTGTGATTATTGCTATGATGCTTTGCTTCCTTGTTATAACTAATTAGGCTCAAAATTAAAGTTAATATAAACTGCATTTAATTTTAATACTTGGTATTAAGTACTTTAGATACAAAAGAATGAAAAATTAGGATACTTTTAAGAAGATAGATTTTTAAATCTTGTAAATGAAGAAAAAATATGTAATTAGATTCAGAAATTATTTATTCAATTTGGTTAACTCATCATATCACTTTGATATGTATAAGGAGCATCAGAGAAGCTTGCTGAGAAAATTTAGGGGGTGAGTACAGGGATTAACAATTATGATACTGCTATCCAGTCATGCGCCACTTAACAATGGGAATAGATTTTGAGAAATGTGTCATTAGGTAATTTTTGTGGTTGTGCAAACATCCAGTGCACTTATGCAGTCCTTGATGGTACAGCCCCCCACACAGCTAGGCCGTGTGGTACAACCTACTGCTCCTAGGTTACAGGCCTGTACAAAATAATGTAAGAGGAAACAATGCAATCAGGAGATGTAGCAAACATGAGATATAAGGATGAGGCTTCTGCCAGCATAACATGGCTTACTGCTTTACAGAAAATTATAAGTATGGTATAGTAAATACATAAACCAATAACACAGTCATCTATTATTATTATTAAGTATCAGGTAGTTTACATAATTGTAGGATGCCGTACTTCTATATGACTAGTAGTGCAGTAGGTTTGTGTACACCTACTGCACTACTAGTCGGCTGACCAGACGTGCCATTTTAGATGGCACAGAAAACAACGGGACTGTCCTGTTTCACACAGTACACACGTGCATGGTCAGCCTACTGACAGCATAAATTCAGCCCAGTGAGATGCAATGGTGCAGCCACTATGGAACCAGTACAGAAGCTTCTCAAAAAATTAAGAATAGAATTACCTTATGACCCAACAATACTTCTTCTGTATATTTCTACCCCCAAAATTTGAAAATGGAAAATTTCCATTGTGTACACAATGGAAAATATTAAAGGAGTATCACCATAGACACATGAGTAATGTGTTGCACTATGATGTTTTCATGGCTATGATATCACTGGATGATAGAAAATTTTCAGCTCCATTGTAATCTTGTGGGACCATGTATGTGCATGTTGTGATTGAAATATCCTCATGCAGTACATAACTGTTTAAGTACACCAAAGTTGAACAATTAAAAAAATGGATGGTGGATGGTAGGAACCAGGTTTCTCACTGTTGGAATGACTCATATGGTGATGGAATAGCATTGGAAAGCTCATTGAGAACTCATGTTTAGCTTAATATATTTAGCTTAATAGCATAACTACAGATAGCTACATATTAAAATACTCATGTGTACATACACACGTTAGTATAAACATGTGTGTTCTTCCTCTGTCAGCTGAGTGTACCTAAAATAAATGACACCTTAGAAGCAATGAGCACACCCAGCACAGAGAATGTGGTATCTAAAGCCATTCTCTAATAAAGGCAAACATAGCTCCTCAGACAAATGGCTGTACAATGGGGACAGGAAAGATGAGCCCAGAGCATTCCATAACGCCAGAAAGTAAGGAACTGTTAAAAACAAACAAACAACCCACTTTAATGGAAAATATTAAAGGAGCATGGAAGACAACTGAAAGACCTCCTAGTGGCCAAAGCAGGAATAATTGGAGCAAACAGAATAAAGTAGCATTAGATTATAGTCCAAAAGATAAAATTAGTGTTCACGAGTCCATAGTGATATAAACAAATGATTGAATGAAATATTAATGGGAGAGAACAGACAAATCCCTCACGCATGAGAATTCAAATAGTTTATGTAGATGCTCTTCCCTAAGAGAAATGTGGGCTTACCTGAGGTGTGAGCATAGTAACTTCCTTCCAAATAGTACAGTATGGAAAAGGGGGGAAAAGAATGACTGTATAGTGAAGAAATCTGATAAACACTACCTCAGCCAAGTGATCAAGGTCAACATCAACAGTCATAAATCATGTTGATAGGACGTACCCTTGATATGTGATGTAAATGGAAATTTATCTCTTTCATTTTCTTCCCCCAAACCTATAACCTTAGTCTACTTATGAGAACAGCATCAGATAAATTTTAACCATGCCAGTGTCATTGCATTGTATGTAATACTCTACCAGTACTCCTCAAAATTGGAAAAGTCCTCAGCCAAGAGAGGACTAAGGAGATGTGACAATTAAATGTAATGCTGGATTCTGGAGCAGATAAAGGACACGAGTCAAAAACTAAAAAAATCTGAATATAGACTTTAGTTACCAACAGTGCATCAATATTAGTAGTAAACATAGCATACAAATATCAGACGTTAATAATAGGGAAAATATGGGAAGGATGTATGGGGACTCTCTGCACTATCTTCACAAATTTCCTGTATACCTGAAACAGTTGTTAAAAAAAATAAAGTCCATTTTTAGGGGGAAAAAAGTAGATTCTGAGACCTTATGTAAGATTCTTCTGTGAGAGGACTGAAGTGGACCGAGGATCCTGATTCCTCTAGGACATAACCACATTGGGAGCAACAGTGCCCTAGTTTGAATTTTTCTGTGGGTAGAAATTGTCTTATTCCTTGTTGCAGTTCCAGGCGTCAGGTGCAGGTATGTGGTAGGCAACCAGTAAATTATAATGTCTGCTGTTGGTTTCATTTGTCATTAGTAAATACATTTCAGTTGCATCTCTAGCTAAGATAAAACCAAATACCTACTTTCTTGTGATCGTCTCTGTTTTACAAGCTTCTCTTTATAGTTTTTATCATCGTTGTCTTTTTTCTATGAGGCAGGACTCCCCAAAGAACTGGAAGTATCTCCTATAGGGCAGGCCCTTGTAATACTGGCTTCCCCAACCAGATGAGTGTTCGAGGAACCCATCTGCCTCCGTGTACCAGCTGGCGTTATTGTGAGAGGCTGCTTTCAGCTTCAGTGAATTTTTTTGGAGACTTTCCACACATTTGCCCATTTCATGACGGGTGATTTACAGGAGCAACACGCGGTATGACAACGCACTTGCCCACACCACTCTGAGTGGTCAGCAGTTTTTGATCAAAAATGGCATGACCCCCATGCACCACTCTACCCTTCCTGTTCACCCTATATTGGCCCTAGGGACTTTTCTTTGTTTCCCCAGATGAAAAAATTTCTCAAAGGCAATGTGGAAGAGGTGAAACCAAAAAAGGCAAAAGCACTAAAAGGCATCAAAATTGATGAATGCAAAACTGGTTTTTTGTTGTTGTTTTTATTGTTGAATTTATTGGGGTCACACTGGTTAGGAAAATTACATAGGCTCCAGGTGTACAATTCTACAGTACATCATCTATGTGTTTATTATGTGTTTGTCACTCAGAGTCAGTTCTCTTTCCATCACTGTGTATTTGAGATCCCGTCATTTCTCTCCCACTGCCCACCCCCTCCCCATCAGGTAACTACTAAATAGTGACTGTGTCCATGAGTTTTGTTTCTTTGTTGCTTTTAATTTTGTGTTCCACATATAAGTGGAATCATGCAGTTCTTAGTTTTTTCTGTCTGGCTTATTTCACTTAGCATGATGATCTCAAGGTCCATCCATGTTGTCATAAATGGCCCTATTTCATCTTCTTAGGGCTGAGTACTGTTCCATTGTGTAAGTATACCACAGCTTCTTTATCCAGTCATCTATCAGAGGATACAAGTCATGTTTCTGTGACTTGGCCACCATGGATAGTGTTGCAATGAACATTGGGGTACATATATCTTTGTAAACTGAGGTTTTCAAGTTTTTTGGATAGATACCCAGGGGGGATCGGATTGCTGGGTCATATGATAACTCTCTTCTTAGTTTCTGAGGAACCTCTATGCTGTCCTTTATAGTGTTGTACCAGTTTGCATTCCCACCAGCAGTGTTTGAGGGTTCCTTTTTCTCCATAACCTCTCCAGCACTTCTTGTTCCTTCAGAAACTGTTTTGAGCAGTGGAAAAGGCATCTCAATAGATATATTACATGAAATGGAGAGTACTTTGAAGATGACTAAAGTTTAAACATGTAAGAATAAATACAGAATTTTTTATAAAAAAAAATTCCTGTTTTTTGGTGGGTCCTCTTTTGTACATGGCTATTCATTTTAGGTACATCTTTACAATGTAATGTCCATGTATGTTAAATTTTAATTTCTTCCCATAGACATTCATGGAACTATTGATAACTTATTGATGTGATTTGTCACATTTATGGTACATATATTTATATACAAATAAGAATAATTATTAGAAATCTAAATATAAAAAATGCTATTCAAGAATCTATATTCCCATCTACTTTCTTCACTCTTATGAGGAAACATGTGGTCCAACCAGATGATTAAAGGAAACTTTCCCATCTTGAGATGCTTACTTTCATTACATCCAAAAAGCTATGCTACATAAGGTAAGATGTACAGGTTCCGGAGGTTAGGGCGTAGACATCTTTGGAGTGCTGTTATTCAGCCACAATTGACTATAAATCTGGAATTCCCTCCTTTCTCTCTCCTTTGATACTGTGACATTATATCCTATCCCTTAACCTCAGATATCTTTGCTGGGTTGAGAGCACCAATAACTTTATAGTATTTTCTGCTTTCCTTTCTTCTAGATTCTGTTCTCTCTTCTTGAATGCTGAGTGAGCTACCTGCCAACCCATGTGAGTGGTTTATTGCCTCCACATTCAACAGATTGTAATCTTCATACTCTTAATTTAATACACCAGGAATGGTCCCCCCAACACACTAACATACTCCAAAGGAATAAAGATCTCACCACATTTTCATAGAATCACTTCATCAGGACAAGGAAATTCAGTAAAGAAATTTCCTTCTATTCCTAATTTTTTGAGCATTTTTATCATAGACTTTGTCAAATCTGTTTTTAGATCTATTGAGATCATCATGAGGTTATTGTCCTTTATTGAATTAATATTGTAACATTGATTGATTTTAGGGTGTTAAACCAACCTTGTATTCTTCAGATAAATCCCACTTGGTTATATCATGTAAGCCTTGTTATGTTAGTGAATTTGGTTTACTAGTAATTTGTTGTAAATGTCTATGTCAATGGTAATAAGGAATATTGGTCTATAATTTTCTTTCCTTGTAATTATTTTTTTCTGGATTGAATATCAGGTTAATACTGGCCTCACAGAATGAGCTGGGATGTGTTCCCTTCTTTATCATATTTTAAAGGAGTTTGGGAATAATTGTTATTAATTTTTCTTTAAACTTTTGGTAGAATTCACTAGTAAAACCATGAGATCCTAGAGTTTTCTTTATGTAAAGATTTTTAAATTACTAATTCAATGTTTTTATTTTTTCTTTCAGAAATTCTATGTATTTTTGATTCAGTTCTGATAGTTTCTTTTCTTCAAGAAATTTTGCTCACTTCATCTACATTATCTAATTTCTCAGTTGTTTATAGTATTCCTTTATAACCTTTTTTATTTCTGTAAAATTAGTTGTGACACTGCTTCTTTCGTTCTTGATTTAAGTTATTTGAGTGTTCTGGTTTTTTATTGTTCACTACTGCTTACAATTTTTCACTTTCATTGATTTTTTTCAAAGAAATTTGGCTTGATCGATTTTATTTTCTGCATTTTCTTTATCTCTATTCTAATTTTAAATATTTTCTTCTATCTTCTTCCTTTGAGTTTAGTTTGTGCTTTACAATGGATTTTTACACTTCAAACATAGCAGAACCTAACACTATAAATTACATTCTTTATATACTCTCTTTCTTAGCATCTTTTACCTAACATTTATCTTCCTACTTATTCAGCCTTGCCTTCCCTTCTAATCCTATTTTTCTATCTTGTTCTTGCCTTCTGGACTTTTAAAAGTTGAAGATCTTCAAAGATTGGTCTTAACACCTTTTTCTTTGTTGGGGAGTTGTCACTGGTTTCTCAAATTCAGCATAGAAGGACCCAGTCTCCCAGATGCTGGGAATGCTGGCAAAGAGCCCTAACCTGTTGGAAGAAACTTCATTCAGTGACTGGTCAAGCCAGTACTATAAAAGCCTGAAATCTTCCCTGTCTTAATAGCAGGCAATTCTGAAACTCTGTTTTGGTTTCAGTTTCCCTGTTGTGTCACCTGACCCTTTTTATCATAGTCCAATTTCTCCCACTGCCCCATCTTGACTCTTGGTCTTTTATAGTTTTTGATCCTGAGAACGTTCTCTATTAAATTGCCTACCTGCTAATTCCCATCTCAGAATCTGTTTCCCAGGAAACTTAAGGTGCAACATAATTGTATGCTATCTCCATAGGTGATTTCATCTACATAAATGGTTTCCTTTTCTTTCTATGTGCTGATGATCATTAATTTCTATCTCTATTCCAGACCTCTTCCAAAAATCAGACAACGTATTTCATAGGTATCTAAAATAGTCACTTGGATACCTCACGGTCAGCTAAAAATAAAAATGCCAAAAATAGAAGGCATGATTTCTAACTGAAACTTGGCTATCGTACAGATCTGTTTAGTATTGCTGGAATATTCTGTAAAGAATACTTTGATCTAGACTTTTTCAAGATCTCAGTGTTGTGTACAAGACCCTTAATATGACACAACATTAGGAGTTCCCTGGTGGTGTAGTGGCTAAGGCTTCGGCGCTGCCAACGCTGCGGCCTGGGTTCCATTCCCAGCCAAGGAACTACTCACATTTAAAAAAAATATAAATATATATATATATATATATATATATATATATATATATATATATATATATATATATCATGTGTCTATATAACCTCATATACGTGTACTGGAGTCAAAGTCCTTGTCCATCCATCCATCCATCCGATCAGCAAACTAGAAGCCAACACTCAGGGATTATTGTCGAAATCTCCATCTCTCTCATACTCCTCCAATGGAGTCAGTGTTCAAGTCATATTATACTGTAAGTTCTTCCAAAAGTCACTCACTTCTTTGCTCCCAAAGCCTGACTCTTTCCACTGCCCACATAACTGTCCTTAAGACGACCCTCACGTCCGCCCTTGATACCAGTTTCTTGTCCATGTACCTTGCGAAGACTTCCTACTTGGCCCCCCCTTATCATCTTTTGCCTTTCCGGTCAATCTTCTTTCAGTAGCTTTGTCATATTTTCAAAATACAAATCCAACCATGTCCCTTTCTGGCTTTAAAGCTTTCATCAACTTCTCCCTACTCTTAGAGAAAGACCACAATCTGTAACACAGCTTCCGAAGCTGTGCCTACTGATTCTTCTTGCCTAGCTTGCAAGTGTCAGCACTCAGTTATGATGCCCCTGTTTAATTTCCTTCAGGTCAGTGAGTATGTACCACACCCCTGTCCCCCTTACAACCATGTACATACTGTATTTTCTTCAGTATGTAAGCTCCAAAACCCATATCTAAGTGGACTCATATTTCAGATTTTCATTTAATCAAAACTTCTTGAGAAGGTTGTATAACTCCCAGAAAGAGATCAGTGTTCCTGATTACAAACACTCATAGCGCGGTGCCTTTTTCCTTTATAACTAAGTTGTCCTGTACTTGACTGCTGAATATACTTAAAATTACGGTCTTACCACATACAAGGACAACTCGAGAAGCCACCTTTAAATGTATTTCAGCGTTTTGGTGTGTTATATTCAGAAATACCTAAAGCCTCTTGAAACTTTCATTAATGACTATCCAGAGATTAAAACATTTTATTTCAATGATTATCCTTGGCTGGTGGCAAGAGGAAAAGTTGGAAAACTCAACCAGTTTACAAAGACACATCTGGATCCAACCTTTCTCTTCATAAAAATAGCCTCGTTAAAAATAAAACATAAAGCACATGAGACAAATATTTCAGGTTTTAGAAAACCCAAGAAGAAAACCAGCACATTCATTGTCAAGATTCCACTTATTGATAGAATTCTAGGACATTAATTTGTAAAATATTTCACTTGATACCAATACACCTCCTCCACCTATGAAGAGAGATATGGACTAAGACCGATGGAGAGAGAAGTTACTAGAACTAGGGGAAGAGGACAGGGAATTCAGTGGCCTTGGATGCAGAAAAAAGTCATCCAGTTTGATACCCTAGATGAGGAACATGATTTAAAAGTCAAGGAATCAAGAAGTAAGTGGGACAGGAGTAAAATTAAAATGGTGAGACTGCCCTTTAAAAATGCCTAAGTCAGGACCTTTGTCTCAAAATAGGCTATCCCACAATTCCTGCTGGGTGACACGCCAAGACCAGGTCATAATGCTAATGCATGGGAGCAGGTTATATTTAGAGTGTCCCTCACATCATCTCCACCTACTGAGGTCCACGTTGCAGTTGCATGGCATGTTGTGAGCAAAATGTGAAGACTTAGTCTTCTCTACTTTCTGAACCATTTGCCCCCTTTTAAGGATCAAACATTCCTCAAATCCAGGAAAGAAAGAAAAATGCTTTTCCACTGAGCACCTAGAATGTGTCAGGACAATACTGTGACATTCATTCTTTGCAGCAACCCTGATACAGTTGATAATCTTCTCTATTTTATAGGGTGGGAAACTATGTGCATGAAAAAATTAGCATCTTTTGTACATCATAAAATTCCATAGTTGAATCCATGCCTCAGTCCAATGTCCATTTTCTCCCTATTAGACCACGTTAATTACCTATTGCCTTCCGGGTCTCTTGACTGGCCCACCTCTATGAAAATATGAGCTGGTTTTTCCTTATTTCCCAAAGTCTAATTCATAATTTGACTTCACAACAATCAGTTGCCTAAAACAAGACATAGCCACTTTAAGCAGTTTCCTGTCTCCTTGTGATCAGAAAGAGTTAAAGAATTCCAACTGGCTGAAGGCATTTCAGACTTCACATGAGCTGTGGGAGGCTGGAAAGCCATGTTCGGGTCATTCGGTTGGTTTTGCAGGTAAAGCTCACATCACCTTTTTCTTGAGAGTGGCTGCAGCCTGGAAGGCAGGTCCCCCTTCCCATGGGGCTGAGCTTCTCTCCTCGGTGGAGAGTGACCTGAGCACGGAAGAGGCTGCAGCTCCTCTGTTTCAAGTCACTATCAGCTATTGACTAGCCAGGGCTTTTTCCTTCATGGGATTTCACTGAACAGCATTCGAGTCATGTTTCAATGGTTGCAGAGCAGATAAGAATATCTCAGGAAAAAAATCCCCTGAAGTGCAGTCCAGATATCTGTCTTTTGTTCAAGCTCCTCAGTTGATTTTGGTAGTGGTGGCCCAAAAATCACCTGAGACACACTAACTTTGAGACTGCCCCACCTGAACATATACCTGCTGATACGTAGACTCGTAAGAGCCTTTCCTGTAGACTTACATGCATCTCTAACCCTTTTTGACAGACTTCACCGAACTTTCCTTTCCCCTCCTGTGACAACTCATTGACATTAGTTTTGTTAGTAATGTACAAGTATTATTTACTATTTATTTGTTATGGATTATTTATTTGTCTTTCTTCTTTATAGATTATATACTATTAATATATTTTTAAAATCTCTGATGATACTGCTCTTGACAACAATGCAGTGGATTGGCAGGTAGATTTATTTTTTTATTAGAAGTATTACTGTATTGGCAAAGCCTACCCCCATTAATACTGAAAGAGGTTTAAGATGGTATCAGCTGTCATATTAATATGGCAAATCAATATTTTCAATCTGCAAGAAACAAAAAGGAAGTATGTTGGCCAGGAGAACAGAAGAAACTCTTTTATTCTTTGGTCAGGCTTGACCTTTATCAAGATGATAGATTGAAATGACCCAAAATGTTGACAAAATGCTTTTGCGGAGATGACCAGATACCATGGTCACTGAAGTCATCCTACAGCTCAGAGACAAAGCTGATCGAGGATAGGTTATTTTCCTAATAAAGATGCAAAGTCAGGCAAGTTGTTCTATTTATTTTATCTTATACAAATGGGTTTTGCCAGAATGGTTGAATAAGTGTTAAATTATGTTGTCCACCTTTTAGCCAAGTTTCCAAATAACAACATTACCATATGTGACCTTTAGGGACTATCACTGAAGAGAGTCCCTCAAAGCCTTTGGCTATAACTCTAGCAGGAACATTGTCCCATGAGTCATAATTATAAAAAGGACTCTCAAATCTATATCTCAAGTCCTTATTTCTTTTTAGGGTATCATTCTGAATACCCAACACAAATTCAGTATGCCTCACAAAAAATTTAATCATCTTATCTTCACAGTAACTCCCTCTTTGGACTTAATTCTACTTTTGAAAATGTTGCTAGAATTCTCCAAGTAACTAATGCTTAGAACCTGAGGGGAGAAGCCCTTCTCTTGGCCTGTATTCTTAGCCTCTCTCAACCAGTTTTTCATCAGGTTCTTTAATGTTTGCCTTAAAGTATGTTTCTGGTTTGCAGCATCATGACCCCGGACCAAGCCTTAAAACTTCACAGGGAGTTTCTCACAACTAGCCTTTGTCTCCAGGGCCTTCTCTGCTCAGCAAGTTCTGGACTCTGCCACCAGATTAATCTTTCCAAATCACAACTTTTATCTCTTCACTCATTTTTTCCATGGCTTGCCAATGTTGATAAAATATAGTACCAATCTGTGTCCAGGTATTTAAAGCCATTTTTTTTTCTAACTCTATTCTAAAGCTCCCGTTTAATTACTTTTAAATTTCTGTAAATGAGTGTATTAGCTTGAGAGGGTAGTCTCCTAAAAGATGTGTCTACTCAGAACCTGTACATGTGACCCTAATGGGAAAAGTAGTCTTTGCAGATGTCATTAAGTTAAGGACGTCAGGATGATGTCATCCTAGATTAGGGTGGGCCCTTGACTGAGGAACATCTGTCCTTGTAAGGGAAGAAAAGGAGAAGACACAGAAAAGATGGTCATATGAAGATGGAGGCAGAGATTGGAGTTATCCAAGCCAAGAAACACCAGGAGCGACCAGCGGGGAAAGGAGCAGGGAAGGATTCTCCCTACAGCAGGGGTGTCCAATCTTTGGGCTCCCCTAGGCCACATTGGAGAAAGAATTGTCTTGGGCCACCCATGAAATACACTCACACCAACGATAGCTGATGAGCTAAAAAGAAAAAAAGAAAAAAAAATCTCAAAAAACCTCATAGTGTTTTAACAATTTGTGTTGGGCTGCCTTCAAAGGCATCCTTGGCCGCAGGTTGGACGCACCTGCCCTCCAGCCTTCTGAGGGACTGTGTCCCAGCTGACGTCTTGACTTCAGACTGATGGCTTCCAGAGCTGTGCGAGAACAAATGTCTTTGGTTTTAAGCCACCCAGTTTGCCTTGATGAGTGGCGGCAGCCCTAGGAAACTAACCCAGGGGGTCAACTGAGTCCTCCCAAAGATATCTGCAGCTGTGCTTTCCCTCAGTTGGGACGCTTACCGTACCTCGCCACCTACTAAAATGATGGTTAAGATTTTTAAGCTCATGCAACAGAAGAGACATTGTTCTAAGACTGTGCGTATTAAATCATTTAAATCTTTCATCAGTCCTATAAAATAGATATTGTTTTGTCTACAGATAAGTAAGCATTCATTCCAGATCTTTGAACAGAGCAGTCTTACTCTACAATGCATGCTCTTAATCCCTTCATAAGCATGAAGGTCAAAGTTCAAAACACACCCCTTCTGTGAAGTCTTCCGTGATCACCTGCCTGAAAGAGATCTTTATGATTTTCTATAGTTATTTGGTAAATACCACTCATAAACAGTGCGGACTGTGTCACATTATAGATCCACTCAGCTAGGTTGTAAGATGCTTAAAAGAAGTAGCATGCATATATATATATATATATATATATATATATATATATATATATAAACTTTTCTCTACAGAGACTGATATGGTGTTTTTCTAGGTTCAAAATAAGTAAGTCATTGAAGGAATACAGCTATTTGAAGATAAGGTAAATGATTATGTTTAACAAGTTAAACAGAGGGTGAAGCCATTTGTCCAAGGTTATTTTAAAAAAAAAAGAAGCAGGAAGAGACTGACCTTCAGCTTTCTGACTCACCAGTGCATATTCTCACACCATTGAGTCTCTTCTTAACTTTAACAAACTTAAAATACAGAAATATGATTCAGTTTCAGTAGCCTTTATTCACAATACATCCATAGAGAATAGAAAATAATTAAATATGATAAAACTGGGAAGATTTTCAAATTGTTTTTAAATAACATAACAGATAAAGTGAATATTTTTGTTAACATATTTGGTTATTTGGTTTTATTTTCAAATGTAAAGATAACAAAATTCTAAGAAAGCCAATTCTGTGGAAAAACCAAATTGAGATGGTAGTTAAAATTTTTTTTCTGGGCAGGAATGGAAGGGATGATTTATGTCCCTCTTTCCTTTCTAGACTCAGTCCTCCTTCTTGAAAAACAGCTTTGTGTAACAGCAGAAGCATCTGAAGAAAAATTAGTAACCCAGGGTGAAGCATTGTTTCATGAATTCTAGACAAAGGTTTTTCCCATCTCCAACTTCATAAGCTATGAAATTTTGAAGATGATAAAATGATATGCTTTACTTTTAAGTTGTACTTGTTAAAGTGTTTTCTTAATGTTCTTTCTTTTTCCAAAGAAAAAAAATAAGAATCATATTTATTTTAGATATTTTTTCATAGGCGTAGCATTGATTAACTCTTAGAGGACAAGCAGTGAGTTGTGGGGCTATAGCAGAAAGAGTAATTGCAATGCAGCTGAGGGGTATTGGAAAGACGTGCCAGGGAAGGAAACTTCTGAATTGCACTACGTAAGAGGAAGTGTTAGGGTTGAGTAGAATTTTACATGTGTAGAAGCAAGAGGTTGAGGGAATACCTGAGCAAAAAGCACAAAAGAACAGCTGGAAATCTGGACTTCTGGTGTATCTACAGGGTCAGGTGTGTGAAGAAGGGTAGAGAAGGTACATGTATTAGCCAGATTGCTCTTGGCTCCGAGGCAGAAAACCATGAATGAAATTATATTCTTAAGAACACTGACATAATCAGTTAGACATTTACCCCCTCCCACAAGTGTATGCTCCTAGGAGATGAGACTTTGATTGATATTGATAGCTCAGTGATACCCAAGGACCCATCCAGTTCTTGCCATCTCTCCGTATCATTTAATATTTGCATAGACTTCCTCCTGAGCTGATCCAAAATGACTGCTGCAATTTGATTTTCAACATAAATGCATCCAGAGGAAGAAGAGAGATTTTGTTCTCTTCCTGTGGCTCTCTTAGAAATGATAAACCCTTCTCAAAAGACACTTACCACTCATGTGCCATAAACCATATTTGGATCACTTGCCCATTTCTGATTGACTTCTTTAACAAACATTTAGTGAGCCCAATGTTGCCAAACACTGTTCTAGGCATTTTGAAATATGGTATCCCTAGGAAGGCACTGAATGGCTTTGAAGAGAAAAGTGGCATGATCTGATTTACATTTTGAAAAAGCTCACTCTGCCTACACAGAACACAGTGCCTGGCAGAAGTAACGCCCTTTTTAAAGCAGTTAAAATATTCTTATGTTACTGAGTTCTAATACATGCTTATGATTTTGTAATAAAAGAGTTGGTATAGATGACCAACTCAGGAAAAAAGGGCGTTACTTCTGCCGGCCCCTGTAGATTGTGGTAGGTAAGTACAGATGCAGAGATAAGAGGCTAAAGCAACTGTACAGGTGAAAGAAGAGCATGGTTAGGAGAAGGATGATAGTAGTGAAGATAAGAAATGGTTGGGCTGAGAATATGAGGGCTGTCTGGAAAGTATCCAGCCATGTAATATGAAAAACAGAGACATTCATGGCTGGATTTTTTCTGGATAGCCCTTGTACATTGTGAATGTAGTGAAAGGACTGTCTCCTAGCCAGTGGAGTGGACTAACTTGATTGTTCTCACTGACCTTCCAGGAGGAACTGAGCATAATGTCCACTGCAGAGTGTAGTAGCATCAGATTACATGGGAACTTTAGTTACATGCATCTCAACACACGTAGGTTGAGTAGCTAGCACACATGGAGCAATGGAGCAGGTTGGTTTGTCCAACAGGCAGGTATTGAGATCGTGTTAAGGTGCAGGATGAATATCAGGGTATCCCATGGGCCCTACACCTGTGGAAGCTGGAGCTTCAACTGTTCCTTTTGCAGGCTTTTCCAGTGCTCTGTCAGGCTGCAGTTTCTGAGTGGCCTGGTATACAGTATGACTAACAGTTTCCATGATTATGGGCCCATTCCCACTACTTTGATGTAAAGCACATCACCTTGGTCAGATGTAATGATATGTGGGAACTTGTTACATTTTATTAAACACTCTATGAACTTTTGACTGATGCTCTGTAGGTAAGAAAGAAAAATCCATACCCCAAATCAGTGTCTATTCCTGTAGGAATGAATACCTTGTCCTCCCAGGGTAAAAAACCAAAATGTTGACTATCAAGATCAGTTGGCCTCCAACTGGCCGTTTGGTCTCCTCAAGGGATGATCTTACAGCAGACATTCAGCATTTGTCTGTATGACTGACAGGTTGGGTATTCAATGATCTTGTTCGCTGGACTAGCATCAGTGGGTCAGAGCCAAAGTTTGGGGGCCCAAGCATGACCCCCATCATTGCTACTGTGGTCAGAACTAGGGAACAGGTTGTGTCAGAACTGGGTAGCCTGATGACAAAAGCTGAATAGTGTTGGTTGGTCAGGTTATTTTAGCTTTGTTGTGCTATTTCAGTAGTACATGCTCTCTGGAGGGCATTAACACATAATACAAAGACCTTTAAACTTGTGTTAATTATCATAAGTCCATACATTTGCCTTTAGCCCTAGCCCCCTTGTATCTAATCTTCCAATCTCTCATCTTCTGTATTATGACCAGCCAGCCAGGCCAGGGACCAGAAATAGTCTAACCTCAGACAAAATAGAAGACCAGATACACCATATGTCAAACTCTGCCAACTGGAAGGACTTTCCCATTCATCTGTCTATCAGAGCTACCACTGAGTATCATCCATTTACAGCTTGCATCCACTTACTGAGTCTACCAATCAGTAGCTGAAGCTGGGTGTTTTTCTTCCACCAACATCTGATAATAAAGGATCACTCCTCGGATCATACCTGTAAGATGAGGGAGAAGTGTTGGTACAGCAGAGGTGAAAGAAATGATAGTCTGGAATACCTTCTCTTGCAATGTGCTTGTGACATTTTCATGTTTGTATTTGATGTTGGATGTATCATTTTAATTATTCCAACAAATGGACTATGGCTGGATCTGTCTAAACTTATGACATGGTGGGTCTGACAGAATGCAGCTCATGGTCACTGTTATGCTATTGTCATATCTTTCATCTTTTTCAGGACCCAGTAACATTCCAGGGGCTGATTTGCAAATTGTGCATACTTTTCCACTGCTGATGGTATGATCTTGCTCTAGAGTCCAAGTGGTCTGCATTGTGATTCTCCCACTGAAGCTTGCCATAAACTGCACAGTATCTTTTCCTATCACCAATATCTTTAATACCATAATGTCTGTTGGTTCATGTGGCAACTCAAAACTGGCAGCGTAAAAGTATTGTGCTTCCTTCTTTGGGGTGGAAAGTCAAAATTTAATAATCCCACGTCATCACCTCTCATGTAGCAAACTTTATCTTCCAGTTCCCTTGATCAAACACTCATAAAATCCAGTCCTGCATGTGTGCTACAGCTGCTGTAAAGTCTTAAAGGTCCTTTCCTCCTGTATCAGGCCCAACTGGTCCCTTGCTGGGTTATTCTGTTATTTAACATTAGTGCTAAGAGGGAAGGTGGGGTCACAGCTAGGGGTGGGGTGTGCAAAAGTCTTTTGTGGAAGAGAGTCTGCATTGTCTTCAAGGGAGGAAGGAGATCTAGCTTTTGATAAGGAAGACTGGGTCATTTCTATAAGCTCAGAGATATTAGGGGAATCTAAAGTTTCAATATTAAGTCAGAGTATCAACCCAAATATCCCCAACCCAAATGTTATGATCCCATTCTTCTCCAGTGAGGGCCTATTTGGGAGTGTAAACACTCTCTAGCTTGGTTAGTCTATTGATAAGTCTCTAGCCTCATCCTCAGTGTTCTCTGCCCTCCTTCTGCAGGAATTGAGAAGTTCTTTGTATGCTACAAAGCGGCCCTCTGACTTTTTATTAGCTTTCAGTTAGTGATTAATCACTCTTAGCTTGTTGTTATCATTTTCCAGAAAGTCAGTTAAACTTAGCTAGAGACACTCAGTTCCATTGACCTTATAAGTAATTGTTTTCTCCATATTTCTCTAACTAGTGACACAATGCTAGTACATTCTCGCTCATCACTATACTATTAATAGTACACCCTTCCAATTTCACAGGTGGAAATTTTAACAACTAGACTACAACTTTGTGCCTGTGCCCCCCAAATACCAGTATTGGGGTGCTAGCTGTGTAGTGAATGGTCCAGTTTCCAAACTCCTAACTATCTCCTGCTTCCTGGAGCACTCCTGGTACCAATTGTTATGAGTTGAGTTCCTCAGTAAGAAGATTCTGAGATGGAGTATTTCATGCAGATTATCAGGTGACACCTGGGGAGGGGAGGGCAAGGAAAAAGGACTGCATTGAGAGAAAAGTCAACACGCCCAATGACTGCCTTGACCAAACTCGCAGGAGGCCCTAAAGCTAGATGTACAATTAAGAGTTGTCCCACGTTGAAGTGAAATGGCCAGGCTTATGCCCTTTTACTGACTATTTATTGATTGAGGAACCTTGGCCAATGTCGTTTCCCACTTTTGAGTTGATGCCTGAAAGAGCTGACAGCTGAACTTGGTCTTCCTCTCTTTTTCCAACGCACATCCTTCAATGAAGCGTACGATGTACCGAATATGAAGCTCTATCAGCGAGGAACGCAAAGAATGATAAGAAACTTCAAGTGCTTTGGGAGAAAGACACACATCATTTTGCCATGTCACAACGATGATCTGGGTATTGTCTATTTATGGTTTCTCCCTTGTGGAAAACAAAGTGGCTTGAGGGCACAAGTAACAAATAAAGGGACTATCAAAGGGACTATTCATCCTGAATTTGGCTAGTGTGTTCAAAGTTAAGTAAGTAGTGGTGTGTTCATCTTAAATCAGCAAGAACAAGTGAGTTAATCTCTGTTCCTATGGAAATAAACTGAGTGAAATGAAAGCCTATACCTCTTGGCCAGCTCATGAAAGATCTGAGAAGACAGAGTTAGGTTGCTAATGGAGTCCCCAGAGCAAGCCAGTCTTATAAAGAAGACAATTCCAGCATCCAGAAGCAAAGAGGAAACGGAACTAAGATATTCCCAGTGTGGGAATCACCAGTTCCTAGGATCGTCTTGGGATAGGTCAACCAAATCCTTTATCTCAGTGGTAAAAAGCGTCTTCAGATTTCTAATAAGAGGCCATTGATGAGAGCCATCAGCTGAGTGTTGGAAAGTGGTCTCACTGCCAACAGTAACACACAGTCTTCAAAATGCTTTAACTCTAGTCATTGAGGCAAGGTCTCTGGTGGGATGAGAACACAGATAAGAGTTTGAACACTGTTAGGAACAAGAAGACCCTGGTAGAGAATGGTCTAAAGAGGATCAAATGACTGAAATATATCGAAAAGGAGTTGAGTTTTTACAAGTAAAACTGGCTGAGAATACATGTCCTATTATATAAAGATACCCATGTAATGTAAGTGGAAGGCCATAAATAGCTCATTATGGAGATCACCCATTTCATCCTCTCTCAGGTGGCATCTGCTTCTCTATACCACATCAGCTTTCCCATTATTTTATATTTCCTCATGACTTTGATTTATATATGGCTCCTTGGGGCCTTTTCACTATAACTTTTCACCTAAAACTCTCATTGCTAACTAGAAAGCATGTCACATGTCTCTCATTCCAAATTTAAGTTCATAGAGGCAAGAATTGGACAGACCTGAGTCATGTTTTCAAGACAGGCCACAAAGGTCATTACTGCCTGACCAACTTATGAGGGGGGACCCAAAAGAACTCAAAATTTATTTACAAAAATCATGTAATTACTCTCACATGTTTAAACTTAGATCACCTTCAAAGTACTCTCCACTTGATGCAATACATCTGAAAAGATGCTTTCTTGACTCCTGGGCAGCCATTCAATTGTGTTTTCTGGGAGAGGCTTTAGGGACCTCCTCTCCAGTCGCCATCTTACCCTCCCTTCTCTGAAAAGATGCTTTTTCCACTGCTCAGAACAGCTTTTGACCTCGCCGATTTTAATGCCTTTAGAGCTCCTGCTGTTTTTTTGTTTCATCTCTTCCCCTTTGGCAACACATTTCTTTTTCAGGACTTTTTCATCTGGGGAAACAAAAAAAGAAATCACTCGGGCAAGATTTAGCAGATAGGGAGGTTGGGGTCATGCCTTTCGTGGTCAAAAACTGCTGAACACTCAGCGCAGTGCGGGCAGGTGCATTGTCATGCCACACATTGCTCACGTGAATCATCCATCATGAAATGGGCAAAGGCATTGAAAGAGTCTCCAAAATATTTCACTGAAGCCAAATGCAGCCTGTCACAATGCCAGCTGGTGCACGGATGCAGATGGGTTCCTGAAACACTCACCTAGCAGGGGAAGCCTGTGCTAAAGGGCCCCCACTTCCAGTAGGTAATTCCAGTCTTTTAGGGGGGATCTGCCCTTGTATATTCAAGAGACCACTTGTTACATACGTGGCAGCTAAGCAGCCAGTGCTGTCACGGTGATACATTTTTTTACAATTCAGTGTAGTCAGAGAAGACGCTTTAGCCAAGGTAGCATGCTGACTGGAGTTTTTATATACAGCAGTCCCCTCTAGCCACAGTTTTGCTTTCTGCAGTTTCAGTCACCTGCAGGCAGCATACCATCACAAATAGAAGGGCGAGTACAGTACAATAAGATACTTTGAGAAAGACAGGGAGAGACCACATTCACATAAGTTTGATTACAGAATATTGTTATAGTCTTTTATTATAGGTTATTGATATTATCTTTGTGCCTAATTTATAATTTAAACTTCATCATAGGTATGTACATACAGGAAAAAACATAGTAAATATAGAGTTTGGTACTATCTGTGGTTTCCCATGGGGGATCTCGGAACATATCCTCTGTGGATAAGGGGAACTACTATAACGCACTCAGAAGCCTTTGATGGTACACTCGGACCATCCATAGCTTCCTTTGTCTAGATCTTAGGAATAAAGTATTTCTCCAAACAGAGGGAGAGTTTATATTGCATCTGTCCCTTACTTTCAAATGCCCTCCTCACCTTTTCTGGAACCCTTCCACAATTAGTCGTCTGCTGAAAGCCACCTGGATGCCAGGTGTCTACTCACAAGATACCAGCCATTGTCTCTAGGAAGACTGAGCTCTCACTGCCCTCTAGTGGGAGTGGAGGAGGCCGTTTTGCAGCTAACAAAAATTGGGGGTGAAGTTGGAATGGATAAGCAGGATCCATCTTGTTGTGCAAAAAGAGCCACTGTGAAAGAAAGGGAGATAAGAGGGTCTATTTATGGAGGGGTACAGGGTGTGTGCATAGGATGCCAAAACTGTCTGGGTAGAAAGGAAGGCCAAGGAGGACAGCCTGCACACCAGGAGCCCCAAGCTTGGCTAATAACATGAGTGAAGGTGAGGCCCAGGAGGTACGAGGAATGAATTGTCTGAAGGCCAGGAGTTGTGTGGGAGCTAAATTCTCAGTAGAGAAATGCCTGATGGGAATGGTGTGCACAGTAGCACCAATTTCATCATTTTCACACTTCTAGCCACTCACACCCAAGTATGTGTTTGGTGTAATGCCAAACCCATGCCCCCTCCAATCTTTTCCTTGGAATGCTACCCCACAATACCCCCTCAGCTCCAGCTAAAGGCCCGGGACACAATCAACTGCTTAAAAGCTGGTTTCGTGAGCTGTAACATCAACAGGGACATCTAGACCCTAAGTAGATGATGGAAAGGAACTTCTGCAGAAGCATTCAGAGGATGCAGTGAAACACTGTGGCGTCCTAGCTAAGACATTGGAAAATAAATTTCTATGTTATATGTAAGACAATTACTTTTCTTGGAGTGACTCAGCTGTGTATTATTTGTATCCAAAATAGCTACTGAAATAGTAGACGTCGTTATATAAATCCAATGCAAGTATGAGCTGTATACTTGTCTTTTACAGTGCAAAAAATATGTAATGTTGAACAGCTTACTTAAAAATTGTCAAGATATTAAGTTACTTAGGTGAGTAAGTGTAGATTTACTCTTAAAACCAGAAAGCAAATGCACGGTGATGCATCATTTCACCTGTTAAAACAAAGCTAATCCTGCCTAAATCAGGAAGGCCTGTTTGTCTACCACAAGAGTTATGTGGTATATTGATTCTAAGCCATTCATACTGTGAAAATGGAAGAGTGTAAGCTAGTTATTATTGGTGGTGCTCCAACTGGTTGGTACAAAAATCATGACTCTTTACATCATCTACTAGGAAGTTTCTAACCTGTGAGAGTCAAACATTTATAAATAATATGCCGGAGACATATTGTCAGAGAATAAAATAGTGCCTTCGTAGGGCATTCCTGAGAATTGCCCAGGTAGTCACAAAAATGACTCTCTGTAACCTGCTCCACTGTTTTAATGTTTATGTTTTACAGGAGTGGTGCAGGAGAGACTCTGAGAACTTCACCCAATGAGAAATCAAACTGTAAAAAAAAACATTGAATTTATGGATCAGCCACTTAAACACACCTTCTCAGTCCCCAAAGAGACAAACACTTCATACCATAAGGAAGAGGCAGGGAGAACAGTATTGATGTCTCATTAGAGGGCCACCGGCAAGCATAAAATAGCTAAGCCAAGAAATAGCTCCCTCACTCTGTGTTGAAGAGATGGTATATATTTTGTGTTTGGAAAGAGAATCTCATGGGATTGATTATATTAAATCTCTGCTGTAAATTTCTATCTAGATTAAGCTTGTTCAACCCACGGTCCACAGGCTGCAGGCAGCCCAGGATGCCCCCAACACCCATTCGTAAACTTTCTTAAAACATTACAAAAATTATGCACGAACCTTTTTTTTTTTTTTTTTTTTTTTTTTTTTAGCTCATCAACTATCGTTAGTATGAGTGTATTTTATGTGTGGCCCAAGACAATTCTTCTTCTTTCAACGTGGCCCAGGGAAGCCAAAAGTTGGACAGTCCTGGTCTAGATATAAATCAGTTAAGAATGCAATTCCTACCCCTTAAGCCAGGGAAGGAGGCCATTTTGCAAGAGAAAACGAGGAAGTCCCTGTACTGATGGTTCCTAAGGTCAGTGTGAATTAGTATCACTTGGAAGGCTTGTTAAAAAAACAGATTGCCGGGGCCCTAAACCCAGTCCCTAATTCAGTAGGTCTGAAATGGGACCCTAGAATTTGCATTTCTAAGAGCCCAAGTATGCTGATCTGGGAAACTACATTTTGCAAAGCACCGCCCTTGCATTATCTTAGACTTACCAATTTTGAAAACCTTGGGGACAAGGATGCGGTGGTGGCACACGAGTTAGAAAGAAAAAAAGAGAATGAATACTGATGACTGATCCTTCCTCTACCCTTCTCTAATCTGAGAGGAAAGGAAAAGAACCTGTACTGACTGTTCTTAGGCTCTAGGTTCTTTAAGTATATTATCTCATCAAATAGCCACAGTATTCTTGAACAAACATCATTCATATTATATCCTATATAAATAATAGAATGTATAAAGCCAAGCATCCTGCGACTCTTTCCATCTTTAAATTCAAGGAAACATTAGTTTGATATCTGAAATAATTGGGAGCAAAATGTAACTCTATACCAGATTTAAAATTAAAAAAAAAAAAAAAACAAAAAAAACCCACCGGGAGGCGAAAAGCACCTGTAAGGCATACCCAGAATCTCTCCCTCACACTCGTTCCCTTTCAGTATCTCTCAGAGGCGTGTATACATCACACGAAGATTCCTGCTTGAGGTCATGAAAGATTTGGGGCCACAAGAAGTCCTGGGACCAGACCGAAAAGGCCTGTGTCACCTCAATTAACTGAGAACCTGAGGAACATGATTGGGTTTCTCTTTGGCTCTCGAAATGGAATATGATTTGAGTTACATTCATGAAAAAAAAAGAATAAATCCCGTGGCTTGTTGTCATACCATATATATTTATAAAACAGTACTTCATTTTCATAAAAATCACCGTACTGCCACCTATTTATGAGTGCATATGGTATGTATTGATGTTGTGAATTAGGAAAGTATCAATTAATGAGAAAAAAATCATTCAAACATGTACTCTGTCCTAAATAATCATTAGGTGTTTTGGTTTTTTGTTTTGTTTTATTTTTTATAAAAATAGGGAGTTTAACCAACTTATTGCTTATGTAGCTATTAGTTTTGTAAAAATTCTGTAAACTTGTAGTTTTTTAAAAACACAATTTTAGGATTACAGAACTTGGTTACAAAAGCACATTTAAGAATCATTAGACCAACAATTTTTTTATATTAGAGATAGAGGTCCAAATGGCTTAGGATGAGTTCTGTAAGATCAAGCTCACAATGACAGGTACTTGACTGAAAAGCTGCCAGGAAAGGGGAAGGAGAGACTTAAAGTGGAAGCATAGTCAAGTTAAAAGAAACAATTTATTTAACTTTTTAGAAGAGTGGAGTGCGGAGGAAATTAAAGGCGGAAAGTCAGAAACCCTATGAGACTCCTAGAAAGAGCACTGTTAGAAGAATGTTCTAGAAGGAAGTAGAATGAGGTACAGTTTAGCTTTTAAGGTGGGATGGTCAACTTTATTTTTCTGAATAGAATATTGTGGGTTTTGCAAATAAAGTTTAGTTACGTGTTAGCTGTTGGAGGCTCCATTCCTAGAGACGCAGGAGCATCCTATAATTTGATCCTGTTTTGTTGTGAATTGGTTTCCAACTTGCCTCTAGTTTTGTAGCGTGATTTCAATGTTCTAATCCAAGTGAATGGTGTGAAGTATTAAAAAAAATCAAACAAATAAAAAGAGGAACTCATGTGAAACCATAGCTATTCTCAGGATAAAAGCTATTGAATGAATCTGCATTGAAAACTCATCCTGGGTCAGTAAAACGATGATATCATAATATGTTTTGTCTTCATAATATGACCTTTAAAATACAGTCTTCATGGATAACCAAAATTGTGAGTCTGTCCTGGTTAGAGCAAAACTCTTAAACAGAAAATTAAAATATTTCAAGAGATCCTTCATGAACTCTTCAATATCAAATGCCTTTTCTGAAAAAAACAAAAATAAAACAAACAAACAAAAAAACCCCAAAAAACAGCTACATGGTTATCTTTAGAGGAATTTTCTCCTGTAAATCTAAAATAGGCTGACCAGGTTATGGAAAGAGAATTGGGTGGTGAACATATAATGCAACACACAGACGATGCACACTGTACAATTGTACACCTGGAACCTATGTAATTTTTGCTAACCAATGTCACCCCAATAAATTTAACAATAAAATAAATACAATAAAATAGGCTGACCCGACGTCCCATTTTAAACAGGACAGTACAGTCATTTTCTGTCCCATTTAAAATGGTAGTACGGTCAGCCTAATGTAAAACAATGTTCTAAGAAGATACAAAAATATGTTAATTCAAAGGCAATGGGGAAAGGAGGGAGGGAGAAGCTCTACAAAGATGCCCTTGGACTCCCTTCTCTTCACGTCTTCATTGTCATCACCTGACCTCTCTGGTCCCACCATAGGATTAGTTGCACTCTTACTGCCGGCCGAGAGCACCCTCTGTCTCCTGGGACTGTGCCAGCTCCAGGCCCCTGCCCTCAGAAGGCATTATTTGACAAGAAGATCATTCTTGGCTTCTGAGCCGCATAGCTACTGCTCAGGCTATGCTTAGTCACGCGCTCACTTCCTTGGAGCTGATTCCTGAAGTTTTTTCCCTTGGTCCCTGTCCCGTGTTCTCCAGCCTAAGTTCCAGATCCCGTGCTATGGCCTTGCAGATTCTCATCAAGTCCCTCAAGGTGGCTCTGTTTTATGCTCCTCAACCCCCTTCCCTGTACTGAATATTTCTCCTACTCCCTGAGTGGAAAGTTATCAAGCTCTTTGCCTTTATGGACTGCAGTCATTACGACGTTTTCTGCCCACGCCCTGATTGTGTTAGAATCTTCTGATGTGAATTGTTTTCAGTCCCAGCCACCTTTAAATTTCATATTGTGGTTTCCCAAGTCTGAGTGTTGACTGCTTCTGATGAACAGTCTTCTATCTATAAAATAAATCTAAATGCCAACTGTAAAGATTGAAGCAATCATGAGATTGAAAACTTCCGGTAACCCTTCAACACATAGAGAACACCATGTATCAAAAATTCACTGGGGAATGAATAAGACATGGGTAAAAACAGTGCTAGGTGGGGACGAAGGCCCACTGGAAATGGCAAACAGGCTCTGTAATTGTTCACTGCCCCAAGGTTCTGTACCTTCCCTAAGGATCACGCTGTGGGCTCATTAAGGGAGCTTAAGCAGTGGTTTCTAAGAAGGAAGTCTGATTTGGGCTTGACATCGATGGCTTGAAAAGGTTCGGGAAGCGAGGGCATTGACTGTACTAGAATTGCAGTAATTGAACCAAAAATTTAGAAGAGGAAAGGGGTTATTTCTACCGAACCCTCTGCTAGTCCATGATTGTGAATTATATTTTTGCTTATTCGGTTACAGAGCAGCTGAGTTGGGGTATTCAGTGGAAAGTAATCTGGTAGAAGAAAGGGAGTGATGAGATGGAGATTTCAGGGAGGATCCGATACCTTGTAATGGTTATGGCCAGCGTGATGAGCCATGACAATGCTGTTCTGCAGGGGTTAAGCAGTCATCAGGAACTTGGGTGCTGAGTCAGTGAAATTGATGCCATGTACAGCTAGAGAGAATCGTAAGTGAGGAGAAAGTGCCCATAGTAATTCTGAAAGAATGAGACAGAAAAGTGGAATGGGCTTGATCTGATTTTGTATGTGTGTGTGTATGCGTGTGCGTGTGTGCATATGTATTACAAGGGCTGTCTGGAAAGTATCTGGCCATGGAATATGAACAACAGGTATTTATGGTGGTTTTTTCTAGACAGCCCTCGTGTGCGTATGCATATATATATGAATGGGCAGTTTAAATGTCTTTAAAAATGGCAATAAGAAGCAAAGAGTAAGTTGGCCCCACCAGACCCTTTGATTTGACATTAGAGAAAAAAAAGAGCATAGTAGAATAGGGAAATTAATCTATCTGCAATTAGATAAAATGAAAAAGAAAAACAATTAAAACAACATCTGGGAGAAGTAAGATTTTTTTTTTAAATCCCTAGTGGAGCAGAGGTAATAGGAATGAGGTGAACTGGATCCTTAGAATGGGGCATTTTAGTAATGAGGTCATACCTGGAGTTGCTTATCTTCATAACAGAATTGAGGTGGACACAGAAGGAAACAGAAGCATTAATTCTCAGAGGTGGACTGGAAACACTTTTGCTCAGGGTGAAGGGTGGGAGGGTTTGAATATGGGCAGGAGAAAAGGATGAAGTAGAACTTCTATTAAAATCTGAAATTGTGACCTTTTCTAAGGCAGAAATAATGCTTATCAAACTTTCTTCAATGTTCACTCATATTTTAATGTTTTTTTGGAACATTTATTTCCTCAAGCCATCAAATTTATTTAATTTTGCCCAGCTTTGCAAAAGCAACAACAACAGAAAAGATTGTCTTGGAAAATTTCTTCGAAAGTGCAACTTGCAAACTGTCTTTAGTCGTTTAATTATTTGAAATACACATTTGCCTAGAGCATAAAACTGTTGCTTGGGAGAAGAACCTATAAAAAAAGGTTATGCTGACGAGAGATGCTTTATGCTGGAACTCATAAATTTTTAAAAGAGCAAAAGTGAAACCTAATTTTCATGGCTCGAAGCTCAGAAAATTTCTCTTGTCTTGGCTATGTCTTCATTAATATAGCACACTTTTGTCAGTTTAGAGAATTCAACTGAGAGCCAATCGGCTTTAGGATCACACTCATTGAGTTAAAGTTCAACTTGTGCTCTTGAAATTGCATGTTGAATCACATCCGAAAGGAATCAAACCAAACGCTGTTAATATTTTATGAAATCATGTCCATACAGTTGGTATTTAAATTCAAGCATAGCGTTATGGACAAAGTTTGTAATCTGATCGTGTCTATGTAGTGGAGAGGGTCTGATGGAAAGACCAGACTTCACCCTGTTTTCCACAATGGACAGACACTGAAGCATACCCTCCTTTGCAGTAAATGTTTTCTAAAGCTGCCATTGTCCATGACACTCTTCATGTCTGAGCAGCTCTGTGTTGTACAGAATGCAAAAATTACTGGTTGAACTTCGGTAAGTTTCACATACACTTAAGGCAACTTTCAATTGAATGTAGTCTGATGATATTAACGGATCTGGCTTCAAATTTACAAGTGTCCTGATACCTTTGCTAAAAAGAAACGAAAAGTCCAGAGTTATCCCTCTAGTTGCTAAGTTTTATGCAATACCCTCAAAGGAAGTGGTCCTGGTAGGCTCTCATGAGCAAGAGATTAGGCTGAAATTGTTCATCCAAGGCCAGCCTGGGCTAGTTGCTTGGGCCAACGTAAGACTGAACATTTGTTTGGGGTACGGAAATCAGAATAGGATTTCAGGGTAGTACATTTGATTTGGAATTTGTAAGCTATTGATACCATAAGGCTTCTCTAGGAGTATTTGGGAGGAGGTAGGTTGGTGGATAGAAATCGCCACACTAGACAGGTTTTACCCATCTGAACAAACGTTGCTATGTCTGGCAAACGCCGAGCGCCCCAGAGCGGGCTTGCAGGGAACTTTACTGCTGTGATAAAGACGGAAGGACAACTGGAGATGTCTAAGCCGAGGGGCAAAAGGTCACAGCCGAATTGTTCAAGATCAGCCTGGGAGGTCAGTGGAGCACTGATGAAGTGAGAGGCTGCAAAACCAGTCCTGTTCCAGCCATCCAGAGGAGGGACTACAGGCACCTGGACTAAAGCAAAAACAGGGAAAGAGGCCTCCGGATTTAAGGGCCGCGTCTACCATCCCTCCGCCCTTCTCACCCTTGTCATTCTTTTCCGGGGCTGCACTTCCCGTTTCTTTTCCTCTGTGATTTCTAACTGAAAGCATTCTTCCTATCGTTTTCATTCTGTGGCAGCCGGCCGACAGGATTACACTGAGAATCAGTGAAACAACACGTTTGGACATATATGTAACACCATATAGTAAATGCGCTGTATACTCTGTATGCATGCATGTCTACCTTTATAACGTATGCGGCTTTTTTAGCTTTGTAATTCCTGTACCTTTATTTTTTTTTAATTATTAAACTTACTGGGGTGACATTGGTTAGCAAAAATCACATAGGTTCCAGGTGTACAGTTCCCCAATGCAGCGTCTGTGTGCTGCGTCATGTGTTCGCCACCCAGTGTGAGTTCTCTTTCCATCACCATATGTTTTTCATTGCTCTCACTTTATAGTGAAAGGATGTTCACTTTATGGAAGTTAAGGCTCTTATTTGTGTGTGTGTGTGTGTGTGTGTGTGTGTGTGTGTGTATTTTAAGCAGACCTTTCCCAAGCAGTCAACTCTGTTGCATTTAATCTCATGAGCTATACCCACTTTACCCACAACTCACTCATATATTTCTGCCTAAACATATCTTGGCCAATGAATCTCAGCTTGTATGAAACTGGATTCAGTTGGCTGCTTCTCCTGAATTTCCTGCAACCACAAACTGCTCACCCCATTCTCCTAGTTCCTCAGGCTGTAAGGTCTGGCTCTCTAAGTAGGCACCCTCAGTAGAGCTTCACGTGTGGGTACTCCTGTCCATATCCCCTGCCACCACCCTTTTGTAGCCTCTGGAATCTCTCCCAGAAACTGCATCCCACACCCGTGAGCTGTCATTCCACGCCTCCTCCAGCGGGACGTCATAACACGGAACCTCCTGAAGCAAACTGCTCTGCATACCATCCCTCAGCTCACAAACCTCCCACCGCGCTTGACTGCAACCTGCTCTCCTAGTCGGATTGCCTGTTTCACTTCACATACATAGCCTGTATTCAATCAAAGCACATTGGGTCCTTTTCTTCCTACGATGCCTCATGTTTTCCTGATTTTGAAGCTGTCCTTTCCGAGGTCTGTTTGAACAGCACCTCCTTTCCAAGGCTTTTTCATGGCATTCTCTCCCCGACTTCCAGGTATCATCGCAATCACCATGAAAACTCCATGCCACTTGAATCCTCCCCACTTTGTGCTCTTTAATTTACATTACAGTAAATAATTGTCTGAGCCTCAAAGTTTTGACTCGATTTTAAACTTCTTGTGGGCAAGCTCTGTGGTCTGGCATTGATCCTCGCACAGAACATTCGATAAGCATCCAATTTATTTCACTGTAGTGAGCACGCCCTCAAATGTTCCTAGCCTAAGTGCAGCCACTCCATTTTGGGTGAATGGGCACCGTTTGCTCACGAGCCTTTCTGCCTTTCATCGCCAACATCAGCACCATGGCATTCAATGTCAGCGCTCACTGAATGTCCACAGTGCAGAGCATGCCTCGTTTGGTGGAATTGCCTGTGGTCGGCACGAGTCAACGTAGAACATTCTTGTTTCAGAACTTCATTTGTGGTGGTGGTCAAGGTGAAGAATGGCCTGGGGAGACTGACGATATGTTTAAATGATGGAATGAGATAGCAGCAGCTACCCTTCATATCGATGATATTTGAATGTAGGGAAATCTGTGACGTTGTTTGTAGTTACCTAGTTTAAAGTTCAGTCTTATTCATTGTGAAGTTTACCTGTCAGGCACATCTTCTCCATCGTAGCCTTCTTGCACTTGGGAATGCTAGATAGCACTTCCAGACTATCCTTCCGGCCAATTTAAGGAGTGAAATCTCCAATGAAACACACACAGAAGTGCAAAAGCACATGGCACCACGTAGACCTCCCAAAGGGTATTTGTTGACAGTATGAGCGCTGAACTAAAAAGAAGGAGAAATTGCCTTGCTTGGTTTCAGCTGGGAATGTGCAGCTGGGGTGATTGTTTTCACCACTCTGCGCATGTCCACGAGTAATCACAGACACACCTGAATATTGATTTGGGGGTTACCGATGAATTCCAGAATGTAGGGAAATTCACAAATACAGAATCTGCATGTAATGAGGACCCACTGTACTAAGGATGATTAACTTCCCAGTAGCCGGCGATAATGTAATGTTTTATTAGTCCCTTCGTGAGAATGAAGTGAAGTTTAAGGTTCTCATTCTTCCTCATCTTGCATGTTATACTAGTGACGAGCAGGTGTTCATAGTCCCCACACATATTCGTTTTGTCGGTCTCTGAACTTTGGATTGTTTAGTTCCTTTCACCTGGAATGCTGCCCCCCTCCCCTTCTCATTACTTAATTCGCATGCAATCGGCTCAGGTTAGCATTAGCTCCACCACGAAGTCTGTCAGACAACCTTCCTCTGAACGTGTGGATTCCTCTCTCGTGTCACTGAGAATTTTCTGTCACCTCTACAATGAGAACTTCTTAATAAGGCCCAGGTTTATCCATTTTGTAGCATACCATCTGGCACGTAACAGGTGCCAAATATTGGGTCGAACTGAACCGTAGAAGGATGGGTATAGGCAGGAAGAATTGCTTATTTAAAAAAGAATGAGAATTACAAGAAGTTAACTTGGTTGTGCAACAAAAATTCAACTTTAAAAAATAGGGCTAATTTTAATAAATTTAAATGAAAGATTTTACAAAGAGGAACAAAAAACAAATTCAATTGATTTAAGGAAGACTTTGTGTACTCAAGTACTGAGGGGGAAAATGACTTAAAATTCCTCATATAACACAAATTGGATGATTCAGCAGCATAAAGCAATTATTTAAAAAGCTAACATTATGCTGGAGTGTATTAATAGGAGGATGACAAGCTTATCATGAGTTGTAATCTTTCTCCCATATTTGGCAATAATCAAGCCTGAAGTATTTATGAGAGTCGTAGAGAAATTGGAGCTCATTCAAAGAAGAACAACAAAAAATAAAAGAAAAATGACTATTAGAAAACATGAAAGGGACTTGAGGACGCCAAGGAGGTCAGATAACAGTAAGGAGGACCATGAATTAGAACTTGTCATCGAGCCCAGTCCAATACTTGGCCCAAGGGTCAATAAATAACTTTTAATTAAAGTACTAAAGTTGAAGCACAAAAAATGAAGATCACTGGTCCTGCCTCAGCATATGAGCCAAAACTGGACGAAATAGACAGAAATTCTAGAAATAGATGAAAGGTTGTTTGAAGAAGACTCTGATGGTACCAAGTGATTAAACACTGGAACAAACTTCAGTGAGAGAACTTGAAGTATTCCTTCATACTGATCTATTAGGCTCATTTCGATGAAAAACTACTTCGAATGACTGATCTAAGTCCAGCCTAGAAACAAAGGCTAAACTAATTGCCCTGTGAACCACTCTAACAGAATTATAATACTTACTGGTATTATACCTTTTTTTTTCTGATCTAAACATCTGTAACTATAGTTTCATTTAATCTACTTAACCTGTGTCCATCATGACTCTCTTCATATTTCTTTTGATTACTCTCACATATATTCTCCTAGGGATGATGGAGAAAAGTGTCCACATTTATTTCCTTCTCATTCTGACCTGGTCATGGCTTTGAAACAAGCTGCAGAAAGAAAGAACTCTTGATTTAGGGAGCTGACCGCATGTCTGGCATAAATAGTAATGGTAATAATTATTTTTATAGCATCTATGAAGAATTTAAGTGTTCCAGGCACTAGGGTGGGAGTTTTATATGCCTTATCTCATTTACTCCTCACGAACATTCTCTAGGAAAGGGACTATGATCGTCTCTTTTGTGGATGAGGAAAATTAATTGTTAAGTAAATCATTCTAAGTCACAGGAATGAAGAGGCAGAGTGGTAATTCAAATACAAATCTTCCTGACTCTAGAACACAAATTCTTAACCACCATCCCATTCTATTTTATCCTATTTCATTCCATTCTATTCTTTCATTCATTCATCTATTGATTCAAAAGATAATTAATAATTATTGAAGCACCTACTGTATGCCAAGATTTTTATTGGTGCTGAGGCATGGATTGAGCTCCTAAGTCTGAGATGAAGCTTTGCTTGTGGGCCATACTCTCAGGAATAGTATTTTGAAAGAAATGAAAGAAGCAGAATGATTGTAGGAAAAAAAAATCTCAACCTGACTCCTGGGAGGTCTTGAGCTGGAAAGGTGGTCAGAGTTGTTTCAGCTTGTGACAAGAGGTATAGGCCTTTATATGCTCATCTACCAGTCCTGGAATGGGGGATTCCCCCAGGCAAGGTACTGACCTTGGTAAAAGATCAAAGCCAAATAAATAATAGGGGATAGGAGCCCAGATAATGCAAGGGGTTCTATGACCTGTTAAGGACATTGACATTTATTCTGACTGAGTTAGGAAGTTTCTTGAGGATTTTCAGCAGAGGTGTGCATGGTCTGACAAGTTTTAAAAGTAGGGTAAGGGTTAAGCTATTTGCAGTAGTCCGGGCAAAAACTGGTGGTAGCTTACATCAAGGAGATAATAGCAGAGGTGATGAGAAGTGATTGGATTCTTGATACATTTGGAAGGTAGAACCACAAGGATTTGCTAATCAAGTCTCCACAACTTAACTCTTTGTCCTGAAGCAAACTACTTAATTTTTTGGAGCCTCCATTTCCTTTCCTTAAAATGTGGTGCAATCTGTCCCCTTCACCAAATGGATTGTGAGGATTAAATGAACACCTATGAGGTGCTCGGCATAGGGCCCAGAACAGAATGGATGCCCGATGAGCATTACCTCTCTCTTCTCTGGCCTCCTACATTCATTTATGTGCTTTTACTTTCGTCACTTCATTTGGTGTTAAAAATATGTATTCTAAGATAACAGGGCAGGTATTATTTATTAACTTCGATTTATAAATGAAGATTTATAATGCCATCATTTAAAATGATTTATGTGAAATTACATCAAAAGTTCATGGAAACATCTCTGGACTTGACGCCTGTGACAGTGTACCTTCACGTGTGGTTTCTTACACGTTGATGTTTGAATCCTTCCAGATAGCTCAGAAGTCTCATAAGAAGTAAAATGCACCCTACTTTTTAGTGAATTTTATAAATGTGCTTTCCAAATTTTAAAGGTTTCTTTTGAAGAAACATATGCTATCCCAGCTGTCTACATTGAGTAAAGCAGCCCTGATATAAGAAAAAAAATAGGAAAAAAAGGAAAGGAATGTAACATCTCAGAGGTTCTACAGATAACACTGAGAACTTTGGAATACTACGAATGCAGTTCAATCAGGTTAACACGCAAATATAGGAATTATGGAAGAGTGAAACTCCCTATAATACATGTAGAATCTCAAACTTTCAAAAACAACACTCTGCAACATATAGATTATGAATGAGCCAGAATAATCACAGGTTATTAAACAAAGACAAATTGCTGGCTGTGTCTGCTATTGATAGACTTAAAACCACATGTTTATTTATGTGATTTTTATATGAGATTTTATCATAACAAGTTGTATAATGTGGTTCCTCTAACTCATGTTCACTACGTAAATAATATACAGAAAAGTCAGTGCGAGTCTCCACGTGTTTGAGGTGCTTATGGTCAGAACTAGTGGTATGGCAGTAGGTTATGGTACTAACGGAAATTTTTATTTAAAATTCACAATGGTCAAAATCAGCAACAACAACAAAGAAAAGAAGTCAGTGAAAAAAAAAGCATTAGACTTGCTAATAACTAAAGCTGTGTTTTCAAGTTGAGTCAATAACTTAAATAAACCCATTTTCATATAATTGACCAATAGAGCTGATATTCTGTGTTAGTAATTGACTTATTCTTCAAAGTCAATTTGGTTTGGGACACAGATCATTTTAATCTCACTTTGCTTACAGGAGGGCAATAGTACGAGGACTCTGAGGGCCCAAAATGAAGAGGGAAGGGTTCCCAAGCTGCCCTCCCCCTCCAGATAGTCTCCTTCGACCAGGGGGAGTCGACACGAAGACCCACTGACAGGACTGTCTCTGCAGCCTCAAGTGAGCCTCAGTGAGAATCATCTCGGGAGCTTCCTAAACATCGCAAATCCTTATTACACTTGCGAACTCGCCAAGTCAGAATCTGGGAGGTGAGACCCAGACATTTTAATAAGTCTTCTCAGTGAGATTTTCACACACTAAAGTTTAAGAACCACAGATTCTAACTTCAGAAATAACAGGAAGAAGTTAGTGAAACTCGTGGATCCTTGGTTTCCTCACCCGTCACTTGGGGGTAATCATATTCACCTCCTAAGATCATCGCAAAGATTACATTAGATAAAGCCAAGATGAAGCACACAGAGCGTGCAATTAGTATTCTTTTGGATAGTTGTCAGTGACCTAGAGTTCATGGTTTTCTGGGCTCGTTCAACGGGAAAACAAAGGATTTGAGGATAGTTTCAAAAAGCAAGTCAAGTAGTCATGCAATTTAGACACATCACTGATTAAAATGAAGCCAGACACCACTTGGCCAAGTAAAATGAGTGCTGGAGGGCCTGGGGGTCTCAACGGGGTCAAAGAAAAAGGTGCAGCGAGCCTACAGGGGTCGTTGGCCGGATGGACAGTGGAGAAAAAAGTATGTTCCCCTCCTCAAATTTCTAGAATGGAAGTATATATGCGTGTGTGGCCTTGCACGTTGTGTGGCTGGCCCCGAGGGGAGGTTTCCAAGGCTTGCAGGGAAAAGATGGGAGAAGGGACAACGGTGAGGAGAGTGGTTAGAGAGAGGGGACACAAGGGAGACTTCAAGGGAGGATGGATTGGTAAACTGAGATCACAGAGGACGATGGTGGACTTTGCGTTTTAAGCAGCAGCCAAAACTGAGATCGTAAACCCGTGCGAATTACCCCGTCAAAAATGCAGATGAGCTCTGGCGGCAGGTTTAGTGTGAGTGCACCGGGCTCACTGTGGGCCTCCAGATGGGGGGTTGAGCAGTTCTCATGAGGTGGTTCAATCAATCCTTTCGGGGGGCATTTAGTCAGAAAAACTTCACCTCAAATTTGAAACAGCTCCTCTTGTGGAATACAGCAGTACATTCATGGCACTTGTGGGCAGGTGTACGCCGAGGGAAGGCAGTGGGGACAGAATGTGTGTCTTATTGTAAGAGCCGGCTGCACCCAACACTTACAGAGCTTACAAAGGAAAAAGAAAAGGCTCTGAGTCCTGGCTTCTCAGGTACCAAGTTATCCTGATTAGAGACTTGGAACTTCTTTGAGATATATCTGTAAAATGGGGATGATGATAATTCCTGCTTTCTGGCTGCCCAGGGGTTGTTAAGTGTCAAAGTATATAATAAATGTAAAATTGCCTTGCAAATAGCTACATAAATATTACCTGGTACTTTAATTCTGTACATATTTTTTGAAGGATTATAGGATACTTCAAATGACTCTTGATGGTATTTAGAAGAGAGGTGCTGGAGTTGTGCTTTGGCACACCTCTTGAAGGTTAAACTTTAGGGTGGAGCAATGAAAAATTTAAAAACAAAGCCAAAGTAAAAGGTGAAGCTCCAAAACAGAGCAAAGTTGAGTTTCTATATGCAAATATCAAGTGTGAATGAATGAGTGTCTTAGAAAGATATTAGGGAAAGAAGAACGTGGCAGAGAAAGAAAAAGTCATCTCCTTCTGAAAGTTTAGAGTATTTTTCACTTTGTATCACTTAGCACCTTCTAAGCAGTCTAACTTTTCTGTATTATTGTCTACCTCTCTTCGTCAATATATTATGGAAGCATCTGAAGTGTAGGTGGGCTTCGCCGTACCCCTCACCTTCCATCACTTACCGGAATAGCCACAAATGAGCGGCTGCAAACAGTGTGAAAAACAAAAACAATGGCCAATCTAAAGAGATCAATGAAGCATTTCACTGAACATTAATTAATAGCAGGATTTTTTTTTAAAAAAAGGGAGCTCTACACAGCCCAGAAACTGAAGTTTGAATAGAATTGTCTAGTCCCCCCCATATTTAACCAAAACCCCAATTAAATTCAAATCGATATTTTTGAAACATCTTTTCTCAACAGGTATTTACATTTTTCAAGTAGATAAAATCCATCTCTCCAATTTTGTGAGAGTTGGGGGACAGAATTTAAAATCGTAGTGTGTGCCCCAATTGTCATTCCCCCCTGCGGAAATTAAAACGGCAGGTAGAGTAGGGTGTAAATATTGCGGGTCTGTGTGCTCCTCCAGTTCTCTCAGGTAGGGGGTGCCGGCGCGTCCTCTTTGAAAAGATCGCCACCTAGTGGAAATGGCAAAGCAAAGCAACATCCGCAATGCACCACACAAGCTGCATCATACCGACATAATATATTTAAGAAGAAAAAATGTAAAATGTCCTCATATTTCAGCAAATTAGGTAGGCGCCTAGGAAACACATACTAACTGGAGGGACTAGCATATGTGTTTGTGGATCATTTTATTTTTTATTCCGAAGTATCATTAGAATTGCATCTAACTTGATTTTGTATTAGACTTGACTTCTAAATTTTTTCCTCCCTATCTGAAAGTACTTTTAGAAAACACACATCCTAACATTTTATTAGAAGGATGAAAATTACATTTGAGCACATTCTTCAACTCAAAAATAATCAGTAACTTTCATTAGGACCCTGAAAATATGTAAGACTCTAACAAGTAAGGAATTTCCACTTAATTCTTAGAAATAAGAAGAAAAACATTTTTCCTTGAACTCATTATCTCTGAACACTTCTGACTATGGTCCCAAATCAGAGCAAGTGGAGGGGGAGATAATTTTGTTAAAAGTGCTATTTTTTTTTTTTACTTCAATTTCTGATGTAGTTGATAGATGTTTTAGAGACTCACTGCATTTTCTGAAAACATATTTAACATGAAATATAAACTACGTATTAACCTTTCTATGCTATGTTAAAAATAAGAGAACTTGAAAAAAAGCAAGAAATGTTTAAGGTAGGTTTAAATGAATGAGCAGCTTGAGAAATTTATGTCCTGTTTTTAAAAAGAAGTTACTAACTTCAAGTTAACTCTTAAAAAGTCCCTAAACGCAATTTAAAATTAAATCATAGCTTCTGAAGATAACAATTTTTGCTTAATTAGCTGCTCCTGGATTATGAGTTTTTAATGCATCAAGAGGTATGGATTAGGCCAGAATATGAATAGGGAGAAAACAACTTTATGGATTATTTGAAGAAATTTTATTGGTCTGTGTTTACCCTTGTTCGACCAGTTTTCATACTCCTCGGTGACTCTCTATTAACTCACCAGTTTCCCCGACTCAATGCTAAACCTCCTGAGGGCATAGATTATATTTTATATGCAGTCATTTCCAGGGTGCTATTTATCAGTATCTGTTTCCATTAACTGGTGCCCACAGTACAGATGGTTAAATACTTTGAACATAATTCTTAGGTGTATCTATAGCACTTAAAGTAATGCCTGACACTTAGTAGGAACATAAAACACAATGAGTGAGTGAATGAGTGACTAGCATCACCAGTGGGTATGTTTATGGAATGTACCACTCTCCCCCAGAAGAAGAGAAAAAAACATAATTAAGAAGTTAATCTACCATAGACGACAGCATATGTGATCATTAATTGTAAGGCAGAAGTAAATGTGAATTATTGCTTTTTTTTTTCTGGTTTCAAATTTCTTTTTTATTGTTAAATTTATTGGGATGACATTGGTTAGTAAAAATTACATAGGTTCCCGGTGTACAATTCTATAATGCCTTGTCTATGCGTTGCACTGTGTGCTCACCACTGGAGTCAGTTCTTCCATCACCGTATATTTGACACCCCCTTCTCTTCCCCAACCTGTCCCCGCTTACCCTCAGGCAACCACTAAACCAGCAGTGCCCAACCGTCTGGCTTCCCTGGGCCACATTGCAAGAATTGTCTTGGGCCACACATAAAATACATTAACAATAGCTGACGAGCTATTATAAAAATAAGGTTGCAAATAAGTCTCATACTGTTTTAAGAATCTGGGTTGGGCTGCATTCAAAGCCATCCTGGGGCGCAGGTTGGACGTGCCTGCACTGAACTATTAACTGTGTCCCTGAGTTTTTGTTTCTTTGTTGCTTTCAGTTTTATATTCTATATATGAGTGAGGTCATATGGTTCTTGATGTTTTTCTCTGTTTGGCTTATTTTTCTTAGCATTGCTTTTTAAATGATTACCAGCCTAAACTTCTTCATAGGTAATCAGTAGGTAATGATACATCAAAATGAACTATTTTGTCATATTTTGTCATTATACATCATATGCTTTATTTATATACACATATAATTTTAGGAATTATTAATATATTTGGTAATAGGATAGAAAAGATTCTAAGATGCTATAAGATGAATTATTAATGTATCAACTAGGGTAAGTGAACTTGACATTTGATCACTGCCTAATAAAATTATTGAAATTACTTGAAAGGTCACATGTAACACCCCTAAGTTATGTTAAATTCAACAAGCACAGATTATCTGCTGTTTGCAAAGTAGCTGTTATGATTCTAAACTCTGGTGTCCTATAATTTTTATATAAAAATGGAATAATAGCATTTAAAATGCCTAATACGAATGAACACCTTGAATTCTTAAAAAACAACTTCATTTTCAAACACATTTGACCTCAAGGATTTTAGTCCTCGTGGATCTGTTTCATGTATGTAATCTGGACCAATCACCTTCCTCCCTCTAGTCTCTATCAACAACACATCACCACATTAACTCCTCATCAGACCTCATCCTGTTCTATTCCTTGCGGGTCCTCTTTTCCTCTAAGTCAACAGCTTAGCTAAACTGGACAAACAAATGCATGCCAGAATATTCACAGAGCGTTATTGATTGCCAGCTCTCTCCTGATCTACGCAGAATAGTTGATTTATAAGGAACAAATATTGTCTTAAACTAAAGGCGTGGTGATGCTTAAGGTGGGATAGTTAAGCTACAGAGAACACAAACATGCCACTGACCAGTAGAAACTCATTTAGAAAAAAGGTAGGGTTTTAGAGTACACCCAGATTTACACTCTCTGTCTTTTGTCCATACGTGTGGCTGGGCCTGATTGTAACCTTAGTGACATAGGAGTTATAATATATTACATGGTATTATTCTTAGCTAGCTCTTATTTCCTATTAAGTTTCATCCACATTTCCCTATTTAGATTCTTACCCGAATTCCTGATATTTTCCTTTCGAGGAACTTTTCTCAGCATTTATGCTTGGACTCTGCATTATACCCATACGACCTCCTGATACTGGCTACGGCTTTCATTTTTTACACTATTTATTATTTTCTGACCATGACGGCCATGTGGCTGCCCTGGGACTGTCCTGCCAGTAGCAAGCCATTCTCCATTTCTACCCACTCCCACGAGTGACAGCTGATTTCTAATTTAGCGAATTAAGAGTTCTGCCATCAGAAACTCAATGAGGTTTAGACTTTTACCCTAGAAGGGAGAGGAGCCAGAAAACTGCTCTACTGTTGTGAATATTCTAGCACAGCTGTGCGCTCTGCTTCGCTCCTCTCTTTAAAACTTCTCGTCCTGTCAATAATTGATCACAGCATCTTGGGGCAACAATGACTGAGACTCAGCCTTTTCCCAGGATGTATTGCGATAGGCAGCTTGACTGCAAAAGTTTGACTTTGGGTATTAACTCAGAGTTAGGTCCTTAAATAGTCTGAACTGAATTTAAAATTTCATGATACTCTCCTCCATTTCATGGAGTAGAGTTAATGATATCCGGAAGCAGGCTTTGTGGCTTCCGACCCATCCGCTAGTAGCCATGCAACCATTGCTACGTTGTCATTCAAGATCTGTTAGCATCAGCTTTATCACTGATAAAGCAAGCAGATGCGCTTAGTTAGCATAGACCCCAGCACAGACCTCAGCGAATGCTTGTCTTAACATTCTAAAGCAGGGACACGGGACAGATGATAAATTTTGCCTCCACTTAAATAGTAAATGAATGGGAAAAGATATTTTGTGAGATAAAAAAGAAATATACCTAATTATTTATTTGCAAAGCTGCTTAATTATTTTTCTACAAAATCGCCACATACTTCATATACTTCTGCCAATGTTGTACTAGTTTTTGCAGTTCATCTTTAAAAAATTTGCTCTTTTGTTTTTGAAACTATTTCCTCACTGCAGACGTCACCTGTCATCACAGATGAACCTCCTCCCCCAGCATCTCCCTGTCCTCACATGCACACACCGATCACCATAAGCGGCTTGCATTTGTCTGTGGATTTCAATGGGAGGAAGTGTTTTCACTGTTAAGAATTCAGTAACAGCATGTTCTTTGCACTGAACATTCTGAACAGGTTTTTATTTCATTGTGCCCTGGGTGAAAAATATAAGCACCTGTGTGAGCAAGGTCAAGAATGATGGAGGGGAGAGACCATGGGACTACACAGAACCAGTTATAGCCAGATATGTGTAACATAACAAAGAAAATAGGACGATGGAGGCAAAATTTATCAGCCTTCCCTGTACTTTAAATTGTAGAATTATAATATGTAGTATTTTATGTAGTATTTTCAGGTGCACTGTACAAGCTGTGAGCGTTCACTGGGAAGTTCATATTCATGATTCAGGATTCAGTGGCACCAGTAGTTGGAGCCAAGCACTTCCTTGTTACATTTAAGGATTTTGTGTCCAGTTCCCAGAAGGGTCTGTCTGTCCACAAGGACCTGTCTATGGTGTGACACGAACTCAGGCTGTAAGAGATGTGGCTGGGGACCTGCTCCCTAACAGTTGCTTCCTGCTCAACTGTTCTCTAGGCTTTTCTACTGAAGGTGGTTTTAGTAGACACATCGTGAATAAGTCACTATGCTTCCCTGTTAGAACCAATCCATAATAATAGTTCATTTTATAGATATATTTTATTAATTTCATAGTTTTATTTTCTTCATTTCCCCCGCCCCCCACAACATTAAACATGTTTATTGAGGGCTTCTTAGGAGCAAGACACTGCAATGGAAATACAAAATTAGTTCCTTGCCCTATAGGATTTTCTAGGCAGAAGAGACCCACAGACAACTGAATACGATTTCAAAAGGATGATGGAATTATCAGTGAGGTGAGTGGGAAGGAAGTACAAAGTAGGAGCACCTGCCCTTTCCAGAGCTATTCTGGAGCAAGTGACAGATACATGACCAGGATAGCTGTGAATGCGGCGACAGCCTCTCAGGCGAGGCGGAGCCCATCGTGAACACTGATTTATGTACCTGGGAGAAGTGGCTAAGCAGTTGCAAAGCACTGGAAATAGGGCTGTAATAAAAGTATTAATTATCCTCTGGATGCCAGACCGGCAAATAAGCCAGTTTGTCTCTTTCCATAACAAGTTGTGCTCTAGTTAGTGGCTGTGATCATTAATAAATTAAGGGATGCTCAAATCCCAGGAGACAGTTGACTCTCACAAGTTGTGAATTTAAAATTAGGCCCCTGAATCCAGGTTCTCACTTTTATTTCTTAGAAGTAAAATATTAAGCAGTATTTATTTTAGCAATTTGGATTTAAATTTTGATTATATCAAGATAAATGCCAAATGTGTTGTATTCTCTGCTGTCGGGATGAAATGGAAGCAAACCTATGGTCTGTGCAGAGTGCGGATGTGGGGTGGTGGTAACGTCATAACAAATTCAAAATAGATTTATGCAAGTCTTGTCTTCACATATTAACAATATACAGTGATTATAAATGCATAAAAGTAATCATCCATGGAAACCCAAGGACTCTTGTGGGTCTGTTTTCCCTCTTTTCTTTACAAACTTTGATTGTTTTTATTTATGGCTTAGTCTCGTGGGTCACGAAGATGTTATTAAAAAGCAAGGCGTAGGAAAAACATTCAAAGACATAATATAAATATATTAATATGGTGATTGTTCCAATGCATTTCCAATATTCCTTTTATATATATTAATGGATTATGTGTCCCCAAAAAATGCATCTGTAAATATAACAACACCGTGATTATTGGTTCATATGTAAATGTTTTACCATTGCCACTAGGTGGCGCCTACATATCTGATATTATTAATAGTTGTAGAGCATGCGCTCTGCCTAAGACAAAATGGAAAGTTAAGGAGACTTAGTTGCATTAACTTTGTTTTGTATATAAATATTTGTGTTAGTATATACCTTGGGGTCACGAGCTTATTGCAGGAAATAGTGTGGAATTAATATTTTTTTTTTTAAGAAAAAGGAAAGCATTAGATATTCTTTGGAAAATCCACTGGAGCTCCATGGTCTTGACCTTAGCTTGTAATTTTATGTTACAATCTCTCAGCTCAAGGGGACGCTTCAATCAATAAAAAAATTAAGAAGAAACAATTATATATAGTAGCATTATAATTTTGCTTTCGGTAGTGCTATTTAATGATAAATATCATATGAAATGTCTGAGCTAATATTGACTTTTGTGAGAACTGGTAAATTAAATTGACATGAGTTAAAAGTCTTGACTTACTAGGACTAAAGGTGACACGTGAAAAATCTAAATTCATTCGTAAGAGAGAATATTGAAGTATTTCATAACAGAAATATTAATCTGTATGAAGAGTTCAAATGCCATGTGAAAAAACATCAGAAGATGTCTATGTGAATAGCTTATCTCTAGGTACAGCATAAGACAGACCCTTCAATAGTATGGCAGGGTTATGAATGGCATCCAGTTATCTTACACACTAAAAAAGTACCTACAAATTCTTAGGAATATTTTTCTAAAGTAAAATTTTTATTTTACTTTAATTATAGATGAGAGGCAACACAAATATATCTTAGACTAATTTATTCCACTAAGGTTTTTTTTTTTCCACCCAATATGTGTATGTTGGGGGTGGGGCTGTGTGTATATATATATATTAAACAACGATGTGTTACATTGTCATCATATGACTTATGTAAACTATAAAACTACTACTAAGAATTGTAATTGAGACAGAAACACCAGTAGCTCTCCCTTAGGTGCCACTATTAGGAACCCTACATTGAAGAGACTATACTCTTTTCTACCCTATACAGAATTCAGGGCAATCTTCTAAAGGGAATTTTACTCCTAGACAGGTTGTTTTAAATAAGACAACAGAGAAATATGTTCCAATAATATGTGTACCAAAAACTCTGAACTCAAAAGAGAGGACTTGGGGCCCCAAACAATTTACTTCTTTGCATTTTAGGTCCTTCATCTATAAAAGGAACACAGGGTGGTTATGTTTAAATGTATAATGTATGTTAAGAATCTTGCATATGCTCAATTTTTTTTTTGAAATCTTAGGTCTATGTTCTAAAAAGCTTAAGTGTTCTACATAGGTGGCTTATAGTAGGTATTTAATATTTATTGGCATTTTCAATAACTTAGGTATATCTTTAGGTATATAAGACAGAACCTTCATCTCTAAGTATTATGATGCATGCACAGTAGATGCTCCATTAACTGGAACTCAAGCAACTGGCAATCTCAAGCAACTGGCAAAAAGATTGAAGAAATAATCCTACATTTATCTGGCATGGGTACCAGTTAACTGAGAGTCTCCTGTATTTTGATTTTGAAAAGATGCATTTTAATATTCATTTCTTCTATGGAAAAGAGATCCTGACTTGAATGGGTAATTCTTAGGAATAGACATTATGGTATTAATGTCAGCCACAAGAGGAAAGGAAACATTTTTTATGGGCAGTGGAAGTAAGGAGATGAAGGTCAGAAAGTGTAATTTGTTGATGGATCTAGCTCTAGAGATATAATTGGTTCTCATAGTCTGCACAACTGTATGTGTAGTTCAGGGTAGGATATCTGATCGCCATTACCAAAGAAAAAACAAGAGAGGATTAATGAATCACTTTGTTAATCATCTTGTGAGATTTTACATACATGGTTGTTCCAACCATTAATGAGTGACTTTTAAATAGTACATAATACGTCATTGGTCTTATCTTTGTATTATTAAATACTTACTATAATTAGTAGGCATTGAATACCCCTGCTCTGAGTGTTGGGTAAGGATTGGCCCATTTCATCTTTATATCATTTAATCCCATGAGGTAGATACTACAGATGAGGAAAACTGAGAAGCCAATATGTCAGTTACATACCTGAGGTCACTCAAATAGTAAATAACGGAAGTACTGGACCCACAAACCACAATCTTAAACATTCAGTTCTTAAGAGAGCTCTGCAATGGATCTAACCCCTAAACCAAGGAGCTTCTAAATCTTTAATATATACACCACTTAGTGGTCTTGCCACAAAGTAGATTCTAACTCAGTAGGTCTGGGGGTGGAGCCAGGGAATCTGCATTTCTAACAAATTCTCAGGTGGTGTCTTGATATTGCGAGTGTCATCTGAGACACTCGCAATATCAAGACACCAGACCGATGTGTTTGCACACTGTTTCACCAGAAGCCAAAACTAAGTTTCAAGGATAAGTAGGTTCATTCTCAGTTCAGTGGCAAAAGCTAAACTACCTAGCTATCTCAGTCCAAAAGAATTACAATGAGATGAGATTTCCTGAGCCTTGTTGATGGATCTAGACTTGTCTCATGTTCAGAAATTGAGATAATTTTTATTATAATATGTGATTTAGCGTGTAGTGATTAACAGTGATTGACAGTCTGTAATGCAATTCTTCTTAAATATTTGGTTATTTGGTCTTCACAATAGGCCTGAGAAGAATGGAGTATGACAACTAACGTTTGAGGAAACAGACTCAAGGCTACCACCGCCACAGGTCTCTTAGGCAGCAGTGACAACCCACAGATGTCCAGACTCTTCCATCAGCCGACCCTGATGTCAGGCTGTGCTTCATTACCGGCCAAAAGTGAATAGATGCAGAACCAGGTGAGCACTAAAGCAGTTAAGATACAGCCACATTCTGATTTTGCTTTAAATACACGACGATGAAGGCCAAAGTGATTCACAAGAATTACTATTGAGTAATTTTCAATTGGGATTGCATTCATTTGAATCTGTCTAAATACAAACAACACAGCTACATACACATACCATTTTATTATGCTGTTAATATTTAAATGAAAGAAACGGTTTTCTTATCATGCCCACTCCCTTACCCCAAGACCGCTACAGGTGTCATTTTCTTCCCAGACTAGGTTCAGTGTAGCTGGCAGGAGACTAGTTATGTCACCTCCTGAGTTTATTTTAATGAAACTAAATACATTGGAATTACTGTCTTCTTCACATGCAGATGTTATAAAATTTTATGAAACCACACTCAGAATTCAGAGCGGATCGCTAAATGTCAAGTGCATTTACCATCCTTAGAAGGTAATATTTCCACAGGGGGGAAAAATCGCTTTATTACTGTGAAGATAAGGTAATAAAGATAAATCAAGAAATGCTGTCAATCGCTATGGGGAAAAGAAATCAGAATTTCTACGTGTAAAAATAACTGAGACTAAAGAACAAATATTCTTATCAAGACCAGGCCTTCTAAATAGATGGATGATCTAGAATGTTCTTTTTCTGAAAATGGACGAAGACCTCCATTTTTGAAAGAAATGGCCAAGTGGCACCTCATTATCATTGTGTTCATGCAAAAAGGTGACATAACTTTGAAGACTAATGAGCTTATGTTGGAAAATTGTGTGTTCTCTGACACCCACTTACCTCCAAAACGAAAAGTGGGTGTCTTCTGAGCCGTACTAACACTGGTACCATTGAGTCACCCTCGAGTTGTACTGAACAGGCTGTGTAGACGTTGTCCATGGGCATTGACAGCTGTGGTGCTTCAACCACGCCGAGCAATCCTCCCCATGACGTGATGATGCGTGGAAGTCTCTGGAAAGGGTGGTAGTGTACTGGGGTGACCAATACCCCCCCCTCCCCATATGATTTAATCATTTCATAGCAACCTTCAGGATTAGTCAAGGGACCATCACAATATCTAGCTACTAAAAAAGTAAGTTCAGGTAAAGAATCATCCATGGCTAATTGTTTTCTCCTTTAATTATTGCTGGGCTCTATGCAGAAGCTACGGATAGCACAAGAATGACGAGATGCTAGGACTTCTGCCTACCTCTCTCGAGTCCCTTTGGCCACTCCTTCAGGGCACTTCCGTCCTTCTGTTCTCAGTTCTTCAAAGGCACCGCGTCCCTCCCACCCAGCTGCCTCTGCCCGTAGTCGACACCCCAGCTTCACCCTCGGGCCCCCCTGGGATGTATACTTTCATAGGGGTATTTCCTTTTGAATAGTTGCAGTGATTCATTTGTCTAACTCTTCATTTAATGTTTGTCTTTTCTGCTAGACTGTAAACAACATGAGAGTAGGAGTTTTCTTCACTGCCCTAGCAGTTCAGTACATATTTATTGGAGAACAGTTGGTGAACTATAGAAGACTCCTGAGGCTCTGATCATGTTTACGTCCCCACAGTGACTAGGGGACGATGTCTTGTGCCTGTGGAAACAATGTGTTACGGTTTTAAATGTAAAAGTAGGATCTGTGGTAAGAATAAGTTGGTAATTTTACGGGTGTGATTGTGAAGAAATTCAGTCCTGAGTGAAAGGGTTTCTTTAATGAGAACATAAAGTGATGGTTTGAGTGTATTGGATAAAGTATTTTGGGGCTATGACTTATAAGGATCTATTGATCAGTATCAGGGTTGATCAGGAGCAAGATTTTTGCATGAGTGGCCAATTTAAAACTAGTTCTATAGTAACTCAGAAATTGTATCTTGAAGAAAGTAATTTCTTAGAGTATAATTAAATGATTATTCACAGCTATGGTTTAGAGTGTTTGGTATCATTTAAAGATTCTTGCAAGGTTTGTGTTAGTTTTTCTTCTGTATGTTTCTGAAGTATTGCTGAATAGATTATCTGCTGTTTAAATCGAAGGGAGAAGCAGGGTATTTTCATTTAACACTTTAATTATTTTGTTAATTTTATTATTTTTCAACAACTTAAGCTTATTACTCCAAAAGTTGTAATACATTGGGATATATGAGTATAAATCAACATCCAGGTGAGATATCACCATACAGTTTTCTCTTCACCATAATAAATACTAAATTGTGGTTCAAATTATACTCAGAAGTACAGTTTGTCAAAAGATGTAATTTTTGAGAAAGCAAGGGATTCCACCTATTTTGGAAATATGCTATGGATGGAAAGTCTTATTAAATTAGAGAACTCAGTGCTCAGAAGGAAATGTATTATTTCTTCCTAACAATGTCTGAATAAAAGCTATCATTTTCAGTAATGTATGTTCTGTAGATAATTGTTTATAGACCTCTTAGAAATTGACTCACATAAGCTTCCACTTACACATCTTTGTTTTACTCTTTATAAGGCAGAAAAACTGGGAAAGTAGTAAGATACAAGGAGTCATCAAGAAATTCGTGGAATGGGGGGAGGTTATCGGAGAGGTGGGAGTCCTAGTGCACACAGGTTGTCTGACTTATTATCAGTGTATGTGCCAAACTTCAGCCTACTTGCGTCCGTGTTTTTTTCAGGTGTCACCGAAGAAGCACCTTAAACATGAAGAAAACTCCAAGTAGGGATAAAACTGAATTCCACGCCATCATTAAATTCCTCACAAAACAAGGGAAAACACCTCAAACCATTTTGAAAGAGATGTTAGTGTTTTATGGGGACGGTAGCCCCGGGAAACCCATGGTGTACAAGTGGCACAGCCTTTTCAAGCAAGGCAAAGAGTGATTGAAGACAACCTCTGTCCGGGATGCCCTGTTGAGGCCACTTCTTCAGACATTGTCAAAAAGTTGAAAACTTGTAGTGGAAGATGCCAGATTGAATAGAAAGCAGCTTGCAGAAAAGGTCAGAGTATCACCTACAATCATTTTGAATATTCTCCATCAGCATCTAAGGATGTCAGAAGTCAGTGCCAGATGGGGACCGAGAATGCTCACACTGCTTCCAGAAGAGCAGCGTGTCGAGTGTTCATGGCAGTTTTTGGACCTCAGTAGAGACAACACAGATGAAGTCTTAAACTATATTGTCACTGGAGATGAAACTTGAGTTCATCATTATGAGCCTGAATCAAAACAGGAGTCTGTGCAGTGGCATGAAAAGGGCACGCCACCCCCGAAGAAGTTCAAGGTGTTGCAATTGGCTGGAAAAATCCTGGCTACTAATTTTGGGGGACATGGAGGGTATCCTGCTGATGGATTACAAGGCTAAGGGTGTCACCATAACTGGAGAGGACTATTCCAGTCTGTTGAAACAGTAAAAGAATCTGTGAAGGAGAAAAGAAGAGGAAAATGGACCACAGAGGTGCTGCTTTCGCACGACAACACGCCCGTGCACAAGAGCGACATTGCGTTGGCTACTCTCCATGCTTTTGGCTCCCAAACATTAAACCACCCACCCTACGTCCTGTCCAGATCTGGCTCCATCTGACTTGTTCCCAAATGTGCAAAAACAACTTCAAGGGAAGAAATTTACAGACAACAAAAAGGTCAAAGTTGAAATTTGAGGACAAAAACTTTTTTTTTTGAGGGTATGAATAAACCTGTTGAAAGATCTGAAAAGTGTATTAGGGTTAAGGGTGACTATATTAAAAAGGAAAAATACTATTTTTCTTCACCCTTCTTCCCCTTCATCCTGCGAATTTCTTGACTGCCCCATGTATAGAAAGATCAATAATCCTAAAAAAACGCATTCTTCAAAAGCTATGTGTATGGTTCCTGTGAACTTAGGACACAGAATGCATCTAGGAATGAGGCTTCAAAATCTAAGCCATGGTCGATTGCTGCCGTTACCTTGGATTTTAACTAGATGTGCAAGTTGACTTCTGACCACGGGGAATCCTCTCCACGCGTGGGTTTATGGTTTGTCGAGGCCACGGCACGTAACCAGTTCCACAGAAGCCACTCCACGTCCTTCTGGGGAAGGGCCACAGCACTGTGGAATAAGGAATATGCCTGAGCGATGCCACAAGGGCCTGCAAATGGGGTCACCAAAATACAGCCCTCGAAAATGAACTCAACGTGAAACATCTACAAGGAGAAAAGTGTTTTTTAAAATGCAGGTGTTTGACATGCCTGTCTGGGTTACGTGAGGGGCACGGATGGGCCTTCAGCAGACACGGCACTTGCCTCTCATGCATGTGGCAGTCACAATAGCTGCTAATTCCAAGCTCATGAAGTAGGTAAATCTTATGTATTTGTTATAAAAAGAAAGTTTTCAGAATTTAAAAAGAACTCAGGTGTGTAGAGAGGAAGTGTCAACTGAAAATACTCAACCTGTGGTAATAAAATATTTCGCCCTTTAATCGTAAGCTCCCTCGCCCCACAGCCACACACACGCACGCATGAATTTTCAAACATTTTATAATGGCCAAAGGAGGGGTGTCCATAGATACGCTTCTTCGTGGAACTCAATTTCTAAATTCATATTTTAATAAGTTGCTAGTCCATTTGGGCCTCAAGTCGGTTTCATCCCATTCCTCAGTTCCTCTCTTGGCGCCTCAAAGCTAGTGTCCTGCGGCCTGCGGAGAGCTTCCGGGGCCACCGCGGGGTGGTCTGTTTCGGGCTTAAATAAGAACAGTTTTATCAAGTTCTCGCTCTCCTCCTCGGCCTCCACTAGGAATGATAAAGGTATTTCCAGGGGCAACTCGTTCTCCTCTTCTCTCTGCTCACCCTCCGGTAGGCCTTCCTCTTCCATTTCTTCCTCCTCCTCCCCCATGCCCACGGAGCCGACCTCCTCCACCTGGTCTTCGTCCTGGGCCTCGGCCTCTTCCTCTTCCTCCTCCTCCTCCTCCTGGCTCTCTTCCTCCATGCCGTCACACTCCTCCTCGCCACACTCATCATGTTCCTCCTCTTCCTCCATCAGCTGTGGGGAGGAAGACTGGTTTTCCTCCTCGGGCTCAGGACTGAGAGCTAGAGAGGGATTGTGCACAAAGCTGGGGGGCGCGTCGTTTTGGGGGGCACCCTCCTGGCCCGCCTGTGCCCGCATGGCCGCCTGCTGCCGCTCCAGCTCCTCCTGCTGCCGCATGTCCTCGTAGATCTGGTCCATGATGAACTGGGTGGTGTTGGGCGGCGCGCGCATGCCGCACAGGCTCAGGTCCTCGGGCGGGCTCCTCGGGGACGACCGGCTAGGGTGGCGGCGCAGCGGGTGGCCCCTGGGGCCCCAGTGCTTCTTCCTGCCAGGGGGCCTCACCCAGCCGGGGTTCCAAGGCCCGCACCAGCAGGAGCAGCGGCCAAGGCAGAGCGGGTACAAGCCATACACTAGGATCACTTGCACCCGGCCGGGGGGCTTCCAGAAGCCAGCCAGAGGTGGGCACCAGGGCCCTCCCCAGGGCCCCCCATTAGAATGCCTGGCCCAGTAGGGTCTCCGGGGTGGTTGGAACCACGGGCCCCGCCCGCGCTGTTGCTGCGGCTGTTTCCTTGGGGGCTGGTCCGCCGTCTTGGGGCCGCAGCGGTGCCACCGCTTGTAAGTCGGAGCGCCCCTGTGCCTTCGGTGGCAGGAAGACCAGGTGCGGAAAGGGGCAGGGGCTGCCCAGCCGCCGCCCAGGTTACAAGGGTCTTCCTCTTTGTTGACGGTCTGGGTCATGGTTCAGGGGCCTTCCAGAGGTCTAATGGAAGCGTCCTAGGAGCTGCCTTCAAATGTGGCCAGACCCGACGGCCTGAAGAGCCTCGTCACCCCGTGTCTCCGCTCGCAGCACCACGTGCCTGCCGCTGAGACCGCCCGTCTTCACCAGGGGACCCCTCGTCTCTGCTCGCTAGCTCACACGCTCCTCCGTCGTGATCTCTCACCCTTGGCGCCCGGGTGTCTCGCCCAGGTGGGCAGGATAGAGATAGTGGGGGAGGAAGGTGGCGGCGGGCGACACGCAGCGAGAGCCACTCCCCGGTCCCACACCCCCCGCCTCGGCAGAGGCCCGGGCCGGGGCCGAGGGAGGCAGGGGCCGCGCGTTACCTCGCTGTTCGCTCGAAGCCAGGCGCGTCCCCGACGCCGTCCTGGGGGGACTGTGGGCCGCTGGGTGGGCGCGCAGCCTTAAATACCGGCCGGCGCCTCCGCGCGCCCACCGCGTCCTCGGTTGCCCCTGGTGACAGCCAATGGCGGTCGAGGTGGCTCTGGCTGTGCCGGGAGGTGGGGTTCCGGCCGGAACGAGGTGGCCCGTGAACGTTCGCACGGAGCTTGTGACGCAGTGGAGGAGCGAGGGGGAGAGGGCCCCGGGCTGCCCTTGTGCTGCCCCCGCCCCTCGCGTGGCAGTTTATTTGAACCCTTTGTGCCACCTGCTGGCTCCAGGGTCTAGGAGATGGCCCTTCAGCCAAACCCTCGGGGTCGGCCTGGAGGGGAACGGCGGTGGGAGAATGGAACGCCTCCCAGGGGCCGCGGGGGTGAAGGGAAAGCTCGTGGACCCAGAAAACCGGGCCCCACTCCTCACTGCGTGGCGGGGGCCCGCTCTTACCTCCTGGAGCCGCAGTTCCTGCTACGTGGAACTGCACGGCAGACACGAGCGTGGGTGGACCACGGTGCATCATCATCACGCCTGCCCGTGGGGTGGGGGTGGGGGTGGGGGGGGCGTTGTTGCCACATCTCATCGATTGGGGAACTGTGAGGGTCACTGACACAAGGTCATGGGGCCAGTGAACTTCAGGGCTAGTAGTTTGACCCTAGGAGCCTAAGTCCTTAAGGGTTGTTGGTTGCTACACTATGCTGCACACCCACCTTAAATGGGACTCTGGTGATGAGCAAATACAATCAGTATAAGAAAGCGCTTGGCTATCATGATGGTAATGTGCCACGCAAGTCTCTGTTGATTAAGTAAACATGACTAGGATGTATACCATAGTTTTTAAGAATACAAATATGCCAATATCTTTCCTTTTGTCCCTTTATTGGCCAGACAGCACATACATTGGGAGCCTTTACGTTATTATGGTTAAGAATATGGGCTTCGACTGCAGCAGACATGAACCTACTCTGACTACTATATGATGAATACACGTCATTATACACTTATCCAAATACATAAAATGTACAACTTCAAGAGTGAACCCTAGTGTAAATTATAGGCTTTGGGGGATAATATGTCAGTGTAGGCCACTAATTGTAACGAATGTACCACTTTAGTGGGAGATAATTTATAATGAGGAATACTATGCATGAGTAGGGAAAGGGAATATATAGGAAATCTGTACCTTCTGCTTAATTTTGTTATGAACCTAAAACTACTCTTAAAAAAATAAAGGCTGTTAAAAAAAAGAAAAACAGATGTGCTTCGACTTCAGATCACCAATTATTAGCCTCTGTTAAGCACTCCATTTCTTTCCCTATGCCATGTTACAGCAACTCACTTCACAGATACTGCAGGTGGTTCCCAGGGTTCCCTGGTGGTGTAGTGGCTAGGCTTCAGCGCCCTCAACACCGCAGCCTGGGTTGGATATCCAGCCAGGGAACCACCCCAAAACAAAACGAAATGAAACAAATAAGTTACTACATTTACATAAAAGCACTTAGTGCAGATTCCCAGTAAGCGCTCAGTAACTGTTAAATATTCTCATTATCATATTTAAATTCTTTAGGACTTTTCAAAATTACTTTCAGGTATACAAAACAACATGATGATTAGACATTTATATACTTCACAAAGGACTAACCCCAGAAAGTCTATTATCCATCTGACACTGTACAGTTATTAGAATATTATTGACTATATTCCTTAAGCTATACTTGAATATATCCCTGTGACTTCTTTTTTTAATTATAGTTGACATTCAATATTATTTTATATTATTTTCAGGTGTACAGTGTAGTGGTTAGACATTTGTATAATTTACAAAGTGATTTCCCTAATAAGTTTAGTACCCATCTGACACTATACATAATTTTTACAATGTTATTGACCATATTTCCCATACTGTATTTTACATCTCATGACTGTTTTGTAACTACCAATGTGTACTTCTCAATCCCCTCATGTTTCTCACCCAGCCCCCCAAGACCCCTCCCATCTAGTAGCCATTAGTTTGTTCTCTGTATCCATGGGCCTATTTCTGTTTTTGTGTGTTCATTTATTTTGCTCTTTAGATTCCACATATAAGTGAGATCATATGGTATGTCTTTCTCAGCCTGACTTACTTCACTAGGCATAATATCCTCTAGGTCCATTCATGTTGTTGCAACTTGGAATTTTGAAGAAGTTGATACAGTGTGTGTAAAGATAATTAACCCTGTGTTTAATGCAAAAATAGCCACCCCCACCCAGTCCTTTTCTTGTCCCACTTTTTAAAAACATCGAGCACGTGCTACCAGGCTTGATCCTAGAGAAAACTGTCCCAGAGTATATCTATCCCCTTATTACCTTCCAGGGTGAGTGGAATTGTCCAAAGTGACACACTGCCCACTGGGAAATTAAGTCTATATGTGGCTGCATTAAATGACACAGAAGCAAATTGTGGGAAACCCTTCAGCTTTGAAAGGTCATTTATGCATTTCTGGTTGAAAGTAGAGAACATGATGGGGGTTCCTGGATTGGGACTCCAGCCATTGCTGGGGGACCTATAGGCACCATAGGCTTTATTTAATTTTATTTGCTCTGTATTTTGCTGGAGACAAGCTTGCTTGACTCAAAGTGCAGATTGCTGACGCTTTTAGCTTCCAGTGTTCCTTTCTGGATATTGACTCACACGTTTGACAATTATACGCCGCCATATTCCAGATTTATTTCTCGAAGGATCAATGTAGTATAAGCTATTGAGCTTTAACTGAGAGCTTTAGAAAGTGACCATGTTGCTATAGTGGAATTCTCTTCCATTTCTTCCTTGTTTTAAAATAGAAGATGAAATCACAGATAATTAAGGACATCATGTTTTTTTCATCAGTTGACGTGAACTTTATACAAATAATACCGGCTTTATATCCTTTTTCCACTGTGAGGTCTGTATCTTTCGTGTTCAGTCCCCCTATTAAAAATATTAATGCAGCATTGTCTTGCTCCACACTTCCTTTTAGCAAGAGGAGCAGCAGATTACCATGGAGGAGTTTTAGTTTTTTCCACACGTTGGCATGGTGATACAAATTGTTCATTGACAGGTAAGTCAACCAAGAAAATTAGGACGAGAACATGTTCAACACATTCGTCAGAAATAAACTATGGAAAATTTTCAAGACATATTTTAATTCATCTATATTCTCTAAATACCACAAAAGGAAAGGTTCTGATTCAATACATGATTAAATTACATTCACTGGATTTTATATATTGTGTTAGTTTCTGTTGCTGCGTAAAAGTTCCGCACAAACTTTGTTACTTAAAACCACATACATTTGTTATCTCAGGCTTTCCAGTGTCAGAGATCTGGGAACAGCTTAATTCTGCTCTGGGTCTCAGCAGGCTCTGACCAAGGCATATGGTGGTTTCGGTTCTCATCCTGGGACTCAATTCAGGAAAATCTGCTACCAAGGTTATTTGTGTTACTGGCAGGATTTGTTTTCTTGTGGCTGAGTACTGACAGCCCTGCCTTTTAGCTGTCTGTTAGCTAAAGGAAGCTTTCAGGTTTAGAGGTCACCCACAGGTCTTAGGGGACAACAGCAGTTCCTAGAAGCTGCCCACTGATCCTGGTCACAGGTTTCCTCAGTGTGGATGCTCACTCCATTAAGCCAGCCCCTAGTGCTTCCTACCAGGACAAACACACACACACACACACACACACACACACACACCACAGATACATGTGTATGCATCATAATCATGGGCTTGACATTTGTGACAGCACTCAAGGAAAGAGGATTAAACGAAGGGGTGAACACCAAGAGGTGAGAAATCACTGGGTGTCACAAAAGAGTCTGGTTGCCACATATATTAAGTAAACGTAATAGCATGTGTTCTTCATATTAACTGGTTACAGCTTTATTTGAGAGATTTTAATGACATTGTGGCATTTTGAAATTCTGTAAGTGTCCTAGGATGGCATGGTTCTGCTATGCTTTATGTTATGCAGACCATTATGTTGTTAAGTTGAAAACAGTGCAGTGTTGGTGCTGATTTGGTGCATTGTGTGACTTGAATTCTAACACATGATGGCGGTAGTCACTCATTCAAAATTCAGTCAGCAGGATTCCCTACACAAAGCAATGAGAAGTTAGGCACTCTGTTCTCATATTTTATCACAAATACCATATTTAAACTATTCCAGGTTGCCAGTATTAATTGTTCTTTATTCCAGTGCAGTGCAATGGGGCATATTTATTAAGTTTTGGCCTTTTCAACTGGCTTTTAAAAAACAAACTTCAGCTATTAATAATTAAGCTTGTAAATAGAATTCTTTAGAGAGAAGTTGAATACACCTGATATATTGACACAGAAAAATAAAATACAACAAATATCTTTAAATTTATCTTTGTAACCAATGCATTGCTATGGCATACAAAAATAAACGCATTTTCCGCACTCTTCTAGAAGACTTGCCTTTGGCTATAGTAATAAAAACCAAAAAGGTAGGCGCCATCTAGTGGTCACAGAGATTAAGCACAAGGTATTAAGACTTGAAGGTTTTTCAAAAGTGAAGTAAAGGGATTCAAAATTACTCATTGCTTTCTCTTGATAATTTGGGAAGCTGGAAACGCCATTGCGGTAGTTTTTAATTTAAGGATCTTCATATTATTTAAGTAAATGGTGAGATATAGTTACCTATATTTGTAGTAGTCAGATAACTACAAAGACAATGTTTCCACAGATTTCAGGAGAAGTAGGATGTGAATTTTACACTCAAAATAGTAAATACTGTGTGTAGATGTTATTTGCTATCAGCGTTTGAAAATATTATTAATCCTTAAAATGACAATTTTGAGAGGGTTAAGAATTTTTGGTAGTCCTGTCATCTAAAACACATGCTCCCAGTAATGCTTGCTTAGGAATTTTAGCCTGAAGTGTTTGCTTTTTAATATTAATAGTTTTAAGGTGCACTATATTATGGGGCAGTAGAATGCAATGTCTTCCCCACATGGAAAATACCCTGTAATATTTAGAGAAAAACAAATGTGCAGTAAATGAATACAGAAAAAAAAAACTTACGTTATTAAAAAAGGAGTGTATTTTTAGAATTAGGGATTTCAATTAAAAATGTGAGGCATTTGTAACAGCCATTTAAATAGGGTACATTTAGAAGGAATACTAAAATGTTACCATCACATTTGCAGGGTCACAGTGAGCACTTTGTTTTTCTGGAGATCGTGGTGAATTACATTTGCAAAGTAGCCTTGTGAGTAGGCAGTTATAACAATGCCTGTGAGTGTGTCAGTTGGCCCTACAATGTTTGCATAATAGTGGCCTTTTTATCTCAGGATTTTTTTTAGTTTCATGTTTTGTTCCCACTCCTTGCCTGCACCTTCCATGACTGTAATAATAGCGTACTAAGAAGGCTGTGAGGACAGAGAGGTGTTCTGTGCTATTTGCTGGGGAAACCTCAGATCATCAATATTGTTCCTGTAGGCAGGGCATTATGGCTTCCACTAGAGAAAAAAATAATAAAAATTATAATTTATGTCTTACATAAAGATTAATATATTCAAGGCAAGGTTCTCTGCTGCATGTTTATTATTAGTATAATTATGTTTTCTTTTTATTGAAAAACTAAAAACATTGGCATAGGTCCCTAAAATTATCCTGAGCCCCAGGCACTGACTGTCTCCCCTGCCCCTAATGAATAAGTCAGCCCTGCCTCCTGGGATTCTCCCTTTACCCCCATGGCCCTATGCATCTCATTCTATCCTTCTGCTGATTTTCCAGAGGCTGGGGACCTGGAGGACCCCCTTCCACCGCAGAAATGTTTCTTCAGACGTGACTCAAAGTCTCTTGGCCATTTGGAAGTTACTGTGATGTACAAAAAGATAATACTGAGCTTGGCATCTATTACACATTAGTCTGTTTGAGCTGCCATAACAAAATATGGTGGACTGGTGGCTTAAGCAATAAATTTTATTCCTCACAGTTCTGAAGGTTGGGAAGTTCAAGATCAAGGCCCAGCTGATTTGATTCATGGTGGGAACTCTCTTCCTCGTTTCTAGAGGGCTAATTTCTTGTTATGTCCTCATGTGGTCTTTCTTTAGTGAGTGCGCGCGCGCACACACACACACACACACACACACCTAGTTTTTCTTCCTCCTCTTATAAAACCACCAATCTCACCATGAGAACCCCATCTTCATCACCTTATCTAACCTTTATTAAGCTAGGGCCCATGTCCAAATAGCATCCCATTGGGGGTTAGGGCTTCAATACATGAAGTTTATGGGGACACAACATTCAGTCCCTGAGAGCGTCTCCATCCAGTCAATAGACCATTTTCTTGTATTAAAAAACAGGGAAAAGTCATGTCCATGGTATTTGAGGCAGAACAGGGGAATAGCATGAGATAGGACTGAGATCTCAATCCTTAACCTAGTGCAAGTTACTTAAGCAATTCAGTAATATTTATTAAAATATAAAATAATATATGGTTTGATCCAGAATTCCACAGCCATAAATTTACTCATAGATGTACTCTCACATGTACAAAATAATATTGTTTGCAGTTTTAGTGTAAAAACAAAAAGGAAAATGTATATTTATGTAATAGGATGATACCTGATTTTCAGAATCAGTAGAGCTGTATGTGCTGATACAGAAGAAAATCACCCAGAATGATTTGTAAAAGTGAAACAAGATTAAGAATAAATTATTATCTTTTGTATTTAAAAATCCATGTTTACACAGATAAATACATACCTAATAGTGAAACATATGTATATACATCTAGTACATGCACATACATATTTGTGTAAAAAAGGGGAAATCATTTATGTGTAAGTTTCTGAGTCTTTTGGGAAACTTCATAAAGAAAACATGGACTAGTTATCTCTAGGGAGTGAAACTTAGGGATTGCAGCTAGAAGAACGCTGACCTTTCATTGTATATTTTTTATTATCTTTCACTTCGTAACCATGGGCCTGTCTTATGATCATACTTTTCAGAAAAATCAACTTCCTTAGAAAGCATTCCTGAACTTCCTCCCTAGAGTAGTTATTATATTATCATCATATTTTCCTTTTTTTTTTTTTTTTGTATTTTATTTTTTTAATAGGCACAGAAATACACTAGCTAAGTAGTTGGTTTAGCCAAGATCTATAATGAGTTTACAGGTCTTTAAGGTGATAAATTATTATCATTCCAAAACCAAAGCTCTGTGTATTATTGCTATGGTTATTTGCATGTTGCAATTAAAATGAATATTTACCCACAGGATTATTGTAATTTTCAAATATTTTTATTATTTTCTTCATTTTCTTTAATGAATTTGGAAGTAGAAACATGCTTTAAAAAAAAGAAGTGGAAAAGTTTATTAAAAACATCTAAACCTTGGTAACTAAAGTTTTCAGTTTTAATTTTTCTTTCTTCTATGCTTAATTTGAATTTATAGAAAATATAAATCCCTAAACTTGCTACTTACATGTGATTTACAAGAATAGCTGTGAAATGTTCCCTATAATTTAGTTTTACTCTTTCTGTACATTTTTCTGGTTTATTCCTGACTGATTCGGTGTTTTCTAAGTTGCTTACCTGCTGTCACATCTTAAAACTTTGAGTTGTATTTTACGTAGCATCATCTTTCAGAACACAATGTGACAATATCATGCTGAGCTTTGTTTGTGAAGAGAGCAGTAAGAATTATTTTGTTACAGTAGGCATCCTAATGCTAACCACTATCTGATTTATACAAGACTTCCAATAGGCAGACGAGGTAGGCAGATATATGCTTGAGGAGTTTTGCTGAGATTGATAGGGTTTCCGTCCAATCGAATATCTTCTAGTGCCTTACGAATATAAGTCAGATTTTTAACATTGCAGAAGGTATCTTCATGCATCTCCAGAATGTTGTTGTTCTATAAAATATGAAAATAAACATGAGACAAGATATAACACATTTCTAGTATTAAGAACATACTCCTTTTGTTTCACCCCCATTTTTATTCTTTTATTTCTCACCTCTCCCCAGAATGCACTTTATATAATTATTATAAATCAAGCATTTTCTAGGCAATGAGGGAAAACCAATTAACAAAATATAGGCATGTGCTTGCCCTTATAGACCGTATACTTCAGTAATGGGAATGAAGTAAGGAAGTGAACAAATAAATTTACAGAAATCATTCCCTAAAACAATGAGAGCTATGAAGCAAAGATGGTGACTGTGAAAAGTTATTCTAAGGAGTAGCAGTGGAGCTGAGAATGAAATAACAAGAAGACCTGGACATTGAAAGAGCCAAAGTAAGAGGACCCCAGGCAGCAGGAACACCAAGTTCAAATTCTGAGTAATTAGCATGGAATGTTCAATCATGGGGAAGAAGGCAGTGTGGTTGAAGTGAAGTGACAGAGAGTGAACAAGTATCAGGAGGCTACTAGGGCCGAGAACTGGATTTTTCAAAAAGAGCTTTCTTGAATATATCTCACAGATCATAAAATTCACCCAACTTTAGTGTACAGTCCTATGGTTTTCCATATGTTTACAGACTTCCGTAAGCATCACCACAATTTAAGAACAGTTTGAGCATCTCCCAAAGAAACTACATAAATATTAGCAATAACGTCCCATTTTTCCCTACCTCTAGCCCTGGCAACATCTAAACTACTTTTCTGTTTCTATTTCATGTAAATTGAATCATACAATGGATCATCTTTTGTGACTTGGTTCTTGCACTGTGAATTGCATTTTAAGGTTCATACATGTTGTAGCCTGTGTCAGTACTTGTCACTTTTTTCTTTCCCAGTTATAGTCTATTGCATGGATATCTTGGTATATCTTTGTTTATTCATTAATCAATTAATGGAAATTTAGATTGTTTTCACTTTTTTGGCTCTTCAATGAACATTTGTATGCAAATTTTGTGTAGACATGTTTTCAATTCTCTTGGATATATACCTAGGAGTAGAATTGCTGGTCATATAGTAACTATATTTAACATTTTGAAGAACCGTCAAACTGTTTTCCGAAGTAATTGCACCATATTACACTTCTACTAACAACATCCGAGAGTTCCAATTTTCTGTGCCTCCTAAGCAACACTTGGGATTTTCAAACTCTTTTATTTTAGCCAACCAAGTGGGTGTGACATGGTATCCAATTGTGGTTTAGTTTATTACTAGTGTACAGAAGTACAATGATATTTTATATTGATTCTGTAACGTGTCACATTGATGAACTCATTTATTAGATCAAATGGTTTAGCGGAATTACTTATGACTTTCTATATAAAAGATTTACAGATCCATTTGGTGAGTATTTTTGTCTTAATATTAAGTCTTTCAAATCTCAATATAGTGATATCTTTCCTTATTTAATCTCTTTCTCCCCAGCTTTATTGAGGTATAACTAACAAATAAAATTATATATATTTAAAGTGTACAGCATACTGTTTTGGTATATTGTACATGGTGAAATGTCTACCACAATCAAGCTAATTAACATTTTCATCATCTCACATAATTACCTTTTGCGTATGTGTGTGTTTGTGTGCATATGGTGAGAATGCTTGAGATCTACTCTTAACAAATTGCAAGTGCACAGTACAGTATTGTACTGTAGTTACCATGATGTACATTACATCTCTAGGACTTATGCACCCTGAATAGCAAATTGTGTACCCTTTGACCAGCATCTTAACACATCACCCACCTGCCAGGCCCTGGCTACCATTATTTTACTCTCTGCTTCTATGAGTTTGACACTTTTAGATTCTACATACGAGTGAGGTCATACAATACCTGTCTTTCTGTGTTGGATTATTTCACTTAGAATAATGTTCTCCAGGTTCATTCATGTCATTGCCAATGGCAGGATGTTTTATTTTTATGGGCTTTTTAAATTATAATTTTATAATGTTCCACATTATACATATACCACAATTTCTTTATTCTTTCATTTGTTGACAGACACATATGCTGTTTCCATATTTGGTTACTGTGAATAATGCTGCTGTGAACATGGGGGTGCAGATACCTCTTCCAGACACCTTTATATACAAAGTCATGAGTAATCCACTAAACTATTTGAACTAACAAATGAGTTCAGCAATGTGGCAGGTTACAAAATCAATATAAACTATCATTGTACTTCTATGTACTTCTATATACTAGTAATGATTTCATTTCCCTTACATACACACTCAGAAGTGGGATTGCTGAATCATATGGTAATTCTGTCTTTAATTTTTTAAAAGAACCTCTATGCTATTTTTATAATGACTGTATCACTTTGCATTCCTAGCAACCATTTACAAGGATTTCCTTTTCTCCACATACTCGCCAACGCTGACTGTCTTTGGTCTTTTTGATAATAGAAGTTCTAAAAGGTGTGAGGTAATAGCTCATTGTAGTTTTGGTTTGCATTTCCCTGATGACTAGTGATGTTGAGCACATTTACATATACTTGTTGGCCATTTGTATGTCTTCTTTCAAGAAATGCCTATTCTAGTCCTTTGCATATTTTACTTGGGTTATTTGTTGTTGTTGTTGTTGTTGTTTTCTATTGAGTGTTCGAGTCTTGTATGTATTTTGGATGTTAACCCCTCGTCAAATATATGTCTGGCAAATATTTTCCCCCATTCTAGGTTATCTCCTCTCTCAGTTGATTATTTCCTTTGCTATGCCAAAGCCTTTTAACAATATGTTGTAGCTTTCAGGGTAAAAATCTGTACTTCTTTTGTTAAAATTATTCTTGAGTATGTTATTAGTTTTGTGACTATTATAAGTAAAATTGTTTTTCCAATTTTATTTTCAGACCCTTCATTTCTATTACAGCACATACATGCACGGCTAGTACTTGTGCATGATTTTGTAATCTGCCACACTAATGAACTCATTGATTAGATTTTTTCTGTGACCCATTGCTTATTAAGGGAAGTGTTGTTAAATACCTACACATTTGTGAGTTTTTCAGTTTTTCATTGTTGTTGACTTCTAGTTTAGCTTCATTTTAATAAGCAAAGTATTTTGTATGCTTTCAGCTCTTTTCCATTTGTTGAGGCCTGTTTTGGGGTTCATTATATCCTGGGACATGTTTCTTGTACCCTTGAGAAGAAAGAAGGCATATTTTGCTGTTTTGAGGTAGAATGTTTTATAGATAACTGTTAGGTCTAGTTGATTGATAATGTTGTTCAAGTCTTCTCTTTCCTAGTTGGTCTTATGGCTAGTTCTATTCATTATTAAAAATACAGTTTTGAAGTATCCAACTATTATTATTGAATTATCCATTTCCCCCTACAGTTCTAACAGTTTATTCTTCACATATTTTGAGGCTGTTTTTAGGTTCATATATGTTATATATTCCTAATAGATTGACTCTCTAACCATTACAAAGTATCCAAGAGGAATAATACAGATTTAGTGCTTATGCACTATACAATTCCCTTTGATAGGTAATAGATATACATTGTTAATAATAACTGTGCCTCACATTTAAGTACTTACCATGTTCCTGTAACTGTACTACCCACTTTATAAACTAAAACTGAGAGGTAGAGAGGCTCCGATATTTGTCTAGACATTAAATAGTGCTCAAAGTAGAATGTCAGCCCAGAAAATCTGCTTTCACCAGAGCCATCATTCCTGACTACTATACAATATGTTGGGAAACATTTTTCAAATGAATCAAAAAGGGAATTTTGATAGTAACATTAAAAATAAATATAAATTGGAGCCAATGCAAATGAGAAATGACTTTATGCTAAATATTGGTAAGGTGGTTGTAGAAAAGAAATCTTTTAAAAGGTGCATATTTTAAAAGGTGCACTTAGTGCCTTTTAAACTGAAAAATAGGGAACATAAGCCAACAACTTTTTTAAAACTCTCATATTGTAGATAGTAGTGCATCGTGTTTAAATATAACATAGGAGACCTGGTTACTTTGTTGAGTCAATAGCTTCGGAGAAAATAGTAATACAATTCAATTCATAATCAGAAAACTCATTCCGAGATTTCCTTGAGGATTACCTCAAAATCCTCCTTCAAGTCATAGACCAGACAAGAAATCCTCATATGCATAAACATTCACTCCCAGAAAAAGAGAGAACAACAGAGGGCACCAAAAAACAGGGTGAGGACTAGAAAGGATATGTACATCAAGGAAGTAAACACAACCAGAAAAACTCTCAAAAAAGACATGTATCCAAGACTCAGAGACATAAAAGGACACCCAAAAAGTATGGAAAATATATACATATATATGAGAAAAGACAAGGAGGTAAATATTTACAGAATCCACAAAGAAAAACGTAGGAATGACAGACCTGCCCTCACATAGCAAAATCATTTCTCGTGATAGTTTACAGTTTCCCTGTAAAAGATTGTAAATTACACTGATGTTGTTTCTTTGAGTGCACAATGCATGTACTCGTGTTCTCTACCGATTTAGTCCACAGAACAGATAAAATTGTTATAGAAAGTTGATTATAGCTGCAGACCAAGAATTACTCACATCCAATATACAACTAATTTCTCTATGTTTTAACAACCAAAAATGTTTGTTTTGAGCAATTTTAATATATTTAAATGACATATATTAGAAAATATTAGATCATAACATTTTTGAAAATGTGTTTTCACTCATAACTTTAAAGATATATTAAAATGTAGTTTAATGGGATTTAAAATAACATACATTTTCAAGTGTGTTGGTTTAGGATAAACTGCATATTCTTAATTCAGAGAGATGGAAGTGTGTCATCTTTCAGCAGATGGAATGCCCTAGGATTGAATTTAATTTAATACATAAAACCTAAAGATAAAATTAAGAGCTAAAATTGACATTTTTCCCCTAAAAGCTAGAAAACACTTGGACCAAGCTTGTCCAACCTGCGGCCTGTGGGCTGCATGCAACCCAGGATAGCTTTGAATGTGGCCCACCAAATTCATAAACTTTCTTAAAACATTATTTATATATATATAAACATATATAATATATAAATATACATATTTATATATAAAATATGTATCAGCTTTCGTTAGTGTTAGTGTATTTTATGTTTAGCCCAACACAATTCTTCCCTTGTGGCCCAGGGAAGCCAAAAGGTTGGACAGCCCTGATTTAGATTTTTCTTCCTCTTTTTCTCTTCCATTTCTAATCCTGACACACTTCTTTAGCAGACAAAACTTTCAATTCTTTTTCAAAAGAAGCTTTGCTTGTCCCCAAATGCATTATGCTTTGGCAAAGAATGAAAACAAAAACTAAGATTGAACAAACAAACAAACTCATAGACACAATCAATCGTTTAGTGGTTACCTGGGGAAAGGGGGAAGGGGTGTGGGAGAGGAGGGAGCTGGTGGGAGAGGAGGGACCATGAGCTACATATATAGTGCTGGAAAGAGAACTCACACTGGGTGATGAACACACAGATGATGCAGAGTAGGATTGTACATGTGGAACCTATGTAATTCTTACTAACCAACATCACCCCAGTAAGTCTAACAATAAAAAGACAAAGCAAAAACGAATATTGTCAGAAATAAATCAGCCCAGGGTCATGGATATACCAACACCTTGTACTCAGACTGAGAGAGAGAGAGAATGAATGAGAGATAGGAGACAAAGAAAACAAATTGTCACAGTGTACCAACATGCCATTGTAAACAGTGTCTTGTGTCCCAACTTCCTTGTATTTGCTTTTGTTATCCATGGAGCTCTTGGGCATATCTTCCCAGCAGGAGCCTACCTGGAGATGAAGGGCCCGTAGGTTTTCTGGGAGTGGCAGAGGGATGTGGTCCAAGTTGTTATCAGTGAGGTAGAGATGATGGAGATCGTACATATCCTGTAAACATTCCAAATGTAGGCACTTACTAGAGATTAATGGTGCATTAGTTTTATTTCCCATTCCCTGTCCATGCAACCATTTGAAAAACGATGCATGCCTGTCCAAATCTTGCTTTGTAAAGTTGAGGCAGATATAGTTTTCTAAGTTGGTAGGCAATTCAAATGAGTTTTGGAAGAATTGAGGGCAAGCAGATATCTCTTGTTGAAAAGGAAACATGTTTCTCCGTCTCTAGGAAGAAACTTGCTTTGTCCACTTTAACTTTCTCAACTTAAGTGAGGTAGTGACTTCCCATTTGCTCTTCTGCAGTAGGTTCTTGAGGATTTTGGTAAGGCCTAGCAAGAATTTCCATCGTGTTATGGAGACGGAGAAATGAGAATTTCTCCCCAACCAAAGCCTGCCCTCTCTAGCTGGAGTTCCCGAGAAAGGACAGTCTAGCAGGACAGAAAAAGCTGAGATAATAACAGGTCCACTCTAAATACTGCAGGACAAACCGTAACTCACCACCACCCATGACAACAAAAGGTGAGCAGAGAGATTATTCTCCCCTTGCCAGGCTCTCGTGAGGTGTCCCAACTCTCTTGCCCCACAGGGTGTTGCCACAGAAGGGCTTGTGGAAAGACAAGCCTTTCACCACTCTCCAGTGCTGATGGGTCCACATGACCCCCTGTAGCCACCACAGAACTAATGTGATGTCCCTTCATAGTATTTTTAATTTATTTGTTCAATGTACATTGAGAGAAGCAACTTGAACAGCATAAGAATGGGTAAGAAAACCAGTTGTTACTCCTCTCATTACTCCATGCTGTTATTCCAAGCAAGTCACTCCAGCCCCAAACTTGCCTCCTTCACTGGGAAAACAAAATTCCTCAGATTAACTGAATCTGTGTTCCTTATAAGGTAGTTTAAAAGCCTTCCATCCCCGAGGCCCAACCACACCCTGTACAAGTAGTTGTCCATTTAACCACATTACACACGCTCCTTGAGTGGAGTTCCTGATAAACACAAATTATCTGGCTTACACCATTTCCAGTTATGATTTATAGACTGGTGTGACGGACAGTGACCCACTTCTCGCTCCAGCTCTGATTTCTGTCCTTGGTGTTTGACTAGCCTCAAAACATACCACAGCACAGTTATTTCCAAAAAGCATGATAAATAGTGTCATAAAGTTTATTTTAGGAGTTCAAAGTCTCATCAAAGTGACTTTCCTTTATAGAAATAAAAAGGCTAGTCATCGACTGCAAATGAAATGACAAAAGGAAAGTCTTTCCTATCCAAATTTAAAACTCACTTTAAATGCTTCTTGCTTTATTCCTTTCCTTCCAAGTCTGTTGTTGCTAATATCAATGAATGTCAAAGTCGTTGGCAACTCCGGGAGTTGCCTTATTTTGTTGTCACGTAGGACAAGCTCTCGGAGTTGTGGTAATTTTCTGAATGCATCTTCATCAATCTCAGATATTAAATTTGATGTCAGATCAATCCTTCTTAAATCATCTAGAAAAAAATGAAGAAAGTAGTTAAATGTTCTTGAAAGTTCTTTATTCATATAAAAAAATAAATTTCTCCAAGAAAAGCAAATATAAACATGACTTTAATTAGCAATGAACAGTTAATGAAATAATTCTTTCCAACTACTTTATAAAAATTTGATTGTTCCCTCTAAATACTATTCATAGTTACATATTTTATGTAACATAAGCAAATAAACTGGCATATTATATTTAAAATAACTACTTTCTCTGAGATTCTAAATAAACTTAATCTGAATTTTACAATTTAGAACATTTTCCTAAATGATGACATGCTGCGTTTTCCAGTGGTCAAAGACACATTAGTGTTAAAATACAAAGGCATTGAAAAGAAATTTTCAGTGATTAAAGTACTTTATAAGAAAAAGTTCAAAAATTCCTCTAAGTTAGTAACCATTATAAAGTCAGAATTTAGGCTTGCATTCATCAATCATAAAGTTATTGTGCTTCAATGAACGTCTCCTCAAACAAGCCAAATCCTAGTAAATGTACAACCATGACATTTTATGCTTAATACCATCACATGGTAATGAGTTCTAGCCTATAAAATATAATTATTTTTTATTTCTATTCAGTTTAAAATAGTTTATTTAAAAATGTGAACCATATGATTTTATAATGTCCTCAATCATTTATTAATTTTTCTGATCATACTTAAACTTTCAAATGTTTAAATAAGAAAAAAATAATTGATTAAGAAGGCATATTTTATATTCAGCTGTCATTTTTAGTACCAACATTTTACAGTGCAAAAATTCTAGGCAAGTCTACAGGAGAGAAGGGTATGGGAGCTGTCATCCATACTTAGGCTTGCAAAATCATTTTTGTTGATCTTTTTAATTCTGTTAAAGCGGGAATAGAAGTAAGCGATGTCCTTGGGCAGTGGAGGAATAGCATCAAGTTCATGGTCATCACAGTATACAGTGGTACTTATGCAAGTGCACAGAAGGCAGGTTGGAAAGTCTGAAAAATGGAGGCAAATAATTATAAGTAAGTTAACAAATGATGTGATTAGCAATGTCTGTTAAACAAGATTAGAGTTCCATGCAGATTATCCTGGTCTACTTCATATTTTCTCATAGAGTTTTCTGTAAATGGAATATTAGTTAAATATACCGATGAAAGCTGCCCAATAATTAGCATATCCTTTGTAATGTTTTAAAGTTTATTTTATGATAAATGACTGAGTTGATTCTGCTCAGTTGTTGCTTTTATACTTCCTAGAACTTTTATCTTCAAATATGAACATCAAGATCATGGTTTTTATAAACTTAAAATATCACATATAATGTTTTGATTATGTCTTTGGTTCAATATTTAAATATCCCACTGAGACAAACTAAGATATGATTATATGCTTATTATGGGCCAGGCACTAAATTCATTTATTTAATCCTTACAAAAACTCTGTGAGGAAAGTTCTATTATTTTATTTATTTATTTATTTATTTATTTATTTATTTATTTAAATTCATTTTTATTGTTAGACTTATTGGGGTGACATCTGTTAGCAAGGATTACACAGTCTATTATTTATTATTCCATTGTTTAGATGAAGAAATTACGGGAAAAGGAAATACTGAATGCCTTGCTCAAACCTGTGTATCCAGCAGGACACAGCCCTTCTGAAGGCTGTCTTCTCTCTCTCGTCCTATCAGTGTGTTCTGTAACAGACTTCGCTTATATTACCTGTAACACACTGTAGCCTCCAAACTTGTTTGTATGTCTGTCTCCCTGGACCAGGCAGAACTATTCATGAGAACAGTAGCCATTTTAAGACAGGTTTTGTATCTCCAGAACTTCGAAGACAGAGATAGTCAATGCTAACAAAGCCTTTGCGGTGGGGATTGGAGCCCTACCCAGTTTTTCTACACCCCCCCATGCCATTCTGGGTGTGTGTGTGTGGGTGCGTGTGTGTGAACACATTTAGGTGTGATTCTACCTGAACACCCCCAAGGTTGACCCTGATAAATTCTGACGGGAAATATGGGCAAATCGTAGAATCACGATTAACACCAGGGACCCCTCTCATTAACTGGGATGCTCTGATTTAGGTCGCCTTCAGGTCATGCAAGATGGCGTCCCACAGAATGGACCACTTTCCTCCCTTTTCCTCTCTGCTGCTTCCTAGGACTGAGGGCGAACAAGCCTGCTTTCCAACGCACATGCATGCAGACGAGAATTCACACCCAGGGTGTGGGACTAATAGCCACAAGTGTCTACCTTTTGAGCTAGTGTCCTCGAAACAGTGAAAAGATGAGTAATGGCACCTTCCCCGGGAGGGTGGAACCGTCTAGTGAGATAATGTGAAGTGCTAAGCATCACAGTCCCCAGAATTATGTGCCCAGTCAACGTAACATACTGCGAGTACTCTTAGCACCATCACCACCTGTCATGAAGCACCTCACCACCTTGAATGGCAGTGGCCTGATCTCTCCAACATAGATTGTCATCTTGCTAGCAGTGTACCCCTTGTTCTAGAAATGCCTTTCGCCAGAGAATCTTTGCATAATGATGCCAGACAAATAGTTTCATCCCGAATCTTTGGTTATTCGAAAATTTCCATCATGCCCGCACTGAATTACTGAAACCGCTTTAGGTTTGACTCCAAAGTGCAGGTGTACCTCCTGCTTCAGACCTAGCCAATTGCCACACTTTCTCCTTGGGTCACATAGGTTCCCCATGGAGGTGGAGCTTGGCAGTGTTGAGGGATGACCAAGTGGACTTAATTACAGCTCAGCCCGGATGGACCTGACCTTCGTTGGTGTGTGGACCCAGAACCCCGGTGAACTCCGGCTCCTGTGGGGAAGAGCCATCGATCAGCCTGGGGGTAGACTCCTCCTCTTCCTCTCCGGCCTCCTCTGGCTGTGGAGGTGGGGTGAGGAGCTCTCTGTTTCCTGAAGGCATCACTGTCGCTATTTCAATCTGAAAAAGAAGCAGGAGTTTTGATAAGGCTTCCTCCTCAGTCACCAGTGACAGAAATTTAAAATGTACCTGTCCTCGCCACAAGAGGTCACTCATGCTCTGAAGTTCAACACAGTGCACGGGTCTGCGCGCCTGGGGCAGCGCATGTGATTCCAGTTAACTGTGAATGTTGTTTTTAATGAGTCTCGACTCTCAACTCTTAGTAATGGTTTCCAGTGCTCTCCCCTCACCCCCCACTTCTTTTGGTCGGCTTGCTCTTTTCAACATCTTTATATGTTTGTTCATTCCATAGCCTTAAAAAAAAAACACCTCATTTAGTGTTTCCTAAATACATAGCATTGCAAGAAGATGTTGTGACGATGCAAATTAACTTAAAGTGTGCAGAGTGAAGTCTGAAAGTCCCCTTCACTCTGCAGTTCTAACTCCACTCCCCTTGAAGATAGAGCCAATAAGGAATGGACGTGTAGGTGTCGGTCTTTTCATCCTTGGTTTCCCAGATTCAAATCTTCTGTTCCCTTACAACAGCTTATAGTTCCTCCCACTGTATTTTACTGAAAAGTGTCATTTCTCATATATTTTCAATATTATTTTGACTAACAAGTATTACCAACACTATTTGGGTATGTTAAAATTGACCTTTTGGAGAGCTCTGACAGTAGGGGGCATTTGTAAAATTGAAAACTACTCACGTAATTTTTCAGGGATTGTATTTTAGATGACATTTGCTTTTCCATTCTTACTTGCATAGTTGAAGTGATGAGTTACTTCTTCTGAGAGCACTGCATTTAAAATAATCCTGGCCTCTCAGCTCTCTTCCCTGGTTTCGATGTCCATTCCTTTGTGTTAATGGACAAACATAGACCTCCCTAATGACCCTGTGACCTTGGGCATGAAATTTGTTCAAGACAATTGGGTGGCAACACGGCAGACCCATTAATGGGGCCTTATTTCTTCCTGGTGTCTCCAGAAACCTCAGATTCTCCCTTTACCACCCCAATAGGGACTCTTGGCCCTTGCCACCTTTCTCCTTTATTTGCTTTCATTAAATAAGCAAAAACAACAACAACAAAACAAAAACAAAAGCCAAAAAACAAAACCACACAAATCACTTTCTAACACTTACTGTCAAAATGACATGCATGCTATTATTTCATGTATAAATTACACACATCATTAGGTCAGATAGTTTGTGGATATTTTAGATAGATGTGTTAGAAAACCATAACATTTTAAAGATACACTTATTATTTAATATCACTTTGATAAATTTGAATGCATTGCTTCACAAGTGAAAATTATCCTTAAAAAAATACAAACTAAACTTCCTCTTGTCAGTTCACATGTCTGAATTCTGTCACCTTCTGTGCTTCTGCAGGCTTTTCCTTTCGGCCCTACCTACCCTGTGTTGTGTGGGTTCTGGGCCATTTCTGCCTAGGGCACTCCGGGTCGTGTCTCATATCTTTGTACTACAGGCTGTAGCATAGTAGGTGATAAACAAGTACTTGTTAAATATAAATGCAAAAAGTTTTCTTGTCCAAAATATATCTAAGTCACAGCTCCATGCTGACTTTTAGAGATTATACTGAGAAGAATCAAAGATTGTGTTAATGCTGACTTGAATGCATTCTGAAACATGAAATCAAACCAAAAATAAATGATCCCGGATTTGGTGCATTAGAAAGCCATATAAGAAGATATTAGGGCCAGGAGACCGGGAACACTTTAAACAGACATAAGGTCTCCATCTGCAGGGTCAGAACGAGGCAGATTCAGAAGAAAGGAGGATTTGCTGAGAGTGCAGGAAGAGCGGAAATTGAGACAGATGTTTCATGGAATGGAGGCCCCTTAAAGGAGGAAGCACATTCCAGACACGTTGCCTTGAACCTTCAGCTTTATAGGAAAAGTGTTTGCACATATTTTGTGTGTGTGTGTGCACATAATTGTTTTTCCACTGATTTGACGTGAAGCTGTAAGATCTCACTTGTTGTCCAACATAATGAGGCAAAGCAGCTTTTGTGTTGATCAAGAACTGTTTGGTCCCTGCTTCCTTGCTGTGGACATGGGGACATGACACAACTTTCCAGAGCAAAGGAAGAGGAACGCCTTCCCAGTTCGGTAACACTGCAGAGCTGTAACCTCCCCGTGCTGTGTCTGCAGAGCTTTTAGCATTGCAGCTTTTAGCATTGCAGACACAGTTATTCTCACTACTGAGTAGAAGTGACTTTGGCTTCTGTCTGTTTTCCTCTCTTACCGGTTTTCATACTGTGGTAGGAACTGGTGCGACAAGGCGTGCAAACAAATGCGGAGACGAAACCATGAGCGTCGGGTCCCTGTGTGGCGGGCGTTTCTGCTGACGCTGCAGAAACCTAACCGGGGAAGGACAGTACTGGCCGGAAAACATGGCTGCTCCTCTTTCTCAAGCTACGATTGGCATAGCAATACTCAGATGCAAATATACAAATGAGCCTCTGATGTAAATCACTACCCATCTTTTTTAGGTTTTCTCCATTTCCTTTTACCTCTTTAGTTTACTCTAACTTGCGTCCTACCGAAGTGACTTCCTAATTTGATCGGTATAGTGCCTTAAAGTTTAAAGACACAATGCAAAGTGTCACTCCCACATGAGACCTCGGTCTTAGTCATTCCTGAACTTCCGGGTTCCTTGACCTAACACCAGCAGGGTACACATTTGAGTTGACTGGTTTGTAGTACGTTGTCTATTTCTATTCTCATGTTTACCTGTTCTTAGGACCATAGATAATTTATGTCACTGTCAACGGTGCTTAGGTGTACATTCCACGTCCATGAAAGAGCCTCTTGAGACCAGAGATGACAAATGCTTAGCCCACAGAGAGTGTGGTCTGCGTAGGATGCAGTCTCACCTCTCATGAGGTCCATGTCAGCCTGGAGAGATAATAGTGCCAAGAAAATGTCCCCTGGCCTGCCTCAGTCTTCCCAGTGTGCACAGCCTTGACTCCATATAAGTAAGCCAGTACCTCAACATAACCTCAGGGCAAAGGGAAATGACCCTGAAGTGTCTCAAAGTTTCTGCTCCTGGAGAAATAAGGACTCTCCGTCAAAAGCATTTCAGCTCCTTTCCTTGTACCAGATTATGTGTACTGAGACTTTTACCATTAATATTTCTGTTGTTACTAAGAATACTGAAGAAGGGTTGGAGACTTGCATGGTCTCGTAAGCAGCAGAGTTATCCATAGAAAAATGTGTCTGTAACAGTACTTAGCACCAATTGAAGTGACAATACATTTGATTGAAAATTGTTTTAACCAAATCCATGTGTCCCTTCGCAAAAAGCACATCTAAATGGTCTACGTAGCCTGACTGCTACCATTCAGTCTACTAAATTTGCCTTAATTTCAGAGTGAAAATATGGACGAGTAGTGTGTTCAGAAACAGCAGGAACCCCGCTTCCTGACTGCCTGGTTTGCAGAGAATGCCTCCGCCCCCACTTCCCGTCTGGATGTGCCCGTCGTCCGTGTTCACGATGATGACAAACCGTGCGCTGCTGATCAGCACTGTGTTTGAACTAGTAGGACTTAGTGTGTTTTATTTGCGATATTTTGATATATATATATATATATATATATATATATATATATATATTTTTTTTTTTTTTTTTTTTTTTTAATCTCAGCACTTAACCTGCAGCTCAGTTTCCGATGAGAAACTTAATGAGAATGTAATAAATGTGTGATGGGAAGGGTGCTATGAAAGAATTCATGTGGCTCAGGTTCGATTCCCACCTTCAGGAAGGAAGGGAAAGGTCCTTGAATTTATAAAGGACACACTTTGTGATGATTTAATCAACTAGGTCTATTCCAAGCATTATACTTAATTATGGTCCACTGCCCATTTTACCTGTTAATGTTATTTTCTATACATACATCAATGCCATTACTTTTCTCTCTGTCAACCACCATTGCCACAATCTAGGTGACCGTCCTCTGCTTCCTGTAATATAGCAAGTCTATTTACAGGATGTTGGGATGTCCTCCAGGATATATTCACCCTGCAGTGAGAATCAACTATTAATAAGACAAAAGTCATCATGTCAACCCCTGCCTAAAATATTGAAATCGCTTTGTACTGTTCTCAGTAACCGCTGGAGCAATGGCCCTGCGGAAACATGGTACCACATTGGTTGAGGAAGGATTCAGAGTAGATGACTTGACTCCAGCCTCGCTGCGAGATCTCGGGTGAATTACCTCCTTGTACTGCAGTTTCTCTATTCGCAAAATCCTGACATAAATAGTCTAATTGTGCTAGGATGAAAATGTCAATACACATAAAACACTTGGGATGATGTCATACATACAATAAGTGCCATGGAAATGTTTGCTATTATTTTTAGAATAAATTAAAAAACTCTTTTACTTATAGGGTCCCTATGGCTTGGACCTTCTAGGGTCTCCTTCCTGAATCTCATGCCAACTGTGTTCTTTTGCTTCTCTGGCCATCTTTAGTTGTGTCGGCGCACCGTCTTGCATAGGACATTTGCATGTACTGGTCATTTGTATGTACTGGTCATTCTGCTTGGAGCTCCCTCCACTCCCCATTATTTTTTTAAGTTTATATTATTTTATTTTTAACAGCTTTAATGAAGACATAATTGATATACAAAGAACTGCATAATTTAATGTCTATAATTTGATGCAAACGTCTGTGATAAGCCATCACCACCATCGAGATAATAGACAGAGCCAATACCTCCCACAGTTTCTTTGTCATTAACTACTTATTTAGCCCAGTTCTGGTCTTACTTCCTCAGAGACCTGACATAGGCAAACGAGCTTGCTGGCTTTCAGAGCATCGTGTTCTTGTTGGCTCATCAACCATTGCATTTCTAGTAGACCATTTTCTTTTTAATTATTGCATTTATTCCTTCCTTGGATCCATGCCCCTTTGCAATATAATTTTTCAACTCCTACATTCCTTGAATTTTGAATTGAGACCAGCTTCCTGATTTGTTTGAGTGAATAGGGTATATTGATGTTGCATCCATTTTGAGGGTTCTCCAGAAGCACTGCCTGTTTTCATTGGCTCTCTAGGAGCCCTGTGCATTCATGTGAACAAGATGAGGCCAGCCTGTTAGAAGCTAAGAGGTCACATGGAGTAGAGGAAAGCCATGGAAGCTGGGCCCAACCCAGTCCAGCAAGCCCTGAACCAACTTAGCAGCTAATTTAGATACATAAGTGAGCCCAGTGCAAACTAGAAGTATAGCACAGCACAAATTGCTGAGCTACAGACTTAGCAAGCTCAGTAAATGGGGGTTTAAGCTGCCCAAATTCAGCGTTATTTGTTACACAGCAAAAGATAACTAATACAGATTTTTATGTTGTATATGTGAATATTTAATTAATAGATATCTCCCTATGAAGATAAATATATATCTCATTGTTTTTTTTTCACCATTCTATTTCCAGCTCCTACCCCAGTGTGTCTAGCAATTAGTAGGCTGATAAGTATTGTTAAATAAGTACAGGTAAACAATGGTAATTTTAGATACTTTAAGAGGTATTTTGGGTATCAGAATAACACAATGTTTTAACATACTCAAAGTGCATGAGAGAGCAGGTGTGAAAAGAGATAAGTTATGGCTCAGACATCTCCATATCTGCCAATGAACGTTCATTATAGGTGTAAACGTATTGTGAAAGGACACTACATGAGGTATGCTTTGACTTAAGTAGATGGAACTGGTTTTGAATCTACTGCTGAGCCAAGGGTTTGGGTAAGGTATGTTCTATATTTGAGGAAATAGGCCCAGAGTCAGAGCTACGCCATTGCACAATTCTGAGAGGCACTACTCATTGGACATGCAATGTGAATAGTGTTCCCTGGATTTATAAAATGTAATGATCCCGCTCAGTATGTGTTAACTATAAGAGGTCAGTTAACTAGTCCCAACACTGAGGTTGCCCTTATCTTTTGTCCTGTCCTATTTATCTTGGCTATCCTTATTACAATTTTGACTTAACAAAGTTAGGCAGAGATGGGAACATTTTTATTTATCTGTTTGCTGCTTGTATGGACAGTATGGTAAATCCTAAGGAAAAAAACGCATGTATACACTGAGATCATAGCTGACTTGTTAATATTCATTAAAGAATAAAGATATAATTGTTCTTATTAGAATAGAAAAAAATGCAGATTTTTCATATATAAAATAGGATTAGTGATAGAATCACAGTAAGGTTCCCACCCCAAGAAATTAAAGTTACTTCAGGTTGTTCTCATGATGAAAAGCTGATCTTAAAAATGCAAAACTGAGAAGAGGCCATTTCTCCCAAACCCTTGGTAACAGCAGCTCCTTAAATCATGACTCATTATTGATAAGACAGCTAAATAAAGAAAAAGTAAAATGAAGAGCAAGGTAGTCTATGAAGATTGAGTTGAGGGAAGAAGACTGCTTGTTGTGACCATTACTTGTAGGCGGGAAATATTAAATTTGTTGACCATAAATATAGTCACTGAAGAGATCATCGCTGACACATAGAAAAAAGGTTTCACTTGATCTCTTCATGGTTTAGCAACAATCGGGGTGGATTGAATACTCACTATACAGGAGAAACTGTTACACTCTTTCCACTGATTCTCACGTCAGTCCCAGAACAACCTTATGTATTCGAAGGTGCAATATTTGTGCCCATTTGAGAGATTTGGAAAGGGAAGATGAGAGGTCAGAGGACTAACTAAACGCCCTGAGGTCCCACAGCTGCTGCGTAGTTAAGGCTAGGATGTGAATCATTCATCAGTCTCGCTACAGGCCTGCGCAACTCCCTTAATTTCGGTTCTGTAGGCGCCTGAATGAAGTTCCGTTGCACAGCCGAGCTTCTCGGGTGCTGTCATTCTGCTGAAAGAGGGACTTCAGACAGGGAGCGTTACTTTGGGCAGATTTATAATTTACTCGTTTTTTAAAAAATCTGTCTCTATGGAAGACACCACAAGACAAAAATCTATAGGACTATGTAAGAAAAACAAGAGTCCACACCAGAAAAGGAAGAGAAAAAAAGCACTCATTAAATACCCATTACTGGACAAGTAGAAGGACGAAGTTTAAAAGCATATTAAACTGGTTGAACATAAAATAGTGAGCGACTCACATTGAAAGGATAGCTGAATAGCTGGGGCAAGTTAAACACCAAATCTGGGCTACACGCCCCCCATCCCCCAAGATTTTGATATCAGTCATCTGGGGTGTGGCCTAGGTTTTAGGTTGAGAACCACCCTACCAGACTTACTGTGCAGAAAAGAGGATGTAGGAGACAGAAATGCTAGTGAGGGCCTGGAACTTCGAAACATTGAGACAAGTCTTGATGGGAATACAATAGAAGGACTTTGTTTTCCACCAGGCCCCCAGGGGCCACAGGCTTCAGAAACGAGAGCAGTGTGAGTTCAGGGATCTGCTGAGGTTGATTCTTTGGCTGGAAACAAAATAAAACTAACTAACTCACAACGACGACAAGGACAAACTACATGGGCAAGAGCAGAAACGCTCTGGGAAGGAAGTTTCCCAAGTTGCATAGCAGAGAGCAAGGGGAGAAGCCACCGGGGCACGTCACTTCCGGGCTGGCGAACACTTCTTGTTGAAGTTATGGCTCAGGAGAGCGTCTGTCAGCTGACAGACACAAACTCAATGTAGCCGCGGGTGCCAGAAACCCAGGGCTACGGAGAAATGGGGGTTCACGGTTTTGAGGATGCGGAGGGCGGGGGCGAGAAAGAAGCTTCAGTAGACATGGTGACTGGACCGGCCACCACCGAATGCTTAAAACCTGTGCTAGAAGGCAGGTTTACCTCAGATGCCACTCTGAGAGAAAGGCTCCTTGTTAGGGGCTATTTCCCAGGTCAGTGCTGCTCATATCCTAAGTGCATCAGAATGACCTGGAGGGTTTGTTAAATCCCCTGGTCACCGGCAGGCACCCTTCTAGAGTTTCTGATGCCTTAGGTCTGACGTGGGACCTGAGAATTCGCCTTCCAGACAGCTTCCCAGGTGACGCTGAGGCTGGCAGCTCAGGTACCAAGACAACAGCTCCTCTAATAACGCTGAAGCACGGCCATAATTCAACGGCTGCTGGGAAGTTTCTCCAAATTGTGTTCGAGCTCAGTGTGCAAACAACATTTGGATGAGGCCAGGCCAAGATTTCTTCCATCTTCTGACTTCTCAGTTACCACCGAATCTCTTTATGTTTCTCTGGCAAAACCGTGTACTGGTTTGGGGCATATACTGGCTTGGGCCTAGCGTAACTATCTGAGAGACTCACGTAAACTCGGTCTTCGAATGTGACGGAGGCTAGGGTCAGCGTTGTGATAACAAGGTGAGCGCCATGAATGCTGCGTTCGCTTTAAACATCATGGCCATGGGGGAGTTGGTAATGAACTACCGACAGTTTATGTGGCCCTAAAGGAACTACGTCTGTGTCTGTAGGAGTCCACTCACGTTGCACTTAGTGAAAGAATCCCTCTGAGCCAGGCACCAAGACTTCATGTAGCTGAGATGAAGCAGAAGGAACTGGGGGAGGGGCATGCTGGACTGCTTATTCTTTGGACATTTAGATCACAAGCCAAGCAATTCTGACTTGGCACTGTGATCTCTTTAGATTTAAACGAGTTTAGACTTTAATTTGTAAGCGATGTCTGTCTGTTGTCTTTTACTTTTCCTCCAAAACTCTACAGAAGTAGAAGAGCTACATACAAACCTGGGTCCTCTTTATGTTTCTGAAATTGTAGTATTTCCTTAGTATTCCATTTCACGGCAGAAGCTCTCATAAGTCAGCTCTGTTATAGGGAATGTGGCCGGATACAATCGGAGGTAGAACACGGAACTGACGGTGAAATCTCAATCTGAGGTACAGAGAGGCATTTGAAATGAATTCGTTGAGGTTCTTGGATCCATTTCTGACCCTCCTAGGGTCAAAATCTACAGGGTGCCAGGGAGCAGCTAAGAGTGGTGGCTGGCATGGGAGTCGGAGCATGCGCTCAGGAAGGCAGGAGCATGACTGTCCTCAGAAGGGCCTGATTTTTTCTCCTGAAGGGGAGAGCTATTGAACTTAGCAGTTAAGCTTAATGGCTTGAGAAGCCGTAATCCTGGGGAGAGGGTCCCTCTCCTGTGGGCCCCTTTCCTCACCCCTCCTCAGAGAGGAAGAATGAGTGGGACGGTTGGGAGGAGGAGAAAGAACTCGGCCTCGGCGGCTCACCAGCCCCGTTGGGGACACGTGCCTGCTCTGCAGGAGCGTGGTCCTGTTTTGCCCCTCCCGCCACACGGGCGCTGAGATGTCCTGACTCGAGCACGTGCTGTAGCCTGGGGCTGACAAACTCGCCTGCCTGTGATGACCTAGTCTACTTCTGTAGTTTGCATTACCGAAGTCCATAGTTGCTTCAGACCTAAGTCTACGTTTCAACCTAGATGTTATCAGTAATAAGGGACTATTTGGAACTCATTTGTCTGAGCCCCATTTCTGTCTCTCAGTTGTTCTGAAGTAAAGTACAGCACAGTGGGGGCACATATGGGGTCCCTTAAAACCCATCACCTATTGCCTAGAAAAACTTCTAGCTTATATATATACTTGTATATGTTACAGTACAAAATAGTGTGCATTTCCATATGTATACTCTTGGTTTCATATTATGTTCCTGACTCTTTGTCTCACTTTCTTAATTTATACTTTTCATATCATAATGTAATAACAAATAATTAAGTCATAATCAATAATATGAGACGTCATATTGTGGAGACTATACTACAGTATGCTCCATATTATATATTTTATAAATTGTTTTATGACATTATATATAGATATTTTATCTATAGCTATATTTATATTTATTTTATATGTTTATAATTCTATTTTGTATACATGGCAGCATTTATTCATATAAGTAGCCTCAAATACTGTTCAGAATAGGTGATGGATAAATACATGAGTAAAATAATTTATATGTCAGCTTCATGGTCAGGTCTGAGACTGATGACAGATTAGGGGAAATAATCTCTCAGCATGTGTATGTATGTATGTTGTGATTGAACTCATAGGAACCTCATGTTCCAATAGATAACTACAGATCTTGTTTATATGTATTTTTTTCACTTCCTCCATTGTGTCAAAATTGTATGTTTATAAGATGTCTAGACTGAGAGGTATACTGAGGGACAAGAGGGGACATGGACCTGGTCTAATGCACCTGCCCCTATTCCTGGCTCTCAGCAAAAATTGGAGGAGCTGCCCCAGGGAGTGAACCTTCATGACAGCTCAAATCCCATCACTTGCACCAAGATTTTCCTGGTCACCAGTGAGTAAAGCTTCAGTGGCTATTGACTGAATTAAGTGGTTTGCTAGTAAAGCTAATATGTATTAAACATTGCTTGTGTGCCAGGCTCTAAGTTAAATAGTTAATGAGCTTCTTATTTAATCCTTACTAAGTATCTTATAAACAGGAAGCTGAGGACCAGGGAGGTTGCTTGACTATCCAAGGCCACACAGTTATTGTGGCGGGCTTGGGACTCACCCCAAGGGAGCTTGCCTCCACAGCCCATCATACTAACACTGAAAACCTGCCTCCTGAGGATAAAATGGATGTATACATGCGCAGTGCCCGAAGCCAGTGGTTTTTCCCAGCATTCTTTGCAGTGCATACGTGTTTATGGTTTTTTTGAGTGCCCAGGCAAAGTCATATTGGGAGGCAAATGCCCTCACCTATTCATTCACTTAGTTTAGGATCCCTACACCACCAGAACATTCCTAACCAGTTAGTCTAGTTCTTCAGCAGATAATATTTAGATTATAGATGTTTCTCCCACCTTTTAAAAAGTATTTAAAATCCAGAATGTTATTTGGATTGTTACTCAAGCACTGTCTAAAGTTTTGCTAGCCAACACAGAATGTTAAATTTATCTTTCTCCCCCATTACCCCACCACTTGATAATATAGCTTGAGGCTATTCTGTGTTGTTACCATTATGTCAACAGTTTGTTTCCAGATATGTTAAAAGGTTCTGAGTTGTTTGGGCTGGGTTACTAAAGAATATTCTTCTGGGTTTCATGTACTGGCATGTAGATATGCTGAGTACAATGGAATTCTGCTCTAGACATAAGTCTAGTATTCAAATAGATTTAAGTGATCCATATTAATTATCCACAAGAATGTGACCATGAACACTGGCCATGAAAGCTGTATCTTATTTTCTACTTGGTCTTGAAAATGGATGAGGAAGAAATGTGTTTGGCAAAGATTCGTCAATGCCCATACTTCTGACAAAGCTGCTCTCAGTTCAGAAGGATCGTCTTACCTCTCCCCCCTTAACTACTTTGACAGCTTGGATATTGTGTTCATTATAATCACTTGAAAATTCTTGTTTTTCTGATTCCTAATAATCAAATTACTTAATATCAGAGAAAAGAAACCTCAGTATTGGACACAGCTAACAAAGTAAAGATTAAAGGAAGAAGCAGAAAAATAAAAGAGGCTTTCAGTGCCAAAGCCTCCCTGGTTTTGGCATTAAAAGGAGCTGGTTAAAATTTTACTCTGAAACTTAGTTGCAAAATTTGGATCCTTGGTGGTTCCTAATCATAATCATGTCTTATTTCAAGGAATAGTTAAGAGCATTAACTTAGGTTTGTGGTCTCATAAATAATGTACAATACAAATTCAAACACAAATAAATCAAAGGCAAATACTATTAGTGTTATCTCTTTTTTCCTCATGAGCTTACATGGCTGTATATTTTTGCTGTTTAATTTTCTTGAGGTTTTTAAAGAGCTTAAACTAAGAATCAAATGGTTTAACACTTTTTAAAAGAAGCATATGAATATGAAACGTCTACCCGACGACCACGTTAGAGGCTCTTCAGCAAAACCCTTTTCCCCCGTCCTTCAGAGCATCTCGGGTGAAGAGGAAGATTCACTGCTTTATTTTTTTTCACCATATCCGGAAAATAATACTTAATTCAGGTTGACTGAAACTTTTACAAGTTACTTCTTCCAATATGAGATGTTTTATATGCAAACCATATGTTGAAGACTTTGAAACATATTGAAAAGTTACCCAAAGTGAGACATAATTTCAAATATGATCATCAAGCTATTGCATGTCTTTTGTTACCGGAGGACAAAATAGTGAAAAATTACTGACAATTACTTTTTGTTCAGAAAATACAGAGGTGATTTTTAAGACAAGCCACCCGTTAGCATTAAGAAAGCTCTATACCACCTGAGGGGAGGAGGTGGGAGAGGAGGAGGGGGAGTCAAGTATTTGGTGGTGGACAGAGAACTGACTGGGTGGTGGACACATAATGCAACACATAGACCATGCACTGTGGAATCGTATGCCTGGAACCTATATGATTTTTGCTAACCAGTGTCACTCCAGTAAGTTTAGCAATAAAAATAAAAGTTCTATACCAATTGATTACATTTAGATAACCTAATTTTAAGATCCTTCTGATATATCATGATCTAATATAGACATTGATTTCTATAAATAGTTCAAAATCAGTTTGACTCTTAAGTAATTTCTGATGTTATGGGGCATTAACATATATTCAAAATTATTTTGCCTGGCACCATATCGTCATGATGGCAAGAGAAAAGAAATCATTGCTCAGTATAGCTGCCTTTATTGAGTTCTCTCTCATTCTTACAACCTCCACTAAATTTGGTTTTCATTCCTTTGACCAAGCTTATAGCTTTTTCATCTCTAAATATTATTTTTAAAACTGAATTTATACATTTCAATGACAGTTTTCATCATAAGGATGATTTTAAGCAATCTAGCTACTTGTTCTCTCTAGGAAAGAGAAAAATTGACTTAATTTTAAAATCAATGTGAGTCATAGAAAAGAAACCACTTCTCATTCAAGAGATTTCCTATTCGTCAATTATTACTGATATTTTTTATTAGTTATTTTTATTTACTTATGACGGTATATGAGACAGTTTTAAAAGTTATTATACATGGAACTGTAATAAGGTAATAATATATATATTGAAATGATTACCCATAACCTCATATGTTGAAAAAATGCCTATCCACAGTTATTCTTCCAAGTAGTTAGTTTTAAGCCATTTTTTTCTTATAGTAATTAGGTTAACAATCAGTTGTCTATAAAGGTTACTTCTAGTTCATATTATTTATCCATAGAAGATTGATTTTCTTTGTCTTTCAGGAGTGCTGAGGACGTGACATTTAGTTTAACAAAAACCATTATCACGTTAAAGGGAAATTTCGGAAAATGGTTGAAAATGGTTGAATATAATACAAACTTTTATTAACCTGCTGAAGATTATTTTGTGGTATGAAAAGATAACATTACTATGATGATACACCATTAGTAACTGTGAAATCTTAGTCAAGTTCCTTCCCTGCTTTTTTCCTCATATCTTCATGTATAATTAGAAATAGCAATAGTACTTCATAGTTTTGTTATGAGAAATAAATGAGATAATGCATATGATATGCCTAAAACAGTACCTGGCACACAATAGGTCCTCAGTCAGGGCTTGCTGTTATTTATCAGGAAGCACAAAGTCTACACTTGGCTTTTATCACTTATAGTCATTTCCATTCATACCATTAAAGTTAAAAAAAAAAATGGAAAAGCTTAGTAAAATCTGCAACAATTTTATTTTATACCAACAAATGCATCCACTGGGTAATAAAGAGCTTTATGATAGAATTTCTGGGCCTAAAATCTCCTCCTAATATTGAATGCAGCTGGGGCCGGGTATCCTAGGTCATCAGAAAGCATGTAGATCATCCGTCAGGAATACCGTTACTGCATCTGATTTTCAAAAACAGAAATACTTTTGGGACCTGTTTCCAACCACTGCGCCGGTAATGAACTTAACTACCACCGGTAGAAATCAATAAGCACTGTTGAGATTCCACACCTGATGATCAGGGACTGATTTGGCTCATTGACCAGAGAAATCCCTGGGCTCACATGCAAGTCTGGTAGCAATAAATTCAAATTTGGTTTTCTAAAAGAAAAAAAAAAGTTTAATTTTTTCACATTTATTAGTTTTTCTATTACTACATAGTAAATTCCAGAAACTGAGTAGCTTAAAACTATATGTGTTTTTCAACTATCAGTTTCTGGGAGTCCAAAGTCCAAGGTTGGCCTGACGGGGTTCCCTCCTCAGGGTCAAATTATGGTGACGAAGGGCTGTGACCTCATGTGGAGCTCAGGGTTTCTTTTCTCTGTAAGACTATGGTCCCTGTAAACTTGTTGGCTGCCCGCTTCTTTCGGCATCTAGAAATTTCTGCATTCAGGGCTTTATGGACTCATCTATCTTTAAAGCCAGCCGTGGTTTTCCTTGCATTGAATTTCTCTCATGCTTCAAATTTTGTCCCTAACCTCAAGACACTGATTTAAAGGGCTTGTGAGTGTAGATCAGGCTGACCAAGTTAATCTCATATAGCATAACCTAATTCCAGGAGTAATATCTCACAGAATTCATGATGGTAAGAGCTATAGGATGTGAACTCACTAGAAGATGGACCACTTAGGGGGCATGTAGGATTCTACCTATCACATATGTCAAAAGGCTTATGGATTAATCACTCAAAAAGTCTAGACCAGTGAATCTACTCTACTGGCCTAAGATGCCAAGTCTTATATTTATAAGAAAGAAACTGGCGTTTAGAAATATTGTTCAGTTATCCCCTACATTTACAAGTTTTAGAATATAGGTTGCCTTTTCTATAGATAAATCCTAGGCTAAAACACGCAGAACCATACTCTTGGCAATGAGGACAACAAGGGAAGAATCTGACCTTGCTATCCTCCATGCACTTCCTTTTCCATTATGTCATCAACTGTACCATCTATGGGTGTTCATTCAAAAAGTGTTCATTCAAAAAGTGTCACATAGGATCAAGGACATGTGGGACAACTGCCCTTAATTTATAAGGATGAGACAAAGAATCTCACCAGGACTCCCTAAAACTTGAACTACATTCAAGAAATTGGTATCATGAGTAACTATATTCTAGAATCCATTCTCATGGCTGGGTCTATTGTCTTTATTTCAATGACTTCAATACTAGCTCTTTGTTTGCTTGTGAAGCAATTTATAAAAGGAGAGCTGAAGTTTTTCTGAATCTTGTTCCTCATGTCATCTTATTTACTCTGTCACATTGGTTTGAGATTTTTTTTTTTTTTCCATAGGTGATTGGGAAAATGGGTTGGTTGATTGAGTTTTGCTACTGGACAAACTGTGTAATTGTTTTTAAAGAGTTATTTATAGCTTATGTTTTCAAATGTGTTATGTTACCATAGCACACGTGTATCTGTTCCTGTCATCTAACTATGAACTGGTTTTCTAATATGACTTCAAATAATTGTTAAATTGGGAATGATTGTGTGTTTCAGTCAGCCACAGGGATGCTCAGTGACTCTCTGGAGCCCTCAGTTGATAGGAGTCTGGCCAGGCCCATGTGAAAATTGGGGATGTTTGCATGAGGTGAGGGCTGTGGTGTATATGGACACAGTGCCACACATTTGGTACCTTGCAAGATGGTTGCTACTCCAGGATAAAAAATTACTGAGGAAAGGTTGTACATCATATAAACATATTTATTAGCTTAATTTTTTTTTTTTAGATTTAATTTTTTTTATGTCTGAATCTAATGAGAACGTTTGGGGCCTCCTGGGCAGTGAACAAAATGGCTTAACCCTTTTACTGCGATGTTCGGATATATCCACATGAACATTTCCATCTGCTCAATGTGGTATTTGAGTTTACCCCATGAGCTCAAAAATACTTTTCCCCATTTACAAGATTTTTAAATAGGTTTTCCTGTGGCTTGCACTATAAACAGCAAAGATGTTTTATATGCCACATTGTGTAGCATTTTGTAATAAATTTTTTATGTCATCAATGCCTTTAGATTCTAATTTATCTGTACTTAAATCTAATTGATGCCACTTAGTATGGTTTGAGTTTTTTTTGTTTTTTTTTTTTTTGCTAAAATTCAATATAAGGGTAAATTTATTACCACATGCCAAAAATTTAAAATAAAAATAATGTCACTTATATACACAGCAGCTCAAAGTGTTATTATTAAATGCATAAAATAGTAAAAATATCTACTTTTTATTTTTTGTGGCCTTTTGGCACATTTTGAAAAAACACTTGAAGTCAGTTAACCCAGTGAAAGGGTTAAAAGAGGTTTGCAGATAAATCAAGCTCTCTGATGTCACAGCCTTGCCTGGGGCAGCTTCACGCTGGGTTCCCACTACTGTGCTTTCCTCTTCTGGAAGGAATAAACAGTCCCGGGAGCCTGCTCACCACTGCTCCTCAGAACAGAGGATTCACTTATGTTACTTATCAAACCTCTTTGATCCTATCACATTTTTTTTAAAATAAGTTTAAAGTATTTTTTACTTGGAAAAAACAACAGATTGCACTGAGTTTGTTGGGGGTTTTTTTGTTTTTGTTTTTGTTTTTTTTTTAAGATTTATGCAAGATTCAAGAAGGAGCAGGGTAAATGAGTTAAGTGCTAGAAAAGTTTCTTCTTAGACTCTAGTTGATGTGTGAAGTGGGGGAAATAGAGATCACCTACAGCAAGACTGGTATTAGTGACCATGTTCTCAACAGAAAATCCCCTCAACAAAGCCATTCAGGGAAGTAAATCCAACAGTGAATGTTACTAAAGACAGAACAGAATCACAACCAATGGGCAGAAAAGTGATTGGTTGACAAGCCTGAAACTTGACTACAGAGTGGGACAGAGAAAAAAAGGGAGGGTGAGAAAATGAGCACAAAAGAGAGAAAGACAGAGAGTGAAAAATAGAGTGAGGGGAGAAATTCCGATTCCTGTATTTCGTAAGGCAACATAAGCAATAATGCGAATGTTTAATGTCTTATTAAAGGTATGTCTAGCTTCCATACAATTTAAATATATGCTTTTGTCTAAATGTTTCATTTTTCTGCCTATCAAAAGTAGTCAATCCTTTTAAGAAGATTTACACTTGAACAGCTAGCTCCCCAAAACATGTTTATGATCCTGTAAACATAATGTAATTTCCCTTTTGGTTTATTTATACTTAATGAGTTTTTGTCAATGTTGTACATTAATTACACTCCAGCATTTCAAGGTCTGTTTGTTTTCTGACTCAGAAAAACTAATCTGTATCTTTTACTTATGTAAAAAGCCCAGCATTTAATTAGGAACATGTCATATCAGATTTATGAAACTGGCTGTCACCTTGCTAACGCCTACATTACTGCTGAGAGATAATCTGTCATTTAGAGAAGCACATTCACTCTTGGAATGTAGTGAAGTTCCAAACCATTGTTTTTTTCTCTGCTTTCTTTTTATTTTCTTCTGATTTATTTTAATCTCACATTTTTTCCTTTACCCCAAACTTCCTCGTCATTGCATACATATGATTTTAACTTTTCTTCTTCTTACTGGCTTTTTCTCTAATATTCTCTGAACTAACTTGATAGAAACACTTTAAAAAGGAAATGAACTATAAGAAAGCAGAAGAGTGTCCCAACATTAATCTCTAAGAGATTGAACATGTTCTGGAGAAAAGGTTCATATGAAATTATTAAGATAGTAAATCTCTATTTATAAATAACCAAAAAACTATTTGAAAGGAACAATCCCCAATAACTCCTTGTACAATACTTTTGAACAGTTACCTCAGCTTGGTTGATAGGTATGTTTTCATAATTGTATAAATTATCCAGGTCATCCAAGGTGGCATCGTACGTTTCTGAGTCATAGTTGATGGGCTCTAAAGTTGGAGCAGTCAAAGCAGCATCAAAGATGACAAGTCCCAGAACGAGTCTTGTTAATGCTTTCATTTTTTCAAATTTTCCTAATTATAAAATATTAAAATGCATAAATATTTTATTGATAATGACTTATGAATGGTTTGCACTAAATAGGAATGATAGATCAATGTCAATACTGAGGAACTCACATTGGTAGCTTTCTTTACATGAATAACTTATAAACATAACACAAGAAATGGTATGACTCCTGAGGACTATTGATACCAGATGTTTAGATTAATGCATAAACCTATGCAAATCTTTGCAATAGATACTGTCACTACAGGAGAGTTGATTTTATTGTATAGAGAAATGGTGGGGAGAAGGGATGCAGAAAGATTGTGATGCACTTATTCACAGAAGTCTTTATAGTAGCTAAGATTTCTACCATTTACTACACGTTAAGATTTTTCATCAACTCTGGGATATAGGAGTGATGATGATGATGATGATGATGATCACTATAACTGTCACACTGAGAACCGAGACGGATTTGGTTAGTGATACAACTCGGACTCTTAACTGTCCCTTGTACATTCAAGCCTAGGGCTTTTTCAGGCAAAATAATGAAGTTTCTTTTTTTTCCCTTTTACTTCTTCATTGCCTCTGGGTGTTATTAATATATAGATGATTTAATATGTACATGCATTAGTATTTCATACAATATTTTTCTAAATGGAGTAGAAAAGAAAGTTATTTGTCCTTGAGTCCTTAGTGTTTTATTTTAATTCTTGATAGCTAGCTAAGTTTTAAACTCAGAATCAATAGGAACACAAGTCTAAAAGGCACTATTTGGCAAGGTTCTCATAGAGGAAGAGTTGCACACACGTGAGATTAGAGCAATATTTAGTTTTGTAATTCTTTAATAAGCACAATTCTTATTTTTCATGATAACATCATGCTTCTCTGGGATTTAATCAAAATCTTATTTTCGTTATTTTCTTTTCTCTAGGTACCCCTTTGCACACATTTCAGTTTAGAACAAAAATACGCAGGATTAATTTTAAACATTTAAGTTGGGCCTATCAAAAAATGTTACCTAGTGCTGACTTTATTGAGGAAGCAAAATATTTATAAAACTTTCCTTCAAGCATGTGTCAATTGAAAGGTCTTGTACTTTGGATACACTCCTTGGGTTTACTTTGAAAACAGAACATATGATGTCTGTGCCTACGCACACATATAAAAGGGAATTCATAGTAAACATGACTTTCAAACTTGAATGCACTGGCTGACAAACTGACCTTCAATTACTTGAAAGAAAGTCTTTATGAAGCGGGTCTAGGCAGAAGGATATAAAATTCCTCTGAGAATAAGTGGCAGCACAAGGAGCTCCTTCTTATCCCCTCCTATGATTGCTTCAAATAAATTTTTTATTCACATTGGATAAACGAAGCCTCTGTTGTCCTTGCCTTTGCGAGATTGCAGATTTGGAACTGTTCTGTGTAATTATCAACAAAGTCCTCCTTAATAAAACTGATTTGCAAATCTTCCAGGAGCCATTCTCCCAGTGGCCACCACTACCCTAAGCGCCTATGTTTTCCTTGTGCGTTTCTGGCAGCTTGCATTGTTGAAATAAATGATGCACTTGCTGACTCTTTTTCTCACTCCATGCTCTATATTGATTAGAAATGTCTGCATGTTAGAGTTTACCTGCATTTGGCATGTCCCCTAAAATTACCAGCAACAAGGCAGTCTGTGTGAATCTTAGAAATATGGAAACATATATCCATGTTTAGTTAAAAAAGTATGTTCCCTCCTTCAAGTAATTACATTCATATTCAATGTAGTATCTTTGTTGAAACTTTGCAATTTTTGTTCACTTGACACCATTTTATGATACTCTGAAAATATATGCTTATATAAACCTTTAAATATGTAGCTTAAAAAGACATTCTAAATGCATAATTCTAGTATGATCAGTATCATTTTTAAACACTTGAAATCTCATCATTTTCTTCTTTTGCATGATATTTCTATCACTAACAATCAACACTGTCTGTCTAGACTGGCAAAGAATGTGGTCTCATTGAGCGTAATTCATTTAAGGAATATATTGGAAACTGCAATAATTTTATTGGCATCTGTCAGGACTATTAAGATCAACTATTTTTGCTGTATGTTATTAATTCCTAAGCTAATTCAGACTGTTGGATTTTCCAAGAATAATGTAAATATAAACATAGAAAAATTAGACCCAATTCATTGAATCAAAGTTCACCATGAGATATTAAAGCAAGTTGAATTATTTTTTTTAAAGGTTGTTTTAGTAGGGAAAAAAAAAAAAAGGTCTCTAACCTAAGAAGAAAGCAAGTGTAAAAACTTACCTTTGGCTCCCACTTGGTGAAATGGCATGGAGTGACTGAAGACACGGAGCCAGTGGTATTTGCCCCTGACCAATGGTTGTGAATTCTGGTCTGTGGGAGGTGGAATTTGTAACACTCACTTTTCTGTTTGGAAAAGCTAACCTTGAGAAATGCTTCTCAGTCTTTAAAAACCCCAACCTCCTTTATTGTCACTCAAATGGAGCAGTAGAATCCAAATTGCACTGTGTATAAAGCTCCTGAAATTATATTAAAGAAGTTAGTGCCAATGTGTCAACTTAAAATTTTTAAATGGAAAAAGTTGGTGTTGACATGTCACATCTACAACAAATTCACCAGTTAAGAAGTCACTGTATGCAGTAACAATATAGATGGGTATTTCAGAAATATTCTAATAAGAAACAATTTTCCTAAACCTTGCAGGTCTTGAATTACTTTCTTCACTTTTAATTAATGTTAACTGAAATTCAGTACACATTGCAAAGCCTTACCTGTTTAATGTTGGGTGAGTTAAAAATATATATCCAAATTATTTTGATTGCTTGGAATGCTTTGAGAGCAATGAAACAATGAACCTTTTGCATGAACATTTACCAAAAAAAAAAATTATGTCCAGAAATAATCACAAATATAATCTGAGTGTTTAAAAAAAAAACAAAACAAAAACAAAAACCCGTTTTTCTCTTTTATCTATCAGAGCCAAACTAATCAAATTACATTAAAAAAAGGAAGACACCTTTTTTCCCCAGAACGCAAGGTTTGTTTTAGGTTTTTGGAACCTGACATGGTTGGTGAAACTGGGTTTTACTACTGGTTAGAGAGAAAATGTATTTGTATTAAATTTCTGTTCTTCACTTCTATTCACACTGCAAAAGCTCTAGAAAAAGATGAAACTTGCATCTTGCATTTCGGTATGATTTGCATAAATCTAGGTGTTTAGTTCTCACCTGTGCATCAGGAGTCCCCTCCGCTAGGACCAGAAGTAGAATACTGGATTGAATGTTGAGAGTAGGCTTGGTCCCCGGCAAACTGATACGGGGAGAGCTGTCATTCTCTTCTCTGCTTCCAATTTTTCCTCCCCCCGAAACTTCTTTGCCCGTCTACTCAGGTGCTGCCAGTCATTGTCCCCACCCTCTGTCCCTCCTTCCACTTGACTTGTTCTCAGGGTGCATACTTTTCCTCGGGACCAGTTTTATTTGTAACAGAGAAGTGAAACCAGATAAAGTATGAAGTCTGTCAAGACTTCTCACACAGGCACGAGGCCATCTTGGAGGAAAGGGCTCCTCACCACGTCGAGCAGGGGTTACTTTCAGGAGCATTTCCGGAAAGGGGCCCGAACCTGAGTTTCGCGGCTGGCTCTGTTTAGCAGCAGTGTCCCACATGATGCATTAGATGATTTTATATCCCGTTAATTCTCTCAACATGTTTTCTTTTTCTATTGATTGCTTGATTGAAAGTCCCACGCACAACCTTTATCACGAAGTGCACTGGGTCCACCTGGCTAGGTGAACTTCGGACCCCTCACTGAGCACACAGCTCCCCACCTCAGGGTCCTCTCAAGGACATGCCACTGAAGTCAAGCGTCATCCATGAGCAAGCTCTCTGTGGGCCCAACAGTGCCCAGGGCCCTACTCCCCACCCTGGGCTCCCCATGGCCATCCTGACCTGCACTGGGGCCAATGGGCTGAGGGTCCCTGGGTCCCTGGATGCTCCCCTTCCTCCCAACAGATACTTCATCCACAGCCCAACTAATGTTGGGGGAGGGGGGCACGTCCCAAGCATACAGCCCCCTCAGGCAAGACTGTTGCTGCCTGGTCTTATCCTCCCAGACACACAGATCAGGAGTGGTTTCAGCAAAGCCTGCACATTGTCTCATTTTCCCGTCCCCAGCGCTGTCCCTGGCCCACCCCCTGCTCAGCCCACCAGATGAGTTCTAACAGTGACCTGACCAAGGGCCACTTTTTGGTAGAACAGTGACCTTCACTGCCTTGAGTATCCATCAAAGGGCTCTGAACAGGAAGAGGAGTGGCCAATGGCTTTGTCCCCAAGCACCTCCCAAGCTTCAGGTGCCCCACACTATGTCAGGGAATGTGTCATCCTTGTATCAGGCTTGCAGACAATGGATGTCAAAGGAATTCCAGCAGCATCAACCAAGACCCCTCCCCCAGTGCCATCTATCACCTCATTCTCAGGTCATTACAGACATGGGTGGCAAGTTCAAATGCCCAGGGGCCCAGCAGCTATCAACAGTGAGGGACAGACTGCCAATGAGGCCACCATCTGGGGTCCACTTCAGCCATTCTGCTGCAGAAACAGACTCTGGAGTCTCTCTCGGCAGGCCCCCCCTGGGATTTCACACTGAGCTGAGCCCAGGGAGGCAGGTGACTTGGAACCTGTGGCCACGCACACTGGGGCTCTGCGGCAACCCGGGGTCACGATTACTCAAACCCATGTTCAGTCAGAGTGATTATCATTATTCACAGAAGGGTAAACTGACGCCCAGACATTAAATTACCACTGTCACATGTGACACAAAGCGAAAACCAAGCTTCCAGGTGTTACCGAGCCCTTCTGAGGTATGTTGGCGACGGTAAAAAGGCAGCATCTCTCAGTTCCTTAGATGTATGACTGTTTACCTGTCACTAGTTTTTAGACTCTTCCAGATGCTTTAGAATAAAAATAGACGAACAGAACATACCTGAAAATACCCAACATTTCTTCCTCTTCTGCGTTATTTAATCTAGTGCTCTGCACCCATTGTCGGGTGACAGAAAGGCAGATCTACTTAGTGTCTTGCTTTCTGGAGGACTCTGGCTGGACTGTAAGACTTTACATGCAGAAATGACATTTTCACACCATCCTCTGGACTACTGGTGTTTAAGTGGTGTCTTCCTCAGTCTTCCGAACACTCGTCACTAACACAGTTGTTTCGTGACACTTTCATAACTACCTTATGTGTCTTAACGTAGAAGTGAAAGCAGAAAGGGTCGTTCCTGAGTCTTCTTCCACATAAACAAAGCTTTCCTCTTTCTTTATAGCCAGGAACAATTTTTTTGGTGGGAGGTAGTTCCCTAGCCAGGAACAATTTTAAGAATCGATTTTCTTAATCTTATTTGGAACCTCTCCAGTATATCAAAATCTCCTTTGAACTGTGGGAGCTCAAATTTATACCAATCTCATGAGGACCTAATTTCCATTACGCTAAGGAAAGATTGGGTACATTCCAGCCTTTCTTGCCCTTTCAGTTTCATGGTACTTTTAATAACACCTGAGCCTAGTTACTGGAAACCCTCAGGGGACCATTATTATCATAGTTGTTTACCTAGCAACTGAGGCTTCGTGGCTTCATCCCTCGTAAGCCCCCTAACATGTGATGGGCCCCTCTGGCTACCACTCTGTTACAGAACTTATTAAATATGATCCTGCTTGCCTGAGCAGAATTCCATTTTAAACCAAGTGGCCTTACCTTAAATATGACCTTCTTGCTGTTCCATAGCAGTGGTGAGCAGAGGAGGGAAGTCACTCTGACGGTTCACGGCTGCCTGCCCTTGTCCCCAGCCCCAAAAGGCCACAGCTGTAAGCATTGCGGGAGGGTGTACATATCTCACTCCACTGATTATAAGGAATAAAACTATTACCTGAAATGATTAGCTTACTTTCTATGAAGAATTCCCATGGTGCCTCAGAGCCCTGCAGATCAGGAGTCCAAACCTGCAGAACCTCCAGCATCACTATGAACTAGGCTGACCAGACGTCCCGTTTTTAAATGCAACGGGAAACAACGGTCCTGTCCTGTTTCAAATGGTGCACGAGCTCGGCCTACTGACACTTGAATTTAGCCCTCCTCACTCGTCATCATTTTCGTACCCTCTAGTTTATCATCACCAGGCAGAACATAACCCTACTAGTGGGGTGCTTTTGTCATTTCTCTTTTTGCCTCAGGAGACCTTCGTTTCATAGACTCCATCACTGGCTCACTGTTCACACCACCTCCGGCCTTTAAATGCCTCCAGTATAATCGCCACCTCCCGAACGCGTTCTGCAGCCTTCTTTCTTTTCCCTGCCATCACGCGCGAAAAACTCTCAACTCCTGTTGAACTCAGCTTCCTGCTCCTGTGTGTCGGAGTAGCTGTAGATTAGTGGTGGGATCGCACACAGGACGATTGATGTCACTTTACATTCTTAAAGATAAGCTTCACCCCGAGCTGACAGATCCGTGGTATTTCTGAGGTTGATTCTTTTTCCAACACTCTTGACTATTTTACGACAGTACCTGTCTTCCCACCTCCTGTACTCATTTTGTCCCCTCGGAAGGTCATCAGAGAGACGGCAGAAATCCCCGGAGAAATATTCTGTCCACTCGGAAACCCACCTGTACTCACATGTGTCATCTTTCTTATTGTTAAATTTATTGGGGTGACATGGATTAGTTAAAATTACATAGGCTCCAGGTGTACAATTCTACAGCACATCATCTCTGTGTTGTGTTATGTACCCACCACCCAGAGTCAGTACCCTTTCCATCACCATATATCTGTGTCCCTGTCCCTTCTCCCCCACCCCATTCCCCCTTACCCTCAGGTAACCACTAAACTATTGACTGTGTCCATGAATTTTGTTGTTTCTTTGTTGCTTTCAATTTTATGTTCCACATATGAGTGGAATCATATAGTTTTGGGGTTTTTTTCTGTCTGGTTTATTTCACTTAGTGTGATGGTCTCAAGGTCCATCCATATTGTCATAAATGGCCCTATTTCATCTTTTCTTATAGCTGAATAGTATTCCATTGTGTAAATGTACCACAGCTTCTTTATCTATTCATCTATCAGAGGACACTTTGGTTGTTTCCATGACTTGGTCACTGTAAATAGTGCTGCGATGAACATTGGGGTGCACATATCACTATGGACATCTTCCCTTGGACATCTAATTGGAAAATCATAATATGCCTGAAATAATGACCTTTGGACTCATCCTAAACTTTGTTCTACTCTTTGCATTTTATTAGGTGGCACCACATTTCGCTAGTTGGTTCCAGTTCAAAGCCTTAAAATTATTGAAAATTTCTTCCATTTGCATAATGTTTCCCCTCCCGATCCAACCTATCAAAAGAAGTCAGTTCTAGTTCAAGTATGTCTCATTCCCCTATCCTCTCTCATCTGGACAACTAAAAAAGCGTGCTCCTGGGTCCCCTTGCTTCCTCTTTCACACTTTTATCATTCACCCGAAACACCAGAGGTCATTTAAACGGTAAATACTAAACCTCCACGATTTTTCATTGAAAAAATTCAGCAACTTCATGTTGAACAAAATAAAAGCTCCTATGGTATGTTCCAGAAAGCTCGCTGCCAGCCAGAGCCTGCCTGCTTCTCCAACCTCAAGTCACGTCCCCCTCTGTCAGCCACACTGCTGCCATCACGTACATGGCCTTTCTGCTTTTGAATCACGCCACGTCACTGTTTTCTTAAACTGTCACGCTTAAGATTGTCACCCCTCATTTCAGAATGGCTGGCTTGCTTTTGAAACTGGTTAACCTTCTGCATAAATATCACTTCCAAGAGCCTTTCCCGGGCCCCCTCCCTATCAAAGTGGCCCCTCTTCCCTCCCAGTACACCCTAATGCCTCGCCACGTCTGTTGGTTCACACCACTTGCCACAGTGTTAGTATATTTCTCTTCTTATACATGTCTCTCCCAGCTGAATATGAACTCTATGATGCAGAAACGTTACCGGTCGTACTCACAACTGGATCCTTAGTGTCCGGAACAGTCCTTGGCCTACAATTTGTGCAGTGTGTTTTGAATGAGTGAATCAATTAATGACTGACTGCGTGAATCAAATGCATAGTAATTCAAAGTAATAAATAATTACTTAATGACTTATTATGATTTGCCTGAGCTATTCTTAGATACATAGGATTACTTACACTTATAATGACTGGCTCTTGGTTAACATACAAAATTAACTCTTTTGTTTTGTTTTGTTTTTCTTTTTTATTACTTATTTCTGTTCTTGCTAACTGCCAGCCTATCTATTGACACTTTTCAATCCGTTGCTCACAGGCTTTTTGCAGCAAGGTTTTACGTTTATTGGCTGCTGAGTCTTTCTTGAGTCGTAAACATAGATATATGGCATGGACTTTTGCTGAGGATCTGAGAGAGTTTCTGTGCCCTTTAGGATTCCTTCCAGATAGAAGTCTAGAAAAACATAAATCAAACTGACTTAGGAACAAGGGAATTACTTGGCCCAAGTAACTGAACAGTACGTTTCTCTCTTTCCAGAAAATTTCCTGTGGGAAAAGTCATTCTCACCATGCTTCCACGTAGAGCAGGTGAGCACATGCCCTCTATATCTTAGATACGAAGATGTTTGATTTAAAATCTAGAGAGGGAGAAAGAAATTCTTTCTCTTAGAAACCCAAGGAAAGTTTTCTCCTTGTGCCATTGATTCTGATCAAATCACATGTTCATCTCTCAGAAGAGAAAAATGGAGTTGGGAGAATTCAGTCCCTTTGTGGCTAAATCCTCCCCTCATTCAAAGCTCTGCTCGAATGCTCCCTCTCCAGTTACTCTTACCCTGACCACTACTTCTGAAAGAGGACCAACTTCTTCCTAAGACTTCTAATGCTCTGACATCTTTGCCCAGGTTTTTAGTCTATTTATTTCTTCTACCAGAATGCTGTCTTCATGAAAATGCCATTTATCTGTTTGGTTTATTGATGCATTTTCAGTCCATAGCTCATAGTAACCATCCAATAAATATCTGTTCAATTATTTAATAAACTAACTTAGACCTTCAGGCCAAATGCTTTATCCTGGAGCCCAGAATGCACTAGAGTGGAGAGTGATTCCCAGCAGGGACTAGTAAAGGAAGCAAGAACAATCACGAGTAGCAAAAGGTTTTTACTTCAGTGCATGGACTTTCTGAAACCTATTTTGGCTGAACTAAAACTTCTTTGCAGAATTTCTGATTCTTAGCTGTATTCTAAATGAATCAAATGTAAGATAGCAACAAATAATTGATAAAAAAATGTTACAGTAGTGTCATTAAATTTCTGCTTCACGTATAGCTTATGGTATCCTGTTTTTCATGTAATTTTCACATTACTCATGCTTAATCAGTCATAATTAAAAGAACAATTATAGACATTATTCATGCTTATTTTATCATGATAATTTGGACTGTGAATTGTTACTTTTTGCATGATCTTTTTATGTTGCATCTTATAAAAAGCTTATTATTTTGGTATAAACTACACTTATTCACTATTATAAAAATCAAGGACTACAGTTAAGTTTGGAGAAAAAGGAAGAATAATTACTCAAATGCTTACTGCCCAAAATGTTATTATCTCTGCATAGCTATGTATGTATAAAAAAGAAATGATACAGACAGATGTAAATATTATTATAAAATATGCTAACAGGATATTTTTTATTTAAAATATTAAATAAAATATATGAGAAAAATGTTCTGAACTTTAGGTGAAGGAATTGGTGAGTCAGATAGTTCATCACAAAAAATATTAGTTCAAAATGATCTATTTAAAGATTAATAATTGTGAACACTATTGAGTTAAATCAATTTAAAACATTTCAAATTTGTCTGTGCTTACTTACATTTGCATTTCTCCCCACTTTATAGTTTTATTATGTTATTATTTTGCAGAGATTAATACTTTTTATTTTTATCTGAATGCACATTATTTGCTTACTTTACGTAACAGATTTTGAGGGGATCTAATGTTTCCTGGTCTTTTATTTATATATTGTCACACAATTAATCTTCACAACAATCTTATGAAATAATTGCTATTATTCATTTGACAAAGATTATACACCTAAAAAGTGTCAGGCTGGAAATATAAGAATTTGTATCCAGACCATTCTTTGTTCCATGATATAACACAGGGTTACTGATGTTTGACCTCAGGAGTACACAAAATGGTATATCAATGATGCGTTTCTCACATCTGCCTTATTTTGAATGTATAATTTTGATACAACTCTCTTTTTTAGCTGTATTCACTTCCAATTATTTTTTCCAAGAAAAATCTCATATGCAGTGTATTCCCTAAGTCTTTGCATACTTGAACGTGTCTGTGACCTTTATATTCTAAGGACAGATAGTTTGGTAGGATATTCTTGGGTCAAATTTTTTTAGAACATCGAGACATTGTTTCATTGTCTTCTGGCACTGAAGGTTGCAATGGAAACATCTGAAGACAGCCTAATTATTTTCCAGTTTAGATCACTTGCTTTTTTGCTCTAGAGGCTCATAAGATGTTTCCTAGCTCTCGAACCTTGATAACATCACCAGATGATGACTTGGCCTTTATGATTCTTTATCAGCCTTTCTTGGAGAAGAAAAGATATGCTAGAAGAGATGTTTAGCACACACTAAAATTCACATCTTTAAATTTTTATTTCTGTTTAATTCATTGTGATCATTTTCTGATTTAATAATTGTCATATTGAAACTAATTTTGCCTTTCTCCATCATTTTTCACTCTGGTTAATTTAATTTTATCATTTTTCTATATATATCCTGCCATTATTCTGTTTTTTAAAAAAATATTTTGAAATATACCCAAAGGAAAATTAGCAAAGGCCTGCTGTTCATGGGAAGCCACCGTACAAGAAAAGTCTCATGTTACCTGAAGGAAAGTCACTTAGGTGATTCTAGCCCCCTCTAGTTGTTTATCTCACAAGAGAGATTTTTAAAAGGGCTAAGGAATGCTCCTGAAAATGACATGCAGGAACTCAGGTCTACTTCTAGTTTTGGATGAGTCCCTTCACTCATCCGCAGAGATAACTCACACACTGGGTGTGTTATATACATATTTGAGAAATTTTGTCTACTTTAGCCAATAGTTTCTGCTGAAGAAAAGCATTTGAAATTAAAAGAGGTTTTTATCAGGGCAGGGGGCTGTGTCACACAGGACATTGGTGGTGTTCTTAGTACAGAATATTTTCTGACTTTGAACTTGGTTTTCTAACTCTGATGTTTGTTGGCTGCTGTAATTAACAGCTAGTCTTCTCTAGGCTGAAGTTACTTTATATTGTCCAGCTTGGTTAAATCACTTGTTCTGAATTGAATAAGTTAATTCATGTACTTGTTTACAAGGTGATTTGTTTTTCATCTTGGCTTTCACAGCTGATGTGGGTGAATAAGCTTTTTTGCTCTAAGCTTGGTTCTGATCCCAAAACATCATCAAACTTGAACTCCTTCTATGCCTCAACTATTAATTTTACTCTGGGGTTTGCTGCTTCAGACAGCATTCAATACAACTTTTGTAAGTTGCTGCTGAGTTTTTCTCTTCTTGTCACATAAATGACCAAAATTATAGTAATTTTATAGACTTCATGTTTTTAATAATATATAATTGCCAAAATCATGAATGAATAGTTAAATAATAAAAAAGAAAACCAGTAAACCTAAAAGAGAAAATTAAAATGGAATTTTAGTAAGTTTATTAATAATTGATGAACTATTTATAAAAATAACTTTACAGTGTATTTGAGTATTATGAACACTAAACCTAGAGATTTAATTCTACTGAGTCTTTTTATTACAATTTAAAACAACAAGTAAATATCTTAGAGGATCAGAAAGGCTTCTCTTGTACGAGAGAAAACACAGAAGATCTGTTTAGGACAACCAGGACCTTGTTTCCTTTAAAGGACTATAGAATTTTATATTTCCACTTTATACATTGAGTCTGGATTTCTTTAAGTTGTCTACGGTGCATCATTTTATATCATTGCTATTAAAATTTTCTCTGATAACATTGTTGATATCTGCAATGAAGCAAAGACACTTTCTTGTACTTGGAATTAAGTAAAACATCATTAAAGCAGCCGAAATATGTTTTCTGTTATGGCTTAGTGGCTTTCCAACCTCATCTTAACCTGCCATGTTCCTTGTTAACCAAAGACTCAGTCACGTTATTCTGTCACTGCTTCTAATACACCAAGTTCTTTCCCACTTCAGGTTCTTCACATCTGTTGTTTGCTTTTGTCTTGTCTGTACTTCCCCGGCCTCACGGAATGCTACCACCGATCTTTTTCGCCTCAGAGAGGTTTTCGTGACTCCTCTAAGCTAAGATATCTTCTGTTTTTATTATTATCCTCCTTAATGGCCTCCTTTCTGTTTCCGTATTTCTTAATGAGTATTTTGCATTTATTTATTATTGCATTTAATTTCCATAAAACTAGAATTCCACTGGGGCAAAAATCATGTTTTATTTTCCCAACTTTGGATAACCACTGTCTAGCTCTGTTTCTAGACCAAAGGAAAACTCTTATCCGTGTCTAGAGTATAAAGAAAACAGTTTCAAAAAAGAAAGAAAGAACACAAAAAAGAACACAAAAAGGAAACAGTTTCAAAATTTACGTTTGTGGCTTTCTGGCTATTCAGTTTCATTGAGTCTAGAAATACAAAAGATCCAGTAAGAATGCAGGGAGACCAGCGGGGTCACTGTTTCCTTACACGGCCAGTGTTTCTTGGAGTAAACTGTCCTTGGTACTGGTGCCTATTTGGTGTGTCTTGGGTGAGCCCTTGAGCTGGTCCTACTTACTGAACGTTTGGTTGTATACAGTACTACTGCAGCTACTCAGCAGGTGATTATTGATGAGTTTTCCTAACTTTCGTTCTGTTTAACATTTTATAACAACCCACCCTTCCTTCTTTTAAGATGTCTTTATTCAGTCTTGATATGCCAGTCACTGACAGGTACTAGGGAATAAAAATAAATGAACCTGTAAATTGCAAAGCTGGAGAGATTGAAAGAAGACAAAAATAAGACCTATGACACCAATTCTTCACTCCATCTGGGTGTCTCTATGTCCCATTCTGTATAAATGCATGTACGTACACATAGGTACATGCATGCACACACACACATAGACAAGACTGGGGGAAAATAGACTAAGATGTTAATAATGCTTATCTATATATGTTAAAATTACAGATGATACCAATTTTCTTTATGTTTTATACAATTTCAATTTTTCAATTATTTTTTCTGAAGTTGGAAAAGTGTTATCTGTCACTACCCTTACCAACTCTGGGTAGATCATCTATTGAACTGTGCTACCTGGAAAACCTTAGCACTATAAATCAACGTTTATAATTATAATTTATTATATATAATATTGCTATCAAAATTAAAGTCGAAGCTGGCCATCTTAATTATTTTATCAAAATTATTGATTACTATATCAATAGGAAATTGTGATGTTTTAACTCTCCTGTTTAATTTACTTTGTAATTATACCTCTCAATTACTAGTCAGTGTTGGCAGATTTAGCAAATAAAAATACAGCACTCCTAGCAACATTTGAATTTCAAATAAATGACAATTGTTAAAGTATGTCTCAGGTGATATTTGGGATATATTTATACTCAAATAATTACTCATTGTTTACCTGAAATTCAAATTGAGTGTTCTGTATTTACTGTCAACTCTAATTAGTTCAGAACTTGAGCAGGAAAAAGGAAAAATGAATCTCTTACCACCCCATTACAAAGGATTCTGACAGAACCTCAGAATCTTTAGAAAGGCAGGGAATTTAAAGGTCATCTGGGAACGTAAGATACTTAAATGCCTCTGATTCGGTATTCAAGTGAGGTGAAGGCCACTGAACCTAACTCAATCAAGTAGAATTTGGGAGCATGTGTGTAGAGCCTGGGACAGTGGGAGTGGGCCAGGGAGGTTTATTTATCCTTTGAAATCTAAGATGATATCCTTGTAGTTGTCTGAAATCTTACAGGCATGTGTAGTTTCAATCCTAGCAGGAGCTTAGGATTTCTGAAAGTATGCATGAAGAATGTTCTTTGGTTTACAATGGCCAGCATGAATCAGCATGTAATACAAGATGAAAGTTATGGGTTCTGTAATAGCAGTCTATTTTAAGCAGGTTTGTGACCAACACCTCGCCATGAATGTTAGCTATGCTCATGATCTAAGTTAGAGTAGATGCAAATGCTCCCGGGATCAATCAGGGTTCTCCAGAGAAACAGAACCAGTAGGATACATGTATCTATCCTATAGAGATTTATTTTAAGGAATAAGATACACTTATTGAAGCAGTTGGCTCATAGAGTTGCAAGGGCTGGCAAGTCCAAAATTTCTAGGACAGACTAGCAAACTGGAAATTCAGGAGGTCATTGATGTTATGGCCTTGAGTCTGAATTTGTAGGGCAGGGAGGCCAGCTGGAAACTCAGGAAGGATTTCTATGCTCACGTCCTAAGGATGAATTTCTTCTTCCTTTGGAAACCTCTGATTAGATGAGCCTCACCCACCTTATCAAGGGTAATCTCTTCTACTTAAAGTCAACTGATTGTAGATGTTAATCACATTTACAAAATACTTCACAGAAACATCTAGAGTAGTGTTTGACCCAACAACTGTACATCATTCCCTAGTCAAGTTGACACGTAAAATAAACCATCACACTCTCATATAAAGGTTTCAAAGCATTTAATTCCTAACGCAGGGTGAAGAGTCTTGTTGGAATTAGATGGCTCCCATATTCAATGTTTCCTGGCTATGTAACCTTGAAAAGCTCATTTAATCTCTCTCTCTACTTCATATAATTGTGTGAAATAGGAAAAACAATATCCTTATAGGATTAACATGAAGATCGTATATTTAAATGATATGTTGCAAGTAAAAGTGCTTCACACCATTTCTAATGCACAGGAAGCATGAATAAATACTATTTTTTAAATTTACATTGATAGTCATTGTTCTTATGGTATAACATGTAATCAGCTTTATTAGACTTAATGCTGCTCTTTGCTTATTGAGCTAGATACCCAAGGAATGCTGGCATTCTGTCTTGACGACTATTCCTCTTCCTGTAGATTTTCCAAGGGAGCTTCCATACAAGGAACACAAAGAAGTAAGAAATTAAGTATAACTGGTCATTATCAACCAGTCTTCTTCCTGACTCTTGAAGGCAGATCTCTTTTGTAAACTTTTTGTGTAAATTCAGTCAATAACCTGAAATGTAAATAATTTATATTTTTAGGAGAGGGGAAGGAGGCATCAAATAAATTGTGAGGTAAACTTCAAATGCACATTTTAAGCAGAGAGACCTGAGAGCAGGTCGAATCAGGCAAAAGGGAACCTGGACCTAAAGGGAAAAGCAGGACAAAAAAACAATTCAAAATTCAACTCACCTCCTCCTATCTTTCTCAAGCCTGCTGCTTCCTTCGAAAAGCAACCAAACCTGTGCTTTTAGAAAAAAATTAGTTTTAAGTAAGTGAAAACACAGATTTTAAACAGATATTTTCTGAACTGCTATTGTTTCAACCAATATTTTCAATTATATGTCAGAAGCTGTTCTGCACACTGAAGATGCAGAAATAATTAAGGAAGTCAAAACTTCTTTTTTTATTGAGTTTACTTTCAAGTGAGAATGGCAAATAAGAAGAAAAAATAAATTTTAAATAATGCTGCATGTTATAAATAAAATAACAAAAGTTAAAAGGAAAAAATATTACTGGAAGGGTACATTTTTATTTTAATATGGCTGAGTATACCGTATTTTGCCATGTATAATGCATACTTTTTTTGTCCAAATTTGTGAGGGGAAAATAAGGGTGTGAATTATACATGGGGATTACTAATTCTGTATCTATTTAAATACTTTTAATTCTTTTATTTATGCTTATGAGTTTAAAGTGTAATGCTAGAAACCAGTAACAATATTCATATGTAAAATAATACCCTGGAATACTATAATAGGTTTTGTTGAACTTAAAACGAATTTGCAGCAAAAGCCATTTGTTACCAGCACATAAAATTTCTTATACCTTGTTATCTGTTCTTGTGTTTTGTAATTGTTACATAAAATTTCTTGGACCATAGTATGTTTAAAAATAAATGCTAACATTTCTTACAAAAAAGAAATACCTAAATAGAAACAAATAAGAATTTGAATTAGAAAATTAAAATGAAAGGTTTTTTTCCTGAAAGTTTGGGCCAAAAATGTGGACGCTCATTATACACAGGAGCGCATTACACACAGCAAAATACAGTCACCAGTATCCCCCGCTTTTTTTGACAATCATCCAGAGGCAACAAAATGAATAAGAAATAGAAAGATAAAGTCTATTACTAAATAGATAAATAAATAAATAAATAAAATCTTGGATGAATCAGCACACAAACCTGAATTATTAAAAGGAGAAAGGCTCGTCCAAACAGTGAAGATAAATAGGAGTACAGAGAAAGGATCCTTTAATCAAGTTGCAGAACTTGATTAAAAAGCCACTAACACTGCTTACTCTTAAGCAGACAGTGCAATCGTGACATTCAAAAGCAACAGTGTCTTGCTTGCAAAAATGGCAGCACTGTACGTGGACTGATGTGGGGAGTTTCCACAGGCCCGGTTCTGATCTGAGGAAAAGAAGATGGAGAGGGATGATTGGGACCTCACACAGACAACCTCTGTCACACGGAATCCAAGGAGAAATGTGAGGCACTTCCAGTCCTTCTGAGCTGCCTGGCACTTGCTAACCTCAGTGTTTTGGATAAGTAAAAGCTAATCAACTTTTCTCACGTATCAGCCTAGGGCACAGAAACATTTCTCACCAGCCTGGAATATAGCTCTAGTCCATCCTTCAGAAAAACCTCCTTCAAATAATTAGGCAAGGAAAAAAAAAAACACTTTATTCAAACATGAGTTATCAAAATGGAATCAGCAATAATATAATTTTTAAATGAACTAAAAAATTTCCAGGATGCATAGTCTAATCTTTAGAATAATCCCAAAGTATGTAACAAAATATACATATACAAAGAAAAAGTAAATATATAAATTAGAATTCCAAAATATACTCAAACAATCAGAAATAAATAAATAAGGGAGTAGAGAATTTTTAAAAAAGAGCATACAAACGGAAACAATAATAAAATGATAGACCTAAGACTTGTGAACATCAATAATTCCATAAAATGTTAGTTAACAAATAAATAGCAAAGGCAAAGATTATCAAAATAGATGAACAAGAATGGAATACTCCATAGTAATTAAAAGGAATGGGCTGTTAATATATACGCAGAATGTAGAAAAATCTCAAAAACATTATTCTAAGTAAAAGAAGCTTAATAAAAAATATGTATACTCTACAGTTATTTTTATGTCAAATTCTAGAAATGGCAAACTAATCTGTAATGGAAAAAATCAGAACAGTGGCTATTGATAGGGGAGTGAGGTCAAGAGTTGACCTTATGGACTGACACTGATGTTCAATACCTTGGTAAGAATTTGTTACAGGTGTATGTGTATGTTAAAACTTAGTAAATTACTCAAACAATATATTTCATTGTATGTAAATTATATGTAAAGAAATAACTAAAAAAATACCTACCTCTAGATAATGAATTATTTAGGAAGAAGTATACTGATATCTGCAATTTATTTTGAGAATTACCAAATAATAAACGGATGTGAATGGCTAGAAGAGTTTATTTATGGTAGATACCTATACATCAAAATATAAGCAGATTAGAATGTTAATTATGAAATCATGATAAGTATTAAGTGTTCAATGTAAAATTCTTTCAACTTTCCAGTATCTGAAAATTTTCTAATAAAATTTTGAAACACCGTTGAGCCAACATATTATAGAATCCATAGAAAGATAACATTTTGATACACTGATAAGCACAATGACCAAATGCATTTCTGGGAATTTAATTGGTAAAAAATTTTCAAAAAACAAATACCAGCAAAGCTATAGAAGGAAGATCTGAGCAACATAATTGCAAGAGCTATTATCACAATAACAAACTACTTGAATCCAGATCCAAGGCCCTCTGCATAAGGTTGCTGTTATCTGAGTAGCATCTTACGAGCTGTACATCAATAATGTATCTATGGCCTGCTGTTACAATGAAGAGATTGTTCAAGGAGTGGGCTAAGATGAAGAGGGAATATGCACTACCATTCCTAACACACCTAGGAAAACAGGCAGTGTCTTCCTTTCTGGTAAGAGGCCTGACCACTGAGAAAGTGGCATTCAAAGCCCTAAAGTCCACTCTGCAGTTAGAGAACACAGTTAAGCAAGGTTCTTAATTTTGAGAACAGTGAAACTGATCTCTGGCTCTTCCTGGGAGATGTCTTGGATAAACAAACAAAAAGCGGAGACAGTTTCAAAAGTCAAGTTGCTGATCCAAAGGGAATAGATAAGCTGGTCCAGCTGGAAGGCCTGTTGAAAAACCTGCTGAGTCATCAGGGGAAGAGACACAACTTAGGGCAGCACAGCAGCTCTTGCCGTTGTAGTAGGTCCCAAAGCCAGCTACTTAAAGTCTTAATCTCCATTTGTAGAAGATTGCTTTCCTTATGTAGTGTCCTAATCCTCACTGTTAGGAATGGTAGTGCATATTCCCTCTTCATCTTAGCCCACTCCTTGAGCAATCTCTTCATTGTAACAGCAGGCCATAGATACATTATTGATGAACTAAATCTGCTTTGCATCATAAAAAAAATACATATACGTGTGTGTGCGTGTGTGTGTGTAAAATCTATTCTTGACAATAGATATCATTCTTCAGACATTTCTGGCCCTTGGAGTTACCTGTTGTGGAATAGTTCATATTACAGGAGAGTTTAAAGATGCAGATGCCACTTCAGAACTAAAAAAACAAGGTATTAGACACATTAAGGAATCACCGAACTCTATGTATTCAGTCATCATGGTCAAGTACTATTCTAGCCTTCGGATATAACAAATGGTTTAAATAAAAATTCACTCTTCTCTAATACATCAAAACTTGAAGTTACAAAACTTGAATCACTCAGTGGTTAAGTTTTTGCAAATTATAATAGGACAGGATGCATGCAGATCTGGGATACTGGAGTTCAGGGTATAAAACACTCCTCCAACCCACCCACCATCAGTATTTATTTTGATCTTTCAGTCCTAATTAAGATAAAATCTGTGGCCCTGGTTTGTAAACAATTGATCAAATCGTTAATGCAGTGTAAGTGATCCATGAAATGAGTCTTTCATCTTTCATAGAGGGAGTTTCTTTTTTCATTGAAAACAAATTTGCTTCTTTAGTAAAAGCCACTATTTGGAACACATTTTTTTAAAAAAATTGGTTTATTTAATTAAATTTATTGAAGACACTGGTTAATAAAATTATATAGGTTTCAAGTGCACATTTCTGTAATACATTATCTATATATTACATTGAGTGTTCACCACCCAAAGCCAAATCTCCTTCTATCACCATATATTTGACTCTGTTTACCCTCTTTTACCTCCCCTCTCCCCTTTCCCTCTGGTAACCACTATACTACTGTTTGTGTCCATGAGTTTTTGTTTCTTGCTGCTTTTAGTTTTATATTCCACATATGAGTGAGGTCATATGGTTCTTGTTTTTTCTGTCTGGCTTATTTCACTTATTATAATGATCTTAAGGTCCATGCATTTGTTGCAAATGGACGTATTGGGGTAGAAGTTTACAGTTTAGCTGAGAACCAATTTACCACAACCATATTTGAGAGTTCCAACACTGCAGAGGCCACTGGTTTACCTGTGAGCTCAAAGGCATGTGGTTCATTCTGAAATCACTTCTCATGTCTCATTTACGGAAGCCTAGATGATTATTTTGCAAATATTATACCTAAGGAACCAAATGATGAATTTGGCACTTCTGTTGTTGCTTTAAAAGACTTGTAATAAAGACAGTAAAGTTAAAAACACTGGGAATACTGCAGTAATGGTTTGATTTTCTTGTCACTATTTGTCAATGAAGGTAAGGGTTGTGGAATATGTCAAACACGTCCAGCTGGATTGGAGAGGAGAGTGAACTTTTGATGAACTTTATGAAAAAAATGTGTTTACACAAGTGTTTATAATAAGTAAGTAAATGAGTCCAACTATGTCTCTTATTGTGAGGAATGCATGAGGAATTTTGAGTTGAGAAAAGAGAATTTCCTTTTAATTTTACTGAGAAATCTTTAGTATTTTTGAATACTTAGTTTATAATTTACATTTCAAAGGTAAGCTTCTTCCTAGATTGAAAGCAAAGTCATTCTGCTTTGTGTTTTATTATCTGAATGAAATATTAGCTTTTCTACAGCTGGTATTCAAATTGTATATGTCCCAATTGTTTTACTCACTGATAATGCCTAAAGATATGAAACATAATTGTTCCCAGTGTGTATCCTATTTTATATTAAAACCAGAAAATTATATGGTGTTTTTCTCTTTAATTTTTCTTGACACATTTTACTTTGAAGAAAGGTTGAAAATAATTCAGTCATTTCTCAGAGTTCTATGAAATTATATCAAGAGGTCTAAGATATATGTAATTGAATTACATGAATGAGAGGAGAGAGAAAATGGGGAATAAAACTATATTGGGATGATATATTAGTCTTCTCAGGCTGCCATAGCAGAATACCACAGATTGAGTGGCTTAAACAACAGAAATTTATTTTCACAGTTCTGGAGATAAGTGCAAGATCAAGAGCCATCTGGGTTGATTTCTTGAGGACTTTCTTTAGGCTTATAGATGACTAACTCACACTCCATCCCCACGTGACTTTTCCTTTCCTCTGAGGGCATATGAAGTGGTAGTGGTCAGGGGAGAGAGAGAGAGAGAGAGAGAATAGATAAATGGATGGAGGATAGATAGACCTGATGTGTCCCTTTTTATAAGGACACTAGGTCTATCAAATTAAGGCTTCTGCCTTATTACCTCATTTGACATATATTACCTCCTTATAGGCCCTGTCTCCCAATACAGCCATGTTGGGGTTTAGAACTCCAACACGCACATTTTGGAGGAACATGATTCTGTTCATAGCAGAAAAACAATGGCCAGAATCTTCCCAAATGTACTAATAAACATTTACTAACAGATCCAAGATTCTCAGAAAAACCCAAGCAAGATAAAGAAAAACAGAGCTAGTTTTATTATGATAATTGAAAATAAAAAGAAATAAAGAGAACATCTTAGAAGTAAGCACAGAGAAATAATACATTACTTACAGGGATGAACAAACACAACTAACAGCTAAATTATCAAAAACAATAGAGGACAAATGGCAGTGGAATGACATCTTTAAAGTGTTGAAAGGATGTCTCTCCCGAAGTTGTATATTCAGAAAAGAAATCCTTAGAAATAAAAATAAAATGAAGACATTGTCAATAAATTAAAAAAAGAGTACCTGTAGGCAGCGTAACTGGATAGACGCTATATGGGATCTATAACATATGTACATGTAATATCTACTATAATAACATCACAAAGGATGAGGAATACATGGAACTATATTATTTGAAGTATGTATGAATCCAGAGTTTAGACAAGCTACACTTGGACTTTGCTTGTGCTGTTCATATATCATTGCCTTTCTAGGTCCCCTGATCAGTTCCACTCATTTATTCAAGATTGAAGTCAAGTGATTCCATCTGAGTCAGCTTCTCGAGACTTCACAGTCATTAATAGCAATTATAGCATTACTCCATCTTATTCTAACTCCCCTACATGATAATCCCGCTAGACCCTGAAGAGCAGGTATTGTATTTCATTTGTATCTGATTTAGCTCCTACCAATATGTCTACTTCCTGGTAGACATTTAAATGTGTGTTGAGTTGAAGACATGATGAATGCATGATGGAGTAACTCAATAAAAGGATGCATTGTTGAATGAAAGTGAAATCAGCAGGAGACAAGAACTTGGGGGAAGAAGTTTGGGCATTCGAAATTTGTGGTTCTAAAGTAGTAATTAGGTAAAGATGTTACAATAGCTGGGGCTTGTGCATTTGGATTATAAGAGAAAGGCAGAATTTGGAGATGTAGCCACACATCATAGATGAGCCTCTCATCTCAAAGTAGGAAAAGGGAAAGCTCCCAGAAATGTCTTCAGACATAACTTGTTTGTGCATTTATCACATGGCTGCTAACTTCTAGCAGTCTAGAACTTTTAACCAAAAATAATCATGCATTTCATCCTGTAGAAAAGATTTTGTCTGTATAAACTATGGCTCATGGAAAAATGTTTTAATACATTGCAGAAGGCTTATTGGCTAACCAGACACACTGACTCCTATTTTCCTAAATTAATGTCCTACTGTTTAAAATGGAACTTTCTTGCTGCATAAGTTCTTTATCTTCTGTTTTCATGATTAACATCTGGCATTAATAATATGGTAGCTTAGGAAACAATTTTAATCATAAGAGTTTTTTTGAGGATTTGGTTTGTTTGGGATTCTAGCTTTATTGCTTACACATGGTGTCATTCTCTTTAAACTTCAAAATTGAACACTGACTCACTTCTTTTCAAGCCTTGAAGTAATATTGCTTGCTCTACATGGACTATCATGAAAATCTGTGTGAGCTACATCCAGTGATTTTAACAGATAATTTGATTTCTCCCATCAAGAGATTTTGTTCTAGACATATTAATGTATTCAGTTTACAGATGGCTTGCTGCCATTACAAAGACGTTCTATTTTTCTAGTTAATGAAAAACCATAAATGTAGCATTGCAAGTTTTAAAGTCCTAACCCCAAAAAAAGAAAAAGAGCGAAGTTATGTAAAAATACTAAAACTGTACTTAAGCAAAGTTTCCTGGGACTTAGAGCCGGAAAAAAAACAGTTTCATCCATAATTCAAGCTCATCATTTCTTAAGTGATAAAACCCTTAAGGCCCAGACAGAGGGACCATTCTGCTTTGTTATCTGTTAGTGGCAAAGCCAGGACGAGATAAAACCCAGATCTTCTGATCAAATTCCCTGCTCTTTCTACTCCCAGGACAAAGTTGCAATACTCCCCCAGCACATACTTTTAACATGACTTTTTACAACTATCCCTGCATCTTCAGTTACCCATGATGCAGTCGTGTTTAGTGGCCCATTTTACAGTGATGAAAAATGGAATTAGTAAGAATGGGGGTACTTATATTTTTAAAAAACAACAAAAGAAAAACAGCTGCTTCACCTCTCACTGGGCAATTTCAAGAAGCCCTCTCCATCTGTTCTCAGAGTCCCTGTAGAGTTTGACCCCCACTGACCCACCAAGGGCATTGCTCAGCAACACATCCTTTTCTGCCTCGCTCCCCGCTGAATTATCTCCTTTTCTTTTCTGTCCTGATCACACCCAAGTCCTTCTCCCGGAATCTGCCGTAAGGATAACTGAAATGAGAACGGAGAAAGAACTGGGAAGGGTTGAGCCTCTCCAGCTTCTGCAAAGAAATGGGCAGTAGAAAATGGGATTTGTCAGGGGCTTTTGAAATAGCCAACCAAACATTTCTGCTAGGGCAACTTTTATTAATCTCATTTAACAGATGAAAAAATTAGAGTCTAGATTTGTTGCAATTGCTAAAATCCTGCAAGAAGTCAGTGGTGTGGCTGACAAATACAATCTGTTATTTCTTTGCCACTAACTGCAAGGAATGAGGGCACGTCCCCTGTGGTGGGGGTAAACCAGAAATAGAAGCAGACTCAGTACCTTGCCTTAGTTGATTCTGTAATCTCTTGTCTGTGCTTTCCAGACTGAGAGATAATGTCTTTCATTTTGGATTTCCTAAAAAATTCACTGATTTCCTTTTTGTAGTTGGAATTTCTACCACTTACTGCTCAATATGGTTTAGATAGTCTGTACTCATAATCTCATGAATATATGTTTAGCAGTTTACCTTTGGTGGTTAAAAATACGACCCATTTGTTTCACTGTGTGTATATTTCTTCCTAATCTCTTTCCTGGCCTAGGTAACTAGGTTATCTTCTCTTTGACAAACGGTCAGTTTGTCTAGAAAGTTTCTAATTTTTTCAAAAACTTCTTAGGCATAGCATACATTTGTTGACATATTATTATCTACTCAAGTTAGTATAATGAGTTTCTTTGCTTTCCCTGGCAAACTGACAATTTTTTTTTAAATCCTCTATTGTATAACTTCCAGATTTTCTAAGACAAAGTATATAGCTCAAGAAATGCTTGTTAAACGAATTGTGAGTAAAGGCTAACTTTTCACGTAGAAAAGAGTTATTGGTGGTGTCCTAGCCTTGCTGCTTTTAAGGATACTGTTAGATGTCACATGACCACATATTTATACTACCAACACCCTTTGCAAACAAAAGAGGGGGAGGGGAGAAAGAAACAATGACATAAAGAAACTCCAGAGCAGATAGGTATTTTGCAAAAGAGTTTTATGTGCTTGGAATCGCACAACTTTTGATGAATGCTATTGAGTAATATATACCATCTGGAATTAAAATGTATACTATTTAGTAAAGCAGATGGAGAAAGAACTTTTGGACATTTTTACAGTATGTTCATAGAATAAGCAATCTTTTGATTGCGACCAAAGGTACACAGAAACCATTTTTTACCCTCATTTATTATTTTCTTGTGTGCATGAAATACAAAGAATTAAATGCAAAACTAGTTTACTTGTAAACTTTTTCTTTGGGTTTGCCAATGAAGAGATGATGTAATTATTTCCAGATTTACGTTGGTTTGATTCTGGGGTGTGTGTGTGTGTGTGTGTGTGTGTGTGCATTTACATTTATATAGGCTATCATTTTGGAACATTTATTCTCATTTACCACTGTGAATAACTTAAATTTAGTAGAATTACAGCATAACTTTTGGCATGAAGTCTCTGAACTAATTATGTGATATTTAATTGCAAAGTGGATTTGGTATATATTTACTTGGCATCTGTAAAGATCATTTCAAGTGGATGTAGACTTTATTTTCCTGTGAAAATGCTTAAATTCATGACTCCATTTCAGAAAGATAATTTGGACTATTACTTCATTGCCCTGAGGCTGTTCAGTCACAGCTGTTTCTTTTATAAACATGGAAGCTTCGATGTGGCAATTCTCATTTCATTCGTTTGACATCTTTCCCCACACATTTCGAATTACTGTGCTATTTAGGACCCAAGATTGTGTCAGATAGCCTAGAAATTCTTCAACTGTCTTGGTCATTTAGTGTTGCTGATAATTTAGACTGAGCATTTATTCTTCGCAAAGTTTATTTGCTTAGATTCTGAGAGTCAAAACTTTCATTTTCCTAAGCAATGAACTGGCTTTGGATAGCACTTCACTAATTCATTTTATTTCTGTCAAAAATTATGTATGCTTATTTCAAGTTGGATGATTTTGTGGGGCTGATAACAGAGGGCTACATTTGGTAATGAATGGTGTGTTTTCCTTTATTGGGCTGTCTTGCATTTAATCTTTTTAAAAGAACCAACTGGCTCAATCGTATAGCTACAGCTACTAACACAATTGGGTTCTCCTCTGGGCTCTAAAGGCGCCTGGCAGATACACCCCTGTCTATTTGTGAATTCAGTCTGCCGAATGTAGGGGAAACTCTCACATTATCTATTGTTGTGCACCTTTATTAGTAACTAAGTAAAATAATTTAAAAACTGAGAAAATGCTAAGATTTTAGGTGACTGCTATTATGGATTCTATTGTATTCCCCCAAATTTACATGCTGCGACTTTAACCCCCATGCCTCAGAATGGATTGTATTTGGAAATAAAGATCTTTCAAAGTGTGATTAACTTAAAATGAGTTTTGGTTATTGTGGTGGTGGTTGTGATTGTTGTTTTAGAAGGTGCATCCTTATCTAATCGGACTGGTGATACAAGAAGAAATTTGCACTCACTGAGAGACACCAGGGATTCGTGTGCACGGCAGGAAGACCACATAGGAAAGGCGGCCATCTGTAAATCAAGGAAAGAGGCCTCAGGAGAAACCAACCCTGCCGACAGCTCTGTCTTAGACTTCCAGCCTCCAGAACTGTGAGAAAATACATTTTGGTTGTCTGAGCTACACAGTCTGTGGCGTTCGGTTGTGGGAGCAAACACATTGCACCCACTAATCACCAGATTAATCGAGATGTTAATGCTTTAAAAAGAAAACATTTAACCATACATTTTGAGAGAACAACAATCCAGTATAAAATTGTTTGGAGTTCCATAAACTTCAAGGAGAAAGAAGAGGAAACTGCACGGTAATTTAAATACTGAACCGAAGAACAAAATCTTATATTTAGAGGAAAGAAGAGTCTACGGATATTAGCATTTGGGGATAGAAAGTGTATGCAGAGGAGATACGGAGATCTCCACTGACTATTTGAGCAAAGTTGCTTATGCAGACCCAATGGAGTGATGTGATTTTACTAAAAGCATAAATAATACTGTTCCCTGCAGGGCACTCACCTCCCAAAGTGCAATGAGCCCCTCCCCGTACACTTGCAAGCTGAAATGTAGTCAGTGGTCATTCAGATTTCATCACCTCAGTCAGGTGACCTAGGGGACCACGCACAATTCCCTTCCCTTCTTGCCGTAGCCCCTCTGCAAACCTCGACCCCATGCACCTTCACTTTTAAGTTTTTCTGCTTCTAGCCTGTGCCTCCCAGGACTCATACAGACTCCAGGTAGAAGATTTCAAATAGCGGCATGCCATTAAATATGTCGTGGGGTAACAACAGTCGGAAAAGATGTTATGCAAGCCTGTGTGTCTCACATGGCTCTCAGGATCCGATTGAAATCATTGTGCAGAATTTATAAAGGGCAAAATCCATTCCGGCAAAGAGAACTGAGGAAGAGGTCCACTGTGGATGGCAGCCGTGGACATCTTTTTGGACACTACTGGAAAGGGGGAGGGCGTGTGTGACCTGGTGAATCGGAGAGTTACGGTTCAGTATTCACTAAGGAATGGATACAGCAAAGGAGGGCCCTCTTATTGCCCCTCAGGAAAACCAATATTTATATACTCGGCCACACTCCAAACTGTCTTCCACGTTTTAGGATCAGTTCATAGGCAGTGCACAGAAAACAAAATGTTTAAGGGAGTGTAAATGTGAACGACCACTTTGGAATTGAAGCCGTGGAATTGAAGGTATGCCTGACAGGAGATGATGGCAAAGACAAGGGGTAAAACGGGAGCAACCTCGTCTCACTGGCAATGCTCCCCTACGATGTCTCGCCACCCGCCGCCGTTTTAACGCAGCTTCTGTGGCTTTCCTCTTCACCCTACTACACAAAGCTGCATTTATCATCCTACTCTGCTAATCCTGTGTAGAAAACATCTTTGCTCCATCTCTCCTTCTATTTCTCTGAAGGCGATGTTTCTACTTGTCAGCCTGTGTCCTGTGTAGTGCTCGCAGGCCACCTCCCCAGTAACCAACAGCTTTGTTATGTCATTTTTAATGCGAGCAGGAGGCCAGCAAATGAAATATATGGCAGGCTCTTGCTCTGTTGGAAACGCACCCTGGCACCATAACATACACTATGGATAGCTTTGCAAATGGGTTTTGCAAAAGCCCTTTCTGCCGTCCATTTGACTGTTCTGATCTTTTTCCAAAACAATTTTAACTTGTCTTCAAAAAACATTTTAAGAACTGACAATGAGTCTCTTTCTACACTTGCATTATGTTTACTCAGCTGAATGTCACCAAGAAAGTGATATTTTTCCAAAGGTAGAAAAATAAACTAAAACTGCAAGATAATAATCCTGTGATTTTTTCAAATTATATGTTCTATTTACTTAACAGATTTCAATTCTGCAATATGCTCATGTATTGTGTTTCTTCCTTTCCCAGTGCAAAAATATTCTGGGGAAAATAGTTTTGAGATCCACCTCAGATAAAAAAATAAAAAAAAACAAACCAAGCAAACATATTTTCTACCATTTCTTTGGAAGTAGAACATTTCAGTGTATTTTAAACTGGTATTTTTAATCATCTTTTGGTACAGGTATACATATATTATCTTAGAATAACTTTGCTAATTTTTTTCAACTATACTGGCATATATTATCAGGAGAGGTGGTATAACATAATGATCGAAAGCAGAAAACTTTGAAGCCGGAGTACCTTGGGTTGAACCCTGTGTTTGCCATTCAACAGTTTGGTGACACTGAACAAGATACTTATTTGTTTCGTTCAAAATTGTTGTGATATGGTGCTGATCCTTCTCTCCAGAGTGCTAACAGAAACTGCAGGCTCTTGCATCTGAGGTTCTTACGAAATCGTGCTTCCTTGACGTCTTTGACCTTGGGGATGTTTACTCCTGCATTATTTTGGCGGTGGCTCCCTGTGGCCATGCCTTGAATCTCCTCGTTTCTCAGCACTGGGTCCCTTAAGATATTTCCAATGACAGCCTCCCTAAGGCTAAGAGAATCCTTTCCCTCCAGGTGAGGTGGACTCTAATTGCCCTCACACTTGGACTTCATCCCGCGAAGGCTTCAGTCTTTTTCTCCCGATGTATCTGTCTCCTCCTGATTGCACGTCTTTCTCTATCCACCGTCAGTCTCCCTGTTGACTGGCCTCCTTCGTCACTCACACACTCGCTTGCCTAACCCCCTCCTACTGTACCCAGACTTAAAACCTTTCACTTGGATCCGTTCCACGATTCATTTTCTTCTCAGGCTCTTATTGGAAAATGGTCTGGTCTGGACAAAATGTGTGCAATTCTGTGTATCCCTCCTAATAATAAAATTCCTGTTATTGGGTGCTTGCTATGTGTCTAATGATAAGAACTGCACATCTGTTCTCTCTCTTATCCTCACAGCGACTGTGCGAGAGAGTTGGTATTGTTTCCCAGTTTGGAGATGAGGACTCAATGGTTAGAAATGTTAAAACATTTGCCAAAGATCAAAGAGTTGGTAAATGAGACAGGCTGCGTTTGAAACTCGATCTTTTCTCTCCAAAGCACAAGTTCCCAACCGTTGTACCATGTCATTACCAATCTATGTGGCTTCAAATGTACTGTTTTGTTACATGCTTTCTGTTTGTCTTTTTTTAAACTTTATCTTCTTGCCTTCTTTTGAACACAAATACTCTTTGTCACTCTATTTTTTTCTCTGTGTTAGTTTGACAGTTACGTATTCTTTACCTATATTTTATGGTTATCTTTGGAAGAAATTCATCCTTCACCAATGACATACAATCCTAACTTTTAACCAATGAACTTTACACTCCTCTTGGCCAATATGTGGTTCTCTAAACACTTTAAATTCTAAGTATCTCTATGTAGTCATCAGTCTATTAATACACATACAAATTTACATTCAGTAATTTTGGTGTTTTTTGGGGGGTTTCTTGACACCAATTTTATCAAAGCTGTCATCTGGAAATTTTCTCCTGCCATGCCAATTGTTTGGTCTAATTTATTTTATTTTATTATTATTATTTTTTATTTCAATGAGAATTTAGAGAAATCAAATAAACCTGTTACAAGGTTCTTAGCACCAAAAGTCCATTTTTTTAAATGTCATATTATCATTCGCTAACACATTGTTCACTGTCATTACACTATCATTGAATACTGCCTTTTCTTTGATTTCTGCTTCTTTTTTGTTGCCTATGAATTCAGTTTATGATACTTACATGGAAAGCTTTGGTTTATGTTTTAGTTAGGGACATAAAATGAGAGACTGAGAATTTACTAAGATCCCATAACTTCAAAAGGGGCAGAGCTTCCCTCCTAGTTATTTTTCTTGATTGATGGATGGATGTATGGATGGATGGATAGATGGATTATGGTCACAACCTATACAACATCAGGAAAGAGAATAGCAGATTACCTTGTAAATTTTAGAGACTTTATATTAACTTCGTGCATATATTTTTAAAAACTTACTGATGGAAAGCTCATTCTGTTTCTCATAGTTTTGTTAATAGTTAGAATTATTTCTTGGCTTCTTCGAGTCCACCCCAATCCCTGCCTCAGACATGCATCCCGGGAGTATGCATATTTAAATGTGAAGTTCTTCCAGAATTGTTGGAAACATTAACAAAATGTAGAAAATTATATCTACATTGTTTACATAAATCTATCCAGACCCTTCCTTTTAACACTAGTCCTTATTCAACTGCTGACATGAAGTCACCTATTGGATGAATCAGAATAATATCAAACTAACCGCATCAAAAAACAATCTCATGACCTCTAAATACATTTCTCTTAGAAAGTGCACTGCCATCAGTTCAATCATGCAAGCAGAAACCTTAACACTTCCCTTGCTCTCACTCGCATCTATGCAACCCACCACCAAATCCTGACCATTTTATCTCTTAATTCTCTACTTCCCTCTATTTCCACCACTACCATCAGTTCCCTTATCCTCCAAACTACCTTGCCTCTTTCTGATTTGTACTGTAGGATGAAAATTTTAACTGTTAACTGGTATTCTCACATCTAATCTTGGTTCCTTCCATTTTTACTCATTGCATCAATAAGAAACATTTGTGCATATATGGTCGATATCTGGTATGTATAGATATTGATGTCTAGATAGCTATAGCTATATTGCATACATACACATCATCATCATCATCATCATCATCATCATCATCATCATCCAGCTATTTAACACTTACCATGTATCAGGCATTGTTTGAGGAACTTTACATATTCAAACTCATTTAATTCTCACCATAAGGTAGGTGGTATTGCCTGTTTCCATTTCATAGATAAGGAGACAGCGAGCCACAGAGAAAATTTAAAGATTCTGCCCAGGACCACAGAAGAGTAAAGCTGGGATTTGAACTCAGCAATTTAGCTTCAGAATTAATGTTCTTTACCATTACCCAGTATTACTTCTCAATGACTGTAAACCCATCTGACTTAAAACACTTCAGTTCCTTTCAAATCGTTCCTAAGGACTCCAGAGTCTTTAAACCCTACCTGTGATATTTTTCCCTCTTACCCTTTGTTAGGAAATAGTTGTCATCCTTTATATGTTTCTTTTAACCTTTATTTCTTTAGAAAATTCTTCTGTTAGATCACTATTACTAATTCCTTTGCATCATGCAACCCTCTGTGAGTAATATTTATCACAGATTTGTGATTATTTGGCTAATTTGTGTCACATCCACTATAGTATATTATAAACTGTGTGCACAATTAAATTCTTTGTGTGTAATACAGTCTGATATATATATGGTGCTCAAAATATATTTTCTGAAATAAAAAATTGACAAGAGGGAAGGAAGGGAGAAAGGGAATTCTTACAGTTGAAAAAGTCTAAGAGGACACTTCACAACTTGACTTCTCAACCAGAAATCCTTTCTGCCCCCCTGAGTCATCACTCATTCTCTGCTGCACAGATCCAGTGGTGGGGAATTAATTCGACCTCAAGAAAAGTTGCTTTCATTGCTGAGAAACTTCTAACAACTATTAGGAAATTCTTTCTTAGCTAGAATTAAAATATGGCTCATAACAAATTTTTCCCACATGTTATACTCCTCATTTTGGAGCTCCCTGAAATATGTTTCGTCCCTTTTCATGTGGCAAGATTTCAGGTATTTAAAGTTAATATGTGGCTCTCAGCTCTTTGCAGATTATTTTTCCTTAGCCTAATGATACCTGATTAGCTGTATTTTTATGACATAATTATATATGACATCATTTTATTTTCTGTGTGTTAAGGCCTTTCTTAAATCTATTCTTTTTTAAATGTTAATTAATTTAATTTCTTGCCCTCATCCAAGATTTTCAAAAGTGTGTTCAAAGTATGCTAGTTGGCTCTTTCTCCCAACTCAGATAAGTTCTGAGATGAAAGTAAGTTAAGAAATACTGCACATTATGTTCTCTTATTGGGGATTCACATTACAGAATTACATATTCGTTTTCTGAGAAGCCTTGGAGTAGAGTAACATGTTGGGTTTTCTTTAATCTGTTGTTTCACAAATACATATGGTCCCTTTCTAGGGAAATGTATCAAATTTTACAGAATATTTTAGAATACTCTTTTGGAAAAACTATATAAAGGCATGCATTCATCTCTACGGAACATCTATTGTTTATAGTATATGTCTTACAAAACCAGAAGTCTAAAGTAAACTATACTTGGCTTCTTAACAAAATGTAACTTATAAGAAATGGGGTTATTATGGCAGGTAATCGGAGTATAAGTTTTTTCTTATGTTTGCTGGAGCAAAAGGAAAAATAAAGTGGGAGAATATATTTGCATATATTCACGCCAGAAAAATGGAAATAATTGATTTTACTATAATAGTTTTATTAAAATGCCAGGTCAGAAAATTAATTACTCAAACTCATCCTAGAAAAAGTGCTATGTACTACATTACTGCATACACTACAGTCACCTTTGCAGCACTCCCCTTGGGAAGCTGTGCACTGACACCAGCACCTAGTCCACCCTTCAAAGCAGCTTTAGAACTCTTTTTTCTGGAATGGCCATCAGAGCTGTCACGCTTAAAATCTGTCAATTAAGTTCGCAAACTCACCACTGTGCACTTACGTTGGCAGCACTGTACGAACAACTCGGTAGGGTATCATAACCTTGGCAATGACAACAGCTCTGATGGCCATTCCAGAAAGAGTTCCAGAATTGCTTTGAAGGGTGGACTAGGCACTGGCATCGATGCACAGCTTCCCAAGTGGAGTGCTTCGAAGGTGACTGTAGTGATATTCAGCAATAGGTATGTAGCACTTTTGCTAGGATGAGTTCATGAAATTAATTGTCTGACCTCATATATTCTTAATAAAACTTGTGATTAATGCCCCAAAATAAATATTTTACTTCTGTTTTGTTAAAAAGCATTCACTCTTTTTATTTAAAAACATCCAAACACTGACAAATATATGAGTTGAACACTGCAACACAAATGTTAAAATACTGAGATTCTATCAGAAATGTGTTATAATAAATGTAAAACTTAGGAACTTAATTCCTGAAATGCACTGTACTATATCTAAGAACACAGCTATAGAAAATAGTAGTGAACTAAAAAACTGTTGCTCTGTTATTTGTATTAAATGACTAAAGTTGTCTGTTAGGAAGTTTCTGATGCATTTAATACTCATTCTTGAGGAAAATTCTAAACGTATACATATAAAAGCTGCTTAGCTATCTGAATTTCATTATTTCTTTGAAATTATGATAAAGAAATATCTTGTTCTTACATTTTCTTCACCTCTTCCTCCCTCCTATTAGGTTACTGTATATATACTGTAAATATAGTATCTGCATTAGCAATTTTGAACATATGCAAATAAATATGTCCTTTCTATGGCATAACAATGCAATTGCATTATTTGGTATTAATAAGCTGTGACAGAGGTAAAACATAACTATCTTTGAGTTGATAAACTATCTCCACTCTGTGTCTGTTTTATGTATTTTTAAAAAGTAGATTGTTCTATATATCATTGTTCAAAGCATCTTTGAATAGAAAGAATTAGCTGTGCAGATTAAAATGGTGGCCAAAAGCAATCGAGAGTGCAACTTTTGTCTTAAAGGTACAAATGGTATTCAATTTCGTATTAGAAATATTAGATTATTAAATCAATTTGAGATTGCTGAAGATCCCTTTAAATAATGAGTGTCTGAAGGAGCCTGAAGCAATTCATTAAATCCATTGGGACTGGAGGTTTGATTTCATTTCCATCCAGCCGGAGGTAGCTCAGATGAGGTCCGTATCGGAAAGAATCTTGATCTGCAGACAGTGTGCCAGGAGTGGGACATATTACAGAGACATTCACATCTAGGGAGACAAAGATAGTGTGAATGAATGAATGAATTGGAACCCAAGAAACTAGTGAAGGAAAGACCAAGAAACTACTACAACAGTATTATGGAGGGCCAGTCTTACGAATTATGAAAATGGCAGAGATGCAACCTGTTTTGGTGTTAAGTTAGGGCTTGTGCATGTCCACTTCATAAAAGTAATCCTGGGAAAAGCAGGCAACATATTGATAGCCATCTCATTCTGTATTCTGCCATACTTAGTACAGAGCTCTAGAGAGGACATATTGTTAAAAGCTGTGAGGGAAACAAGGTGAAATAAGGCATGCTTAGATTACTGTAGGATGAGACAGGTAAGATTTAGGGCATTAGAGGTGGAGGCCATGTTTCAAGGCTGCTTGTGCAAAAAATAGGTAGGTGCCTGGATGGGTAGATGGATGCGTAGGTGAAAAATCAGTCTATTAGAGCAAGTGCTTGAAAATTACCTTAAACATGCAAAATTTCAAATTAATAGTGTATAATGACAAGTTTTTCTTCTAAAAAGTACAATTAACCTAAGTGTACATATGTAATACTTACAAAAAACAAGCTTGAATCTTCATACCTAAGTGTATGTAATTGGATAGAAAACATTTGCCAAGAATTGAATTACAAAGAATTCAGGCTGAGAAATACCCCATCAGCCTTTTCAGGTGGTTAGGGTGTGAGAGATTATGCACCTGCCTTGGATCAGGACCTTTGGCATCCGTGATTATGTTGCAATTTCGGACTAGGCCTGTGAAACTGGCAAAATTCGGAGAGGCGTGCATAATAGCTGACCGCACCATGAACCTGCATACTGCCTTTAAATCCCATTTTGAAACTATTTCGAGCAAGAGATCTTCCTTAGAAGGTGAGACCCACCTAACTTGGCTCTCCTTGTGTCCTGTTGGCACATGTATACATATATACGTGTGTGTGTGTGTGTGTGTGTGTGTAGTGTTGAAGGATGTTTATACTAACAATGAGGTTGCTTTGGCGTGACTTTATGCCATTTTATGAATTGAAATAGCTAAAACTGACTGATACTTGTATAACAGTTTTGTCTGTAAAGTTCGTTTTTTTCACATACACTATACCTATCATCATCACACAGTCTTTATCAGGCCGTATATTATTCTCCTCCTGGGTACTGTGGGAATAGTGCTTCGGCCAGGGAAGGTAATGCACTCAAGGTATTTCAGCACGTGAGGGTAGAGCTGGGTCCCAGGTGAATCCTTTTTCTATTGCATAAGGGTCCCTTGCCCACTGGAAGGATTGCATCCATTCTGTGAGCTTTTTCCTCCTTCTCCTGTCCCATAATCAACGCATGTGTGCATCAGTGGAAAGTAAGAAACATGGATTCTAAATTTAGTTCTACTTTCATAAATTAATTATGGAGTTTCTGAGAGGCCCCCTAGAGATAACTTATTTGAATACATCACATGTTGCCAAGTTTGAAGTCTCTTAAGGTGCTCAGGAGAACTAAGTAAGTGTTGCCATAATTTTGCATAAGGAAAGTTTACTGCCTTATAAATTCTGAGAACTCTTCATATAAAAGGTGTGTTTCTTGGAAACCACTTTATTAACAGCTATAGTAGATCATGTGGCCAGAAGAACTAAGTACTTTAACAGTTATTATAATGCAGCATGATAGAATAGCCAATAATCCTAGCCAGAGAAATACTTACTTGAAATGTATTTTCTTGGAACATAAAAATGACCATGCTTGATATCTACATTAAGAAGCAAAAAAATTAATTTCTCTATGTAGATGTTGTTGGTGTTAAAATTATTCTTACCTGTATTGACAGATAATTTTCTAAAGTTTTTATTCTCAGGATTGAAGGAAAATGCACTGTCATTATACTGTAGGAGTAGGGAGAACTGCATAAAATGAGAAGCCTAGGGCACAGGCCCTGGCTATTATATTTATGCTTTGTTCTTGGCAAATAGCATCCTCTAGTTGTGCCTCAGTTTCTCTTTCTTCAGAAATTCCTAATACAGTAGACTTTCCCTTAACCGGAGCTCAGGCAGTTGCTGGAGAGTGCTGAAGGCTTGAGTTCTGGTTAACGAAGAGTCTACTGACATTCATCTGGGATCTACCAACCCCCTCGGGTGCCGGCTAACTGACAAGGCTCTTCTGAGGGTAATTTGTGGTTCCCAAAGTATGGTCCCCAGCTGGACCAGCACTATCAATACTCTACCTGGAAACTGCATGGTCAGGCCCCTCCTTAGACCTACTGAGTCAGTAGCAGTCCTCCAGGTGATTTGGATGCATGCTAAGGCATGAGAAGGGTTGCAAAATAAAAATAGATGAGGAAACACTTTGGAAAAACTCTCTGAAACACGAGTGAAGCAAGCACAGAGTCCTACTCTTTTTGGTGTCATTTTGTATAATGTTAGGTGCCCAGCATGTGTGCTCACCTGTGAGTTGAATTTTGCAACCTCCCAGTTAGACACCCTCATTCTCAAATTCTCAAGGAAAGAGCTCATTCACAAACGGATTATATGGAATCGCTTTAATTTCCCACATCCAATATTTGTGTGGCTTTTGGTGTCCTATGAAAAAAAATGTACCTGTAGAAGTACAGAATTTTCATCAGGGAAAAAAATGCATCTATTCAGGTCAATATTGGCTGTTGTACTCCTTGGTTCAGTGAAACAGATTCAGCTATTCCCATTCATGTTTTCCCCATTGTGTCTTTTGTTTTTGACTGCAAGATCAAATAACCTGTCTCATCACCACAGAAAAGTAACTTCTGGGGCAGCCACTTGCTTAATACTTGCTGGATTTTATGCTCAAGTATGCTGTTAGAAAAAAATTAAAGAAATCTCAAATCAACGAGCAGTACCCAGTAGGAAATTGCTAATTCTTTTTAAATAAATGGGATGTTTATGTGATTATACACTTAAAAAACATTTTAGTGAGCAGTAACCGGAAGCACAACCTTTTGACAATTATCCGTGTTATTTTCCTACCATCCATCTGACTGATTCTCACTGTAGGAATGCATTTTCTAAGGCTGTTCAAGAGTTGTCTTCTCAAGATGACCTTCCTAAAGGGCCTGTGCTGGGTCGATGATGAATGGCTAGGTGCCCCGAGACTCATGTCTGTCTTCTACACTAGGGTCATCCTGGTTCCAGGCAAAATTGTGAAGGTGCCAAGGCTGCCTTCAATGCCTCTCCTTTCTACAACTGCATCTTTCCTCCATGGTACCTCTGCCATCTTGTTGATTGCCGTTAATCCTAAGGAGCTGCCAACTCCCAGGGGCGTTTGTGTCCAGTCTCAGCATCACCTGGGAACTTGTTAGAAATGAAATGTGTCTCGTCCCACCTAGGCCTACTCAATCAGAAACTCTGAGGCGAGGCCACCAGTGTGTGTACACTGAAGCCTGAGAAGCCCACTCATCTATAGCGGCAACTCCAATTAGGGCGGTTTCAGGCAGTCATTGTGCTACAGATTTTAGGGCCAACGTGTCTGCCTGATACCATCTAAATTATATGCCTTCTGTTCCTTTCCATGAGGTTGTTTGTGCCCGGAAAACTTTCTTAAATAAATCTACTCAGTTGATGCAGAAATATCGAAATCTCCTCGGAGTTAAAGACCCAATACATGGATCATACATAGCCCTCTGTGGATTACCCAAGTCAACCTGCATTTTGAAGACTGGAACTTCTTGGTTCATTGAGACTATCTGTAAATAGATAAAACATAATACTGAAAGTTGAAAATACACTTTAAAAAAATCTAAAGGCATGTTATTTGGGAAACAACAACAAAATCACTCTTCTTAAAAAAGATAGAGAATTCATTAAGTGATCATGAACATTCTAGTCGAAGATGCACCCTGATGGTTACTTACTTTTAATTTTGTTATGATCAAGATGCAGGTGCTGTAGGTGAGCATTGATTCGGGGGACCTTTGTGAGTTGATTGTGAGACAGTTGGAGATCTAGGATTGATGATACATCAAAACCACTTGAAGGGAGACCTGCATCTGATAATTTGTTGTGGTTTAGTCTCAGGAAGGCCACTTTAGGAATGACATTAAAGTAATTTTCTGGTATTCCTTCAATGGAATTGTTGTCCAAAAACAGCTGCATTGTATTGGCTGGTAATCTTGGTGGCATGTTCCTCAGGGCGTTCTTGGCCATATTTAACTGCATGAGGTTCTTAAGTCCCTTAAACGTGTCTCTTTGAAAGGCGTTGTCTAGTAGTTTGTTGTGTTGCAGGTCAAGAAGGGTCAGGTTCTCCAAATTGCTAAAGGTTCCTTGAGGAATTCTGGACACCTTGTTTCTCGCCAATTGTAATTGCTCTAAACTTCTTGGCAACGGAGCAGGTACCTCCTCTAGCTCATTGTCTTCCAGAAATAGGAAAAGGAGCTTCTTTAGCTGACTCAGGGCCCCTTTTTCAATTCCATAGTTGGTTATTTTGTTCTTGTTTAGATTGATCCATCTCAGCTGGGTGGCATTCTCAAATGGCTTCCCGGGGATGGTTTCTATCAGGTTGTTTTCAAGATAGAGGTACCAGATCCTTGAAGGAATAGCAGGGATTTCTTTGAGACCTCTGTTTTCACAGTATAAAGCAGTAGGGAAACTGGGGGGACAGAAACATTCCCTAGGACAGTCAAAGTCTTCCCCAACCCAGCCGTCTGGTTCATGTACCTCATAGACCTGTCTCACAGTTCGAGTCCAAACAGAATCTGTTATGAACACCATCCAGATGATGAAACAAATGGCAGTTGCCATTGTAATGCCTAGAAGAAGTGATACAATGGTGAGGTATTGAAGATCTTGATATTTAGAGAATTGTATGGATCAGAATGATCAGTGAACATTGCTACTCTGAGGGAAAGGTAAACACGTATCATCATTTTATGCATGGATACCAGTTAAAACCAATTTATTTAGTAGGCACTATACGCAAAGCATTTTGCAAATACTGAAACTGACTCAACAACTTGTAGCTTTCTGGTTTTAACCCAATCACAATGAAACCTGAGAAATGGAAAGCAAATTTTAGGAGCTCTAAGTGCTTTTCCATTTCAAGCTATTTAATGCAAGAAAGTTAACTGAAACCTGGAGTTAAATACAAGAGTACAAAAAAAGTGCCCTTTAAATGATTCAAAAGCCTGTGTTGTTTCTAGGAAGTAGGCATATGCTTTTACTTTTAGTCCTAAATGAGCAGAACATCTGGATGAGATTTCCCAAGCTCTTTGGCCCTTGAACCAAAGGAAGAGTGATCAAAGAATATTTTAGCAGATTGTTGAGAGGAAGGTTTTAAGATCTGAAGAAAAGTGGATGATTAATCTCTTACTCTGTTGTTCAACTTCTCAGGTAAGTTTTATTTTAGGGTGTGGGGAGAGACGTCTAATATTATAAGAACAGAGTCAGGTTGTTCAGCCAAAAAATTTGGATTACAAACTCTATCTATACACATAGTAATTAGGTGAATAATGCACTCAACTATGGCATAACTATGGTTGATGAGAAACAAAACCAAACAAAGAACACATTGAGGATGCAAGTAGAGCCCCAAGTTTTCAGGATGGCTGCTAACAAAGAATAGGTTAACACTTATTGATGAATGATACATCTGAAAACATAAACCCTTCTCATTAAAGATCAACAAGATGATGGGTACAATATATTATTCTAATAGAAAAAATACATATAGTATTTACATATATACATACATAACAGTAACATTCAACCCACATACGTTTAGTTTAACCGCTTGATAATAAGGACAGGATAAATTCTACTGGTCCGTAGGGAAAGACAAAATCAACATCGTTTATGAAATGCTGATCTTTGAATTTTGCCACTCAACTGAAGAAAATGACAAGTGCAGAGCTGCTTCTGCAAGCTGTCAAATTTCTTGCAATTGCAGAATGCTACCCTGGTCATCGTCCAACAGAGACACATTAAAATATGCCTTTTTTTTCCTAAATAGGAATTTGTTTTCGTTAGTGAAGCTGAAACCCTGCCTCTGATGAATCAGAGCTTCAAATTCTTAAGTTTAAGAGTTTTAAAAAGTGCAAAATAGTTTACCTTGCTGTCCAGGAATATACGGTTGAGTCCTGTGTCTGGATCTGAAGTTTGCTAACAATCAGTTAAAAAAAAAAAAAAGGAAAGAAAAAAAAAAACTTTGAGTAAAGCAATTTATTTTTATTTTATGCTGTCAAACCTCCTCTGAGAAAAAAATAAAACCTACCCTGACCAGTCACCACGCACACCTTTGGATGTATTGTTACCCCTTGGACAAGCCTTCAGAAGCTGGCTTACCTCAGTCTTCTGGGATCTTCTTCTTCCTTTCTATTGGTCACTGCTCAGTCACACGCATGGGTTGACCCAGGCTCCACTGTCGTGTTTTCGTGAATCCTCCCTAGTATATATGCAACAGTAGCTCCAACGTTAACCCCTCCAACAGCCACGGCACCTCGGGACCTAGGCAGCCCAGCCCAGGGACTTCTGACTTCAGTCTCAAGAACCTGGTACAACAATTCAGGGCACTTTTTCACTCTGAATTGACAATGGCAAACGTTCTGTAGTGACTGACTGATAGCTCGATCTGACCTATCAGCAGCTTTTGGTTGGTTTCAAATGTAACAAAAAGGGATGTTAAATAAAGCATGCTTTTATTTTTCACTAGAATATCTTTAAAAAACAATGACTACAAAGAAATAAAGGCCAAAGTCTAATGTTTATATGGGACTTTTTTTTCTCATATAAAACAGATTCTGAAATTCTATTTAGATATATTGTGTTTGATTAAGGGAAAAAGCAATAGAAAAGTGTATTTGAAACATTTAAAAATAAAATCTGAAAAGCCGTACCTGATATTGGCAGTGAATGTGGTGTTGGGATCTGTTCTATAGAAATAACTTTTTCGACTCTTATTTCTTACTGGGAGTTTCATTCCAAATAATTTTTTTAAATAAATTCTTTTCACTATAACAGATATTTTGCATTAGCCTACTACAAGACATTTCTGTCTCACTGCTATTTTTTTTCTTTAACACATAAGCCTAAAGTAATGTCTTCGAGTTCTCATATTTGAGGGGAAAAAAGTTTTCCTGTTTTTATATTGTTAAATTTCTTGGGGTGACATTGATTAGTAAAAATTACATAGGTCCCAGGTGTACAATTCTACAATACATCATCTATGTGTTGTGTTATGTGTTAATCACTCAGAGTCAGTTCTCTTTCTAACATCAATAAAAAACAAACAAACATTGTTGTATTGATTGTAATTATTTTGTTTTTCAAAATCTGTCTTATTCTGGGATCGGGAAGCTTAATTTATATGACTCATTCAATGCTCTTCATATAAGTATTATCAAAGAGACAGAAAATACAGAAGAGGAGAGAGCATTGGGTTCCAAGGAACATTCCCGAACCATCTGCCTCCTCTCTGCTAACCATGGACAGATCAATTCCTGTTCTGTTTGTCATCTGTAAAATAGTAATGGACTACCTCACAAAGTCGAGGTGGCCCTAGTTTGTCCTAAATGAATATGAAAATGTGAGTCTTTCATCGTTTAGTACTAGCCCTTACACTCTCAACTGGCAGATGCATTCAAGTTTAAGAGTTTTTATAGACAGATCTGATTGATACAGGATCTCTTCATGGCTTTACAGATATACCCATGGGATATTGTAAGAAAAACAAACATTATTTACTTTCTCACAATCTTCTCTTTCTACTGCATATTTTCCTTCCTATCTCTTCTTTTTCTAAACCATCGGGATATAAACAACAGATGATCTTTAAGTAGGCACACCCCTCTTTCAGCTACTGTCTTATTTCCTAATTTTCTTTCATAGGGCAACTTATTTCAGTCATTTCTTCATTTTATTACACAGACGTGGTTACGTGCTCACTGCTGGAAAATTAGAATGGTCTGGTGACTCCCTTTATTCCTAATGTCCTGTTCACCCTTCCATCCATGATCTACCCACCAAAATATGGCTTCTCATCCCTCCGATGCCCTAAAATGGCTCTGAAAAAAATCCACGATGATTTTTGTATTACTAATCTCTTGAAGTCGATGAGTATTCAGCTTACTTGAATTGTGACTTTGGCGAAGGCTTACCCTTTCCTTTGATAAAATGTCTTCTCTTAGTTTCTGTAACATCATTCTGTCTTATGTGTTCGTCCCCTTTTCTGCTGACCTCTCTCTGTCTATACCCTGAAGTTTTCTGTTTCCTCTAACATTTCCACAAAAGTGTTTCTAGCTCTTTGCGATTCTGCCCTCTGTTCTGGCTCTTTTAGCTGAATACATATTCCCTGTGCTACTCTATGGCTTTAACTATTCCCTCTGTTGTGATGCCTCCCGCGTATCTCTGTCCAACCAGCCTCTGCAAAAAGACCTCCCCTCCAATGTGAGTATGAGTGGGGATCAAAAAAACCCCAGAATTTATTTATAAAAAAATTTGTTCTTACCTGTTTAAACTTCAGTCACCTTCACAGTCTCTCCATTGGATGCAGAACACCTGTTAAGATGCTTTCTCTACTGCTCAAAACAGTTTTTGAACTCGTCGATTTGAATGCCTGTTAGTGCTTCTGCTGCTTTTTTGTTTCACTTCTTCCACATCAGTAAAACATTTCCCTTTGAGGATTTTTTCATCCAAGGAAACAAACAAACAAGTCACTCAGGGTGAGATTGGGTGAATAGGGAGGGTGGAGCACAGGGGTCATGCCATGTTTCATCAAAAATTGCTGAACACTCAGCGCAGTGTGGGCAGGTGCGTTGTCGTGCTGCACGTTGTCTGTGTCAATCACCCATCATGAAAAGGACAAGCGTGTTGAAAGAGTTCCTCCCAAACTTCACTGAAATTGAACACAGCCTGTCACAACAACGCCAGCTGGTACACTGATGGCACATGGGTTCCTAGAACACTCACTTAGCAGGAGAAGCTTGTACTATAAGAGGTCTGACCTCCAGAAGATAGTTTTGGGTTTTTGGGGTCCCCCTTTTTTATCTCATAGGGAAGACTAATGATAACAAATATGTGTGAATACATCTACTTTCTAGAAATCTATTGCATGACTCAAAGGCGTATGTGTGTATATGTATGTGTGTGTGTGTGTGTGTGTGTATGTGTGTGTGTATGTATGTATATATAAAAGGAAATTTACTATTTCCCTTTACTTCTAATGGCTCTTGTCATCCTGTATTTTTGAGTGACACTGTTATCTTATTCAGTCTCCTAAACCAGAAATCTGGAAATAATTCCTAGCTCTTCCCTCTCATTTTATGAGCATATGATAGCAATCACAGTTTAAGAATCCTAGGAGACAAGATATAAATAAAAATGGCCATCTACAGTGCTCGCCAGCTTTGATATCATTGGCTCCAGACTAAAAACACAGGATGTTTCCACTGTTAGTATTATCTTTGTCTATCTATTTCTTGATTTTTCCTATAACAATCTAATCTACATTCTTTTGATTACTGATTCCTAAAGAATAGAGACTTACACTCTTCATTGGAACTGCTTTCGTGGAAGTTCAATAAGTTAAAGTATGATGATGGTGAGAATATCGAAGTCGTGCCTTTTGAAGAATTAGTGAAGGACTCTGCCCAGTCTGATCCGATCTGCTAAGTGGGAGGAGCAGAGCCGAAGCTGTAATGATATGAATCTGGCATTATCTTTGTAATGACAGATGGATACTTTACAAGTCCGTGGAACTTTGGACACAGTAGATAGTAAATATTTGCCAAATGAGTAAGTGAACAAATAAATATGAGGGAACCCCCCAAAACAGAATTATCTTCTGGAGGGTGGGCTTCTTGGAGGACAGGCCCCTGGTAGCACAGGTTTCCGGGCTAGGTGAGTGTTCTAGAACCCATCTGCATCCGTGTAGCAGCGGGCGTGGTGGTGAGAGGCTGCTGCGTTCAGCTTCGGTGAACTTTTTTGGAGACTCTTTGAACGTGTTTGCTCCTTTCATGATGGGCGATTGACATGAACTGTGTGCAGCATGGCAGTGCACCCGCCCACACCGCGCTATGTATTCAGCAGTTTTTGACCACTAAGAGCGACCCTCATGCCCCACCCTCCCTATTCACCAGTCTCACACAGAGCGACTTTTTTGTGTGTCCCCGGATGAAAAAAGTCCTCAAAGGGAAACATTTTGCCTATGTGGAAGAGGTGAAACAATAAATTGACAGAGCACTAACAGGCATTAAAATTGATAAGTTCAAAAACTGTTTTGAGCAGTGGAAAAAGCATCTTGATAGGTATATTGCACAAAGAGTACTTGAAAGTGACTAAAGTTTAAACATGTAAGAATAAATACACAATTTTTTATAAATAAATTCAGAGTTTTTGCGGGGTCCCCCTTCTCGTACATACAGCATAAAAATAATTTTAAGTGCCATGAGTGTTTTGATCAGCATATCTATGTAAATAGAAACATAGTGGAGTCTTAGATCTTGTATGGTAAAAATTGTGAGTTAGAGTTTTCTTTAGGCAATTTACTAATAATAGTGGTTTGAGCTTGCACAGTCTATCTAATCATCATGAGCCCACGTCTACCCATAATGCACCTGCCCTGACTACTAGAAAGGCTTCTTTGAAAATCAAATGAAATAATGAAAGTGAACATATCAGAAAACTATCCAAAAATTTCATAGTGAAAGAAGTTAAAGCTCAAGGGAATGTAAAAATCATCTCTTCAGACTCTCTTCTACATATCAGAAAAACGAGGCCCAGAGATTTCTTTTATCAGAGAGTGTGCTAGCTGGCACCTTGGCCTACCTAAGCAGAGTCCTTCTAAAAACTCCAGGTGGGGTTAGGTTGTTGTGCTGTTATTGTTGTTTTTTAACTCTTTTCCTCCTTTTAACATTTCATCATGTTTTCTCTTTGCATGTCTTCTTCTAGTTTTTCCTATTAATGGGAAGAATGTTTTGCTAAATTGTCTTAGACTGAGGAACCCACCTTGTTTCATTGCTGAAGATGATTGACATTTAAAAAAAAGCAATGTGTTAGGGTATAAAAGACATAGAACTGTAGTAGGATTCAAATTCATTGGAATGGGCCTGTGACACACCTATTTTGGCACTGGTAGGACTGCTTAGGTGCTTGCAGGAGCTTAGTTTCTGTGTAATTGGTGGGACTTCTGCTGAGAGAAAACACCATCTCTTAATATATCAATTCAGTTATGTTTGACTCAGTCAAATAATCTAGAAATATATAAGAAATCCCCTAACATGTACAGCTGACACACATATTAACATACATTGTTTAGAATTTTGTCAAGATAATATATTTAAAGTACGTGTAGTAATAGTACAATTAAAAGATCAAAACTACAAAAACTACTACAAAACTGACAAAGTCTCATCCCCAAGAGAACATTATTTTCACTCTATTATTGATTTCTTTTAGTATTTACCTTAATATTCTTGCTTGTATTCTTTTTCTTTGCCTTATAAATTTTAAGCATCTATTATTTTCTCATTAGATAAGGATTTAGGTCACTTGCTTAGCCTTACTCCTTAACCTATTTGGGGCCACGATTCCCTTCAGTAATGTATGCATATCACAAACTTCTATTAAATATTCACTGCATACCTTATTATACAATAAATATTATTTACTTCTAAAATAGTAAAAATGATTTTAATTTCTTTATTTTATCATATATATATATATATATATATATATATATATATATACCTATATACATAGTAGTTTCCATACACATATACAAATATTTCATTAATATTTTTCAAAATCTCAGAGAGAATTGTGAAATGACTTTAAGAAAGTTTTGGCCCTCAGTGAGCAGGGGCAATGTTGTGTTGACTGAAAACCACACCTACTTGGACTTGAGGAAGTTTTTGCCATTTATTAGCTGTGAGACCTGGAACAATTGTTTACCTTTGCCTTAGTCTCCTCATCTGTAATGTAAGGGTAATCACAGTGATAATCATAATAGTAATAATAGCCATCTCATAGGGCCACTTGGAAGATGAAATGAGTTGATATTTTGAAAGCACTTAGAACATTATAAAATTGTTGATAAATAAAATCACACATGTCAGGTTCACCTTTTTCTCCTGGAAGGTATTTTCCCGGGGATTTCCTGTCTTCCTGCTTCAATCCAGTTTGTTTGCTGTTGCCAGCCAACAAGCAAATTTGGCAGATGGCACCCTGTTAGGCTTTAGTGGTTTCTATGGTACATTTTAGTTCTCTCAGAGTTAATAAGGGCTGTAGGAATCCTTTCTTAAAACCTACAAGGTTATGTTTGATTTAATTAAGAGCAGCTGTACCGTATCTTATGCAGCAGGCATTTATTTGCAACAGGCATTAAAACGTTCATGTAGTCTTAGTTTACAAGGTTTCTTCAATGTTAACCAGCATACCTAGTCTGACCATGTGCACGGTTTGAAGCGGGACAATACGGTTGTTTTCTGTCCCATTTAAAATGGTACCTCTAGTCAGCCTAAGCACGCCATGAGGTATAGTTAAAATCATGCACAAAAATCACACTGTCACTGCTAAAGCACTGTCATTTAAAGTGCATTTATGGATAATTCAATCCAGGTTCCTTGAGCCTGTTGGATCATTGTGGTACTGGGCTTCCATCACCCATTTCCCATGTTAAATTCCTCATTACTTCCTGTGTTTTGTGTTCTGTTCTTTCTTAATTCTGCTGGTCACTTCCTGTGCCCATGGGATACTCTGTGTGTGTGTGTGTGTGTGTGTGTGTGTGTGTGTGTGTGTACTCATGTTTTAAACGTGTTTATTCGATGCACCTACTTAAGCGATACTTTGAGTGGATAGAATTCTAAGTTAAAATAACATTGCCTCAAATCTTGTAGATATTCAAAGATGTGATTGTTTTGTTACCTCTAGAGATAAAAGGTTGGAAAAATGCAATTTTCAGTGTTCAAAATGTCACCTTCTTCTGCCTACTGAAAATGTTTAGAATTTTCTTCTCATCTTCAGTTTCTGAACTTTTACAACAATCTACCCTAGAGGCTGAATTCCTCTCATCCACTGGGTAGTCAAGAAGGCCTTTCCCTCTGTGAGTTTATGTCCATATATCCATCAGTATGTTTTCCATTTTCTCTTTTATTGACCTCCTGGTTAGATTATCTAACCTCCCAGTTAGATGGTCTAATTGTCTCACCTCTTCTACTTCCCTTCTCAAAAAATTGTTAGATTTTCTAACAGAGTTCTTTAATTTTATCTTCTGACCTTTAAAATTTCTCTGTCATCGTGTATTTACTCTGGGAACTTGCTGGATGGTTGCTCCCTCCCTAAAGTATTCTTTTATTTCATGTAATTACTATCTTCTCTTGTCTCATTCAAAATCAAATGGAAATCTGTTAGGTTTTGGTGATATTGTGACTTTTTTCTGCTTCTTGCAATATTTTTTTTCCTTTGACTTTTTAAAAAAATCTTGGTTTGATTTGGCCTACAGAGAGAGGTGTTTCATATTGGAGGTTCTCCTGACATATTTGATGATACTTTGCTGATCTTTGATATTTAAGAAGAAAGCACCAAAGTTATTGGAAGATCTATGAGAATCAATACAACTCAGTTTCATTCTATGTGTGTGTGTGGTGGGGGTGTTTGTATGTGTTGGGTACAAACTGACCCCCCAAAACTCAATAATTACTCTTCTTAGTATACTTTCCATAACTATATTTTTATTAATACTGTTCACATTAGTTATTTTGCTATTGTGAATAAATAGCGAATAATATTTTATTTATAGTTTAACCTTTGTATCTGACACATCCCAAAGCTATGCTGATTTCCAAAATTGATCTGAAACTAGTAGTAAATCCTGCCACTTCTAAGCTATAAATGTTTTCATTCTACTTCGATATTTATAGCTCTTCGAAGTGTCAGTTGTCCAAGACTGCATGAGAAAACTTTCAATACCTCATTATTAACAACAACAAAATAGTTCTGTGTTTCTTGAGTGAGCTCAGTTACTAACTACCCAGAACCACTTGGTTCTAGAGTAATTTTCTTCCAGTTTCTCGGGCCCTTTTCATTTCCGCCAAGTTAGCCTGAGCTCCATTGGCCTTAGGATACCAAGATGACAGGAGGTGAGCAACTTGAAAACCATTTACTAATATAACAGCTTAAAGCTCCTTTTTTAAGCACTTCAGAAGAGCTCTCTTACAAGGCCACATTTTATCGAAATGCTGAGCAAGTTATTACTAGACTCATGACGTGTCCAGTAATCTTGAGGGTATTCTTTGAATTGTATACGCTTTCTCATTATCCTTACCTGTCTGACCATCCCAAATTGGAGCTATAGTGTTGCAACAATCCCTTCCCATTTGGTTTTTGCATATCGTATATCAATGATATTTTCATTGCATTTACACTTTTCTCAGTCAGCTGCTCATAGAGAAAAATGCACCCAAGGTCGTAAGTGTGACCGAAGGGAGGAAGAGCTGGGCCGCAGGACTAGGACCTATTGGGTCTCATCCCCCCACATATCATCTACTTGCTGAGTCAGCACTTCTAGACAATTCTGATTCGCCTATGTGGGTTGGATGATACTGAGTTAATGGGCAGCGAATGTCAAATTGTTGCTCAGCATCCCTTTGCATCTAATTTCTTCAAAGGATAATAAATCTTAATTCAATAGAGCATGCCCTTGCTTTGGGGTCTAGTTCTCTTATTAAGGCTTACCACACATGGCATATGGCAACCTGACCTGCCTTACACTGTTTAAACGTCACTTAATCCAATGAGTGATAAATAGTGGGGTTACTGTGGTCTCAACTACTGTGTTTGCCGTGTAAAATATGCGCTCTTTTGCCCAAATGTGTGAGGGAAAAACTAAGAATGCGCATTATACATGGGTAGGACTAAATGTTTTAATTATTTTATTTCTGCTTATGAGTTAAAAGTGTAACTCTAGAAATCAATAATAACATCCGTATGCAAAATAAAACCCTGGAATACAATAAACAGGTTTTTTTACATTAAAAAATTTATACATAAAAGTTTTTGTACCTTGTACCTGCTTTTGTGTTTTGTAATTGTTTGTTACATAAAATTTCTTGTACCATGATATGCTAAAAAATAAATGATAAAATTCCTCTACAATAAAAAAACAAATGCCTAAATATAAACAAATTAAAATTTGAATTAAAAATTTAAGATGAAAGATTTGTTTCCCTGAACATTTGGGCCAAAATTGTGGGTACACACTATACACCAGAACGCATTATACATGGGAGTGCATGACACACGGCAAAATACAGTATCTGGAGAACCTTTTCTCTCCCTAAGACAAACTCAGATCTTACCGTGTCTCAGCACCAGACTCACATGTGGTGATCTGTGGCCTCCAAAATTCAAAGAAACTCTATCGTTCTCTGTGGTAAAGGATCCATGGTTCACCAATTTGTCCTCACTCTGGAGAGACAGCCGGACTCTCCTCAGACCCCCAAACCCCTATGAGAAGTCAATGACTTCTCCACCCTGTGGTCTTCCCTTTATGTTTGTCTCCAGTGCTGTGGCATCCAAGTGCCCATCTCTGCAGACTAAAACGTGACACAAAGCCAGGAAGTGGGATTACTGTGGAACAATACAGAAACAGTAGAGTAAAATCCTATTGCTGCTCCTGTCTGGTGAAAGAAAACAGACAGCTTCTGACAATTTTGTGCATTGAAATAGAGACACATTTTTCAGGTCAGTTGCTTCATATAATACCAGGTAGTATACAAAGAGCTGTAATGATTTGTAGCAGCTTATATGGAACAACAGTCACAACAAGAATGCCATCTAATTAAACATTGGAAAATCCATTTTTATTCTCTAAAACAATTCGTCCATCACAAAACACTAGATTTAAATGGAAATCTGAGAATTATTAACCCTGAATTTTTAAGTCATTGAAGATAGTGCTAATATTTCTGATTATTTTACTGAAGTGGCATTGCTAGTGATTTCATTATTTTATAGGGGTGGGAAACTGCAATTTTCTACTTGACTTTCCAATCAGGATTGTCCTTTTTTCATGGTTTACAGAGCCAGTGCGAGAAATCTATCATCTTCTGAGATCATCTATTCTAACTATACGTACACATAAGAAGTTGGGACATAAATGTGGAAAGGATATGAGCTGGATAAAGGTAAATTCTCCATTTACCATCTCAACACCAAAATACCCTCGCTAACAGACTACTGAAATGCCCTGTGTCCCCAATAATTAGTTGAGTTTCAAAACCACATTTTCTTCCTTAGGGCATAGTTTCTTTGGTCATGACCTCTGGCTCCTTTAGCAGAAGATTAAGTAAAAAAAAAAAATTTCATATATATGTGTGTGTGTGTGTGTGTGTGTGTGTGTGTATCTCTTTCTCTCTCAGACAATTAATTTCATGAACTCGCCCTAGAAAAAGTACTACATACCTCATTGCTGAATATCATAACGGTCATCTTTAAAGTACTCCCCTTGGGAAGCTATGCACTGATCCCAGTGCCTAGTCCACCCTTCAAAGCAATTTTGGAACTCTTTCTGGAATGGCCATCAGAGCTGTAGTCATACCCAAAATCTGACAGTTAAGTTTGTGGACTTGCCACCTTGCACTTATGTTGGCAGCACTGTACCAACAACTCTGTAAGGTGTCATAACCTTGCCAATCATATATATGTGATACTTTCTGGACAACCCATATATGTCATATATATGATATATATGGGCTGTCCAGAAAATATCCAGCCATGTATGGCTACATTTTGTCTGGACAGCCCTCATATATACGTCACATTCGTGACATCATTACAAGGTATTCGTGTGTATTTAAGACAAAATGTCCTTTCATTCCATTAGCTCTATGTCCATGATTTGACTAAAGTTTAAAAATTTCATGAAGGGCAGATATTTCACATTACATGTCATAATGGCTCATCTGAGGCTTTGATAAAACAAATCAAATAACTTCACGGAGGACTTTACATCTCTTTCATTCTCAGAAATTTAGTTCTCAATTGGCCATTAAGTTCTCTTTGGATCAGACCATTATGACATTATTCTGATCCTTATAACCATTGGTGATAATATACCTATTTTACTCATTAATAACTAAATGGTGCTTGTTAATCCCTTCCACTTCCATCAGCAATTCACAAGCATTGCTTGTTTGTTTGATTTTAAGATACTTGTCTCCTATCTTCAACATATACTTCAATGCTTGGTGAAGGTGGATGGGTGACACATATGATAAATACACTATAGAATTCAATTTTGTATTTTTCTTTTTATTTTGTGACTTTGTAATATACCAAGGGATCAATTTCATTTAATGTACACTTCTGCTCAGTTCCATTTTGTGATGTGTTTCAGTAAACAATCAGACTCCCAGTTGCTTAAGCTCATTTACTAAATGCAGAATTGCTGGAAGTACACCCAAAAACCTAAATTCAGCCTGATCTAATACTTCATTCGCTGTCCTTGGTTGAGTACCCTCAGCACCTATCTCTGAATATTTAGCCCATGTAAGTTAGAAAATCCCTGGAGTTCAAGTATATTTTCACCCCTAGGTGTTACTTTCCAATTGATATTCTAATGCTACCTCTTATTATAGGTTGGGAATCATTAAAGGTTCGGGGAATGGTCAGAAAAGGAATGAAAGTTCTCTTAGAGTTAATGCTGAGTTGGGGGAATGACATCCTCAAAAGGAAGGAATTGCTTTGTAAGTTAAGGAAAATGGGGCTCCCTTAGCAAGCAAAGGAGGTTCCGTGGGCTGGGGATTATCTGCCCCCCCCCCCGCCACTGATCTGGACCTTATATAATCCTTATTTCAATTCTTGGGCCCCTCTGTGTCCACATCAATTCTCTAACTTTTTATAAAGAGCCTAGACGGCAAGATGAATAATGAATTAATTCTAATTCAGAACTTAAAAAAAATTTTTTTTAGCTCTCTCATCCTGCAATGGAAAGCCATAAGACCATCACCTTTTTGAAGTAACTTGTAAAAGCCCCGATATTTCAAACCCTGAACTCAAGCTGGGAATTTAGGGAGTTCAGCTTGCCCTTCTCTCATTTTCACCTGTCCTGCGGGCCTTTTGTTGTAACCAACCTGCCCCTGCAATCCTGTTTCACGCCCTCCATACTTTCTTAGGACAATAGTTGATGATCTCTCAAAGCCTTACCCTCAGGAGACGTGTCATTTTGGGTAACTGCAGATGATACGTCCCATTTTTGTGGGTCACTGTCTTCCGGACTCGCATTCTTGCGTAATTTGAAGATTTTGACTGCCTTGTACCCAAGCTATACAGATAGCGGATCTTTTATTTCCCCACATTTCTTAACAATCTGCTGTTAGTAGTGGGTTTCTGGTATTCATATCTTTGTCAACCAAGCTCCTTGGCTATAAACACCAGATAGCCATTCTAGGTGTTTTCACCAAAAAGGGATTTCTTCGAAGGTGACAGGTGGAATCCTGTAAATGAGAGGAGGCTAGAAGACTGGACTTGGAAAACAAGTAGAAAACAAGGAGACTCTTAGAAAATAGATGGAAATCATCTGGCCAGGCCGCCGCTGTGGCTACTGCAGCCTTGTCACTGGAACCCGAGGGCCTCTCAGACAGCCTTCACAGGGGGCCCTCACTAGGGGTCATCGAAGACAAACTCTCAACCAGGAACAGGCATCTCCTTGGCTAAGACTGCCACAGGCTCCGCCCTGGCCTTCCGAGGGGAGGGAGAGGAGAGATACTTGGGGACAACCAGGCCTCACCATTACCATCAAGGTGGTTCTCTACCTAGAGGCAAAGAGTGCTGAGTTGGAGCAGATGCAAAAGTGACTGTCTTCTACCAGGGATGTATAATTGCGTGATTAGAAGATGAAACTCGATTTTTTTTGGCACAGGCGTTTTCTCCATGATTTGTCTTTTGCTTGTTATCCCAGGATCAGGGTTCTCTCGACCCCACCCGGCATTCGTAGGCGAGGCTGGGGCCTTCCCCCAATGCTGCAGTTTTCTGAGTTTACAGGAATGTCTTCACTCCAAGCCCTGCTTCTAATGTTTCCTCTGCCAGACATCCTCCTGCCACCTGTCTATGCATAGAACTGCCACTCGAGGAAAGCACTCTTCCTGTAGAAGTAAGCACATGCTTCTATTTGAAACTGCTGCACCCAAAGTCAACTCAAATAATTCCAACTAAAACAAGTTGTGGTTGTTTCCATGTCTGTCTTCGGGGCTGTAAACTCTTTGAAACCAGGGTATTTTTTTTTTCCTACTTTTCAATTTTTTAAAATTGTGCTGGCATGTCAGAGGTGCTTAATAGGTACTTATGTGATGAGGAAGTGTGATTACATTTGGTCAACATCTCCCACAGTCCTTTTAGTCAACCACTAACTCCCTGACAAAATAATATTTAAGCTCCCAGTCCTCTTGAGTGTTAAGCTTCTAACTCTTAACTCTTTTCTCCATTGTGACAACTGGTTGCAAAATTATTTAATACTATTAATAAATATCATATTTTTCTTTTATTTTGCTAGAACTTTTTAGTTCCAGTGATTATAACTGCTCTCTAGGATTAGCTATTCCAATTAATTACTTCTTTAGGGATTGGATTTTCCTTCTTTTTGTTTTCCTTGTTTTGCTATATCTTTCTACTTCATAAAATTTTTAGGAAAAAGTTCCCATGAATAGAAATTTTTTGTATTGTACTCAAAATTTAAAATCTGTTAGAGCAAAATAGTATTAATTAAAAATATCGCTATAGTAGTTTCCTTACAGGAGGTAAAATTGTTTTGTTTATTAAAAGAAAGCTAAGGATAATATGTGATTGAATACTTAACGCTGATACAGCTATGTGCTGAATTACTGTGAGAGCTAAATACAACAGTTAGGTAGGGCTCCACAGTCACATGGTTACCTAGCCGCGACTTTGGGTGATTCATGTCATCTTCATTAGTAAAATAGAAGCAATGATCACACTTACCTGATGGGTTGTTTAAAGGATTAGGTATAATTCAATATGTAAAACACACAGAGCAAAGGCAGTCTTCAAAGTGCAGCTTTTACTATAACAGTACTACCATCAAAAAGGAGAGAGTCAGTGCTAGAAGACCAAGGTGTTACTGAGATCGGGAAACCGGAATACCATTTGCTTAGTCAGACATCAAGTGTGTATGCTTGTGTTGCTTCTCCATAAAGGCCTCTATCATGTTTTATTCATAGTTTCCATTTTTTTTTTTACCATTTACCTTTTTGTCTCTCCTCATTCACGATACCGTTAATGCAATTAACGCATACCTTTTTATTTCAATTCATTCCTGTAAAATGCTGTTGTTCTTGTATGAATGCATTTTTAATTTATATAGATGTTATTGGTTATGTATCATTATTTATTTTCTTTTAACCGGTTTGTTTTTATAATTCAACCTTGCAAGGTGCCTGTCTTGCCCGCTGCTTCTGTTTGAGCATCTGACTTTCTTTAGGAGATATTCTTTGAAAAACAGCTAGGATGTCGAATACCAATGTTCTTTCCATTTTTCTTGTTGGAATAGTCATTCATGTTCCTGGCTAGAGATCACATCCATAGTTTCCATATTCATGATTTTGAGTAAGGTGCTATTTTCTTTCTCTATTAAAAAATACCATTCTGAATGGAGGGATTAAGAAAAAAGTTATCTAAGAAACCATAAAGAAAACAACTTGGTGCTATTGTGTGGTCACTCTAGCTAAAGTTTTGAGGAAGTGTAACACAGACCCACTTTTCTTGTGTGTAATTCTTGAATAAAATATGTTTGTTACTCTATGTTTGCTGCCAGTATATAGTAATGGAGATTCCAGTAACCACTGGAAATTTCATTTATTGAATCTGAAGACATAAATTGCACTGCTGCTAATACAGTTAACCTTTCTCCATCCTCTCACTGCTAAATTAGGGAAGCAGAAGTCAGGGATTGCAAATGTATTGGGAAAGCCCCAGTTCGATGCCTTTGGTTCCTTAGCCAATTTTTTGAAACCGATACTTGCTCGGAGTA